>JAOWCC010000853.1:19887374-20487374 GCA_030867875.1 Actinernus sp. WN-2022
CCCCCAGGCATAAATAATGAATGGTCCCTTAGCTAGGCCTGACACAAAAAGCGCTCGGACTAGATTGCAGCCATAGACAGCTGTTTCGTTCGTATTAGAACTCGTCAGTATGGCATAGCAAACAGTACGCGGGCTTCAGTGCCAATGCCGGCTACCGACCCGGACTGCACTAAGAAGCATCTAGTTACGAGCTCACAGAAAAGCTTGATTATCGGGTCACACGTCATTACGTGTGGCGAAAAGCCAAAATGTGAGAGAGACAGGTCCCTTCTTAAATGGTGCTACGTATTTCCAGTCAGAGGGGACAATACCAGTTCGTAGGGAGGCTCTAAAAATGTTGCATAAAGCTGGAGCAATCTCTGTACTTAAATCGTAAATATAAATTTTAAAAATACTCATGATCACGGCGGGAGGTAATAGACATTGTAAATTTGTAGCTTGTGGGAGGGGGTGGAGTGGTCCCTTCAGGGGGTGGGTAGGGAGGGGTGGGTGCGTGATGGCCATATAGTTAAGATTTATTAACGTAACTTGACAATACATGGCTTTGTATTATCGTTATTATTCTTCTCTCTAAAGCAATTAAGGAGTGCATATTTTTTTAGCTGGAAATGCCAAGCATTCTCTTTTAATCTCTCGTTTTTACTGTAAACAGAAATTACCTGTCTTTGACGCTACGGTCTTAATCGGAACTGTATTCATTTTTGGTGGGTACCCTGTGTATATGTCCGCAAGCGGCGAATGGGAGTCTGGGCTGAGGTACTTTTAAAATGGCGGGCGAGGGAAGAGAACTTGGGAATTCTCGCTGCTTTGGCTAAGGATTTGGTATAAATACTCCAGGATTTTACCGTGTAAAAGAAAAATATGAACGAAGACTACGTAAGAATCGCGCCAAAACCGGTAGAGAGACCTTCGTACGAAGCAGGTCCTATTTTCAGTCCCCAACTGAATTTGACACCAGAGAAGGAACCGAGAGGCAAAACAATCCACAGCAATGTCTTACCTGAAACTGGGAAATATGTAGAGAGTAATGGGAAGATTGAAAGATTCCACAGGTACGTATAAAGTTTAAACAGGCTTTTATTATACACACACCAGACGCGACCCAAGTGATGACTTTAAAGTGCACCTAATTAACCCCTTTTGCAATTTTTATACATATGAATCTTTGAAAGGTTTTGAGTACTTCTGCGAATAATTTTTTTGCTTATATAGAATACTCTATGTTCTATGCTTGTTTGAAATGGTGAAAATTTGACCTTTCCTGACCCATGACCGCGTAAGAAAAAGACTGGGTCGATTCTTGATCTTACGTCATATAATTAATTTCACTTTGCAATAAATATTTCAAATTATTTGAATAAATATTTAGCATTTTGTCTACTTTACTAACAACTCACACAGTATGTATATTCTCTATATATCGATGTTGTTGTGATAGAAAGGCGCCATGGAGAATAATGCATTAATGAAGTGATGTAAGATCAAGAATCAACCCAGGTTTTTTCTTACGCGGTCATGGGTCGGGAAAGGTCAAATTTTCACCATTTCCAACAAACATAGAACATAGAGTATTCTATGTAAGCAAAAAATTTCTTCGCAGAAGTACTCAAAACTTTTCAAAGATTCATATGTATACAAATTGCAAAAGGGGTTCTAAAGGTGCACTTTAAGGATCAGAAGGATCAGGTGTAGTTGTTTATGCATGTAATTTTTTAATAAAAATTAATGCCCAGCATACCGCAATATAAGGAAACACTTTTTCGATTATTTGGAGGATCAAATGAAAATGAAATAAACAGAATGACGCCTAATGAGGTATTTTTTACTAATCATAAACCCCCGAACAAGGATAGAGCTGTGCAAAAACAAATTGTCAAATTTATCTACATGACATGAATGTGTAAAAGAAAGAAAGAAAAGGGCAACTTCATAACATTCTATGATTAACTTTTATTTATTGATATAACTTGTCTTTTATGTAAATTTATTTGGGCTACTGCCAATGTACACATTAGTATAAGGCTCCAAATAAAATCATCTGTCTGTCTGTCTGTATCAATGTTAAGCTGGAGGGGGGGGGGGAGGGTCGGGCAGATGTGTGGCATTTGACTTTTTCGGGAATTTCTGGGGAAAGAAAAAAAATGGTCAATTGTGATCAAATTGCCCACCTGGGGCAACGAAATTCCTCCTTAAACTATATACAGCTGAGACAATGGGGAACTGCAGGAGGTGATCCCAAATAAATGTAAAGCGTTCTTTTTAACTTAATGAAAACAGATGAAAACGCATTTTTGAAATTCATACCTTACAACATCCAAGATGGCGACTCGGGAAACAAGAGACTAGCACACAGTCCTCAAGCGGTCTAATTCTGGGGCAAAGCTTGTAATCAAATTCCCCAGGGTGGGGATGCCAAGATTGATCAAATGCCACAAATCTGCCCGAGACCCCCCCCCCCCCCCCCTGCGGCTTAACATTGATACATGCATTACGACTCCTGTCAAAAAATTCTATCGAGAATCACTAGAAATTGAAACATTTGAGAACGAAAAATTCCCCAAATATTGACAGGGGATGGCAAAATCATGTGGAGTTTTGTCGTTCTAAAATGTTTGATTTTCTAGTGATTCTCAATAGGAAATTTAGCCTGTAGTCGTAAACTACACCTGATCCTGACTTTAATACCAGCTAAAAAGTAAAATCCTATAAGTGATATTATTGATTCTCTATTTTGACTGTCATATTTCACAGTCTGCCATTTGTGGCAATAACCTAGCTACCAATTGTTTTACCAAGTGCAGATAGTTTGTACTAGCATGAGATTGATTCCCTTACTGGCTCACCATCACAAGAGAGGGGAGACGATTTCCCCTGGGCATACAGTGTAGAGGTAGATTGAGTTTGTAGTGTCACAGAAATGCGTCAGCAGCATTTTAATGAAAATGTTGCATCATTCCGGTTGAAATAGTTATATCATAATTTTAATTTGGAAGGAAACTAGTCCTTTCCTAAATTTGGTACTTCATCTCAAACCAGAAATGAGTTCATTAGCAAAGGCTCTTTCAAGCAATAACAGCAGAGATATCAGCTGCTTCTTTTATACAGAAGCTGACAGATATCGCTCTTAGCTTTCCCTTTTCAGTGTTAATGACATAGCACAGCCTTTTGATAAGACAACCTTTCCGCGTAATAGTACCCCATTCAACTTCAATTGAGTCCCAAAAACTACATGTACTGGGCAAAAAGAAAGACAAAAAATGTGAAAACATTGCATTCATAAAGTGAACAGCATTTATATGGGTGTATCGATCCCCACCCCCAAGCAACTTTGAAGACAAATGTAACTTTATGTACATGTATGTCTGGTATAACAGGCTAATTAATAGAGTCCATACATTCCTTTCTAGTCACATCACAGGAAGGCGTAATACTTATTCTATGCTACATGTGCATTGTAATAAACAAAAACTATATACATTAAAAAGTATGTTTAATTCGTTTTTAGTATCAGTCCGTTCTAAAGAAGAATCAAAGACATAACTTGTTTTCTTTAGTTTTAATTAGTTTAATGAATTTGCCACATTAAATCAAATTGTATTATAAGTAAATATGTATATACATAAGTACAATAAATAAACCAAGTATTGATAAACTTACAGCTAAGAAAAATTCAATTAAATAACAAACAAATAAGTGGCAGGGAAAAAGAACAGGACTTGATTGAGACCTGGAAAAAAAAAATTATGTAAAAAGAGAAAAAATATTGAAAAATACTAAAAATACAAGCAATTAATTGATAGCTACATGGCTAGTTTAGGTAACAAAAGTGATGTGACAGTCAAGATTTAGGTGCAACCAGGAGGACGGTGCTAAGGTAGTTAGCATACTAGATAAGTACATGTTGAGAAGGCTAGACTTAAACAAGACAAATGAGTTACAGGCTTTGAGACAGGAAAGTGTTCCACAGTTTGGCTGACCTAATGAAAAACGATTTCCTGAAGTAGTCCTGTTTATGTTACTTTAATAATTAAATTATAATTGTTAGTATAATAGTTATGTGTTTTATATTGTGGCTCAAAGGTGCATAGATAATTGCTTAATTAATGTCAACAGACATACATGTACATGTATGGCTGTTTCTAATGACAATAAAAACTTTATTCATGTGTCAAAGACTGATAGCTGAGGGAAAAACCCTCTACTAATTGGGGAGACCTAAGCTAAAATATAAAATATATAAGCTAAAAATATGTATTGACATTAATTAAGAGATACATGTAGATTAATATAGTAATAATTGTGAATAATAGTAATCATGGTAGTTTTAAATATAATTATATGTACATGTATGTAATAGCAGTGTGAATATTGATGGATAAAGTAGTAATAAGTCTGATATCTCTGCAAAATTCTAGTGGGAGGATGGGGTCTTGTTTGTTTTGGCGAGTGACTTCGATGTGTCGTGACCAAGATACATGTCGGTCATTGGACACAGTGATACCGAGATCGGTAATATTGGGGATGCACTCTAACTGCTGACCACCTACATTGTAGGATCTGGCCATTGCACATGGCATGTTTCTTCCTTGAAATATGCAATACTTTGCATTTGGATATGTTGAATGCCATATTGCCCAGTCAAGACTCCATTTGTAGAGGCAGTCCAGATCTCCTTCCAAGGAGAAGGCTGCTCGCACTGGGAGGTCAATGGACCTATACAGCATTTCTAAAAACCAAAAGGCAAATTGAGAAAATGGAGGAAATACTGCCTCATTGATAAAATCTAATAAAGATATATTTAAATTTACTATTTATTTAGCAATTGTTGTTTCTTTTGAAAATAGATTTAGCGTGATTTAAAAGTCAAGTCTCGGGTTCCGGCAGCGAAATACACCGAAAGTAACCAACTCAATATTACGTATGACAGAAATGATGTAACATTTTAATTGCTGGCTCATTTCTATGATATGCCACATACTCAACCTCCCTCTAATTCCTGTGTGTTATAAGTTTGAACAGTTTTGAATCCAGTTGTTTTTAAAAAAATCGTTCAACTAGATTTCGAGTAATGGCTCAAATGTGAAAAAGTGGGGTTGACTTACGTCACAATTATGTCATTACCGTAGTTTGTGGTCGGTTCAATATTTTGATATCAGTTGTATCAATAAAGTGTGTACTGTTTGTGAAAATTTGAGCAGAATCAGGCAAAAATCATAAAACTTATATTTTATTTAAATTTGCGAAGTGGCTAAATTAATGAAATATCCTGTAATGTGGCATTCATAGCAATGAATAGCACATGCAAATGTACTTTGGCGTGTCTTTATTATCTCATTAACAAATAGTTGTAATTTTCCTGTGGATGTTCCCTCTTAAAGATGATGTCAAAGCATGATAAGAAGAAAGAAATACACCACGAGATGCAGTCCAGTGGCATACTGTCACCACTTTCATGAATATGTATTCCAGTTTCAATAGTGTATGACATATCCACATGACAGAAAACGTACATGATCACGGTGAAAGCTAGCATGTCAATATTAGTGATCTTGAGACATTTTAGTGTTGTATCACTAGCTTAAATTGCCTAAAACCCTTAGCCAGCTATCATTTTTTTCTTAAACTAGGAAGGTTGAAATTATTTTCCTCAAAAGAAAAAATCCGATTCGGTTTTTCCCTCATGATTTTATTGACATTCAAAACCGTGCATCAGCCCTAAAAATGTGAGCACACGAGGAACCTGGGCCGAGCTGTTCTGTGACGTAGCTTGAGGGGACCGCTCTTGTTATCTTCACCGATTCCTAGAAATTTTAGGGCTGTTTTTGGAGAGGTAATAACTAAATTCATGAGTAAATAATAATGTCAGACTGCAGTTCAGGTAGTAGTTCTGACTCAGAAGGCAGTGAAAATGATTCAGAATGGAACTATATTCTTTATGTTACGTCATCAGACGACTGGTTCTCCCTTCATGTAGGCAGACATGAATTACTACCAAATTGTATTGTGTTCTATTGTATTGTGTATTTCGTTCTATGTTTTGTATTGTGTTAATTCTATTGTATTTTGATGAAGGGACACCAGCCGACTCATCCCAAGACCTTTTTATGATTGTGAAATTATCCCACAGGGAGCCAAAATGATGATTTGTTCGCTAACTTTGAGTAGCTGTAAAAAAAACAATTTAAAGATTGGACTTTTTTGCAAAATAATGTTCTACGAGGCAAGTACCTCCGGAAAAAAATTAAGGTGTGAAGAGGCGATATAGGCACTTTAAAAAGAGTGGATATACAGCCATTTGAAATGAGAAAAACAGTGGCCTTTCTAATTCTAGCCTTGCTTTTCATGTTTTATCCAGCATTAGAAATGCCTATAACTCAACAGCAATTCTCTACATTGCTCAACTAAAACTGAACACAATTACTAGTTTTAATGTTGTGACATCATCTGTGCATACATGTATATAAGGACAGACAGCAAAATGACATCTATCATTTTGTTTTCTTTCATACAAAACATCATCTGTGCTGTAATAACACAGGGCTATCAACCAATCAGAACATGTTTCAGTTTATTATATAGACAGAGTTATTAATCTACTGAATAATCTAATTTCCTTCTTTTTCAGCCTAATTAGGCCTTCAGTAAATTCATCAGCAAGAATAAGCAAGAAATTACAAGATCTTCAACAAACCAAATTTCAATGCTGCAGCTGCTATAGCAGAGAAACTGGAGAAATCTGAAACAACCAGAACAAACTTTGTTGAAAAAGTTGCCTCTGCTGTCAATGTTAAAAAGGACAAAAACAAATACTCTGACCTGATCCCTCTAGATGTGGTCCCTGAGGACGTTATTAGTACCCACACCCAACAGAGGGCCCCTTTTAAGGGTAGGGCCACAAAGGTACCAGATAATGAGCTTCAAATAATGGACTTCTTTGAAGAACAATTCGAGGAGGGAAACAGCCAGATTTGATTTCCCTGTACTGAATGAGGAGGAAGATCTTGATTTTGCATCACCCAGTATAGAGCATGCATTTGACTTATATCAGCATATGAGATGTTGGGAGCAGAGTTAGAGGTGATATAGGACTTCTGAATTGTTAAAATATTTTATCATGTAATATATGTAGTATAACAAAAACAGTCATGCATCTGTTACAGAAATGGAAAATAAATTATTGGAAATAAATTAATGAACTAGAAGTATGTTGCTTTATGAGAGAGCATGAGGTTCAGGGGAACCACACATTAATCTTGTTTGCAAAAAACTTTAAATTCCTTAAAAAATCGCTGTACAAATGCTGTAATTATACCATGGTAGCCTCGGATTCTTTTGTTCTCCGAGGCACATTTAAAGCACTAATTTTCCCTGATGGCAGGGATATTTAGAAATATACATTGTTAAGAAAATTCGAGACAATGCATATTTCTAAATTTCCCCTGCATGCGTAATGAGGGAAAATTAGAAGAGAATGCAGGCTGGAAGTGAGAAGGTCAAAAGCATCAACTCCTGAGCACTCCCCTCTGGCACAACTAGCCCTATGCTCCCGGATAAAAAATACTGAATCCAAACTGACCTGTCTTCATCATAACCTACAATTTAACCCATGTGGGATGACCTATTTCAATCTGCATATTCTTCTCTTAATTTCTCAAACCCGCTTCTTCCATGTGGGATACTTAAAACTATAAACGTGACGTAATTAAAATCCATTCATGCTCTTTGAATATTTAGTCAACCGCATAATTACATTGTATTTTAGTGTTATTCTTCTCAAAAACAACACGCTTTTCCCCAGGGGAAGCCAGGGTCGTTTAATCAATGGCGCTCAGTCAAGCATTAAACAAAACGTTTTCGAAAGCAACTCGAATGCAACGTCTTTAGTTTCGGCAGAGAAAACTAAACTTCTCAGAGAATTGTTCCGTTCCTCGGCGATCATGGTATAACAAACTTATACCATGGCATTTCGGGGTATTAGTGATTTAAATTGCCCCGAGAGCCGCGGCCGAAGCAGCCTCGGGACTTTTACAAATCTTCCCTCGGCTCTCGGGGCAATTTAAATCACTAATACCTCTCATGCCATGGTATAACTTATAAGTATATCAATACTCATTGAAGAGAATAGGAGATTTATACGTTATTTTGACTGTTAGCTTCGCTAGGGATTGTGGTGAAATGTAGAGCCACCTTATATTCCGTATGGTGATCGAGTTACAGTAGATTAACTGTCTAATGATTTGCCTAAGAACAATATAGCAAAAGACAATAGCACATGATTTACTTGAATATTCCTTTTAGTGCCAAGATTTTCACAAGAACAAAATAAAGGAAACTATGCTCTTGGCCATTTTTACTGTGAAAACTTAGAAAACAGTATTCAGCCAATAGTACAAGCTAAGGGGAAGACAAAATATCTTTGAATCACACATCTGAGAACTTTCCTCACCTACGATTTTCTTTGAAATCAAACCATAGTTTGATTAAAACTAAATTAAAACACCAAAAGTTACAATGTATCTAATGGGAATAATATTTTTGTGTTATTTTCTTTTGAATTTACAAGTAGCAACCAATGAAATTACAAGAACATAATTGAACACTTTACATTACTTTGCCATTCATGCTATCATTCTTAGATGGAGCATTATTTTATTAAACCTAAACTATGTTCAATATTTGCAAATTACCATATTATTCGTGCCAAGCTAAGGAGATAATTGAAAACATGCTGGAAAACAAGGTAGATTTAATACATAAATATAGCAGGCCGAGTTAATTACAGCTTACAGCTGGTGGGAGTCTGCTTTTACTCCTCACACACTCCCCACTACATTAACTGTTTTGGACACACAACACTTCTCACGGTTGATTTTTACGGAGGGAGGAAAACTGGAGAAAAACCCTCGAATGCAGATAAGGAATCAACAACAAACCTAACTCACAATTATAATATTTATATAGCGCTGCCCATAGCGCTTCATGCTACATTATAAAAAGCTAATAAAGATAATTAAGGTGCCCGAGCCAGGAATCAAACCAGGACTGCAGCAGTGAGAGGCAAGCGTTTTACCACTGTGCCATTACCTGCAGATTTAATGGAACATATTTCATCCTTAACTTAATATTAGTATTAAACTGTTCTCTTTGGGATGCCTTGCCCCCTCCCCCTCCCCCAAAAATTCACAGGAAAAGTTGTCAAAGAATGGAAATAGTGGAAATTAGTTGCATCTTCGAATAGCAGTTTCAGTGATGTTCAGACTATCAGATGGTAAATACTATTAAAACTGATATTCAAAGACGCCATCCATCAAGGATGGAAATCGTGCCATTAATGTTTTTTTCCCCAACAATGTAGATCTGCCAATTGCCATGGTTGGTATTCAGAAATTAAAATTTTGTTGGAATTTTTTCCTGTGAATATGACTGTACGCTGTATTTTCCTGTTTTACAGTATTGTTTTGGTTCACGATATTAAAGAATTAGTAATTTTCAAAGGGCAAAAGAAAAAAAAAAAGAAAAAAAAGAATAATAATAATAATATTTTGACAGGAAAGCTCCACTCACAATTTGTGATTTTCAGGGAGGTCCTGTATTAAAAATATATATTTCACTAATATATGGAAAACAGAAAAGATAAATGGGATTATTATGGTTGAAATAAAATAGAAATAGAACAAGGATTATTATGAAATTAAGTTATGTGCCAGTAAGATTTAAAAATTGATAATGTAGTTGATTGTATAACTTCAGAGTCTAAAGAGTTCCAGTCTAATAGTGCATCATTGGTAGGTAAACTTTTGTTGTCCCCAATTCCTACGTGCGAATGGTAAATGTAGATTGTGCTGACGGCGTGTATTATATGTAATAATGAAAGTCGTGATTCTTCTTTAATTTAAAGTTGAAGTCCACCATGCTATTTAAGCATTTGAAGATAGTAATACAGCGATGATAGCGCCGTCGAAGGTACAGTGGTTTCCAGTTTAATAGTTCGAGTACTTGAGATGCAGAAGAGCTTGAGGGAAAGTCGAGCATAAGTCGAGCAGCATTATTCTGAAGAACTTGAAGGTGATCCATGAGGACGGTATTATTCTTATCTCCCCAGACGATATCAGCATAGTCTGAAGTAAGGGAAGGACAAGAGATTTATAGAGAGTTAGCCGCGCATGCAAGGGCAGCAAATGCTTTACCCATGATCCTAGATATGTGGATAACTTAACATACCATAAAGATTCGATTAAGCGCCCTCCTTCAAATAAGTGCCCCCTCTCAAATAAGCGCCCCCCCCCCCCCCCCGATGAAATGGTCATGGATTGAGTACCAGCGACCTTAACACTTACCGATATTATCTGTGCATTACAACGTACGGTATTATACTTCCGGCCCTGAAAGTACTGACTCAGCCATTGACTGACATGCGACCAGTTTTTTTTTACATGTTACAGTTCTTGTTAGGATCTCAATAAAAGTTGTTTTTTTATCGACTCGGATTGCAGCATTTAAAAAAATATGAAATAAGCGCCCCCCTTCAACCCTCAAAAATTAAATAGCGCCCCAGGCGCTTAATCAAATCTTTACGGTACATGTACAGCTATTTTCCTTGGATTGCTCTGATGGCTCACTATCACAAGAGTCGGCTGAATTTCAGGCAAACATTAGAAGCCTAGTAAAACTAAAACATACTTAATGGCACAGTTTTTTTGCAGGAATCATTTTATTGCATTTTAATCCTTGTAAACCAGATCTTTTTCTGGGAAATACAAATTTGCAGCAAGTTGCACAAGTACTCTTGATATTAAGTGTGTACTGCACATACTGAAAAATATATTAAATTCTCAAATATATAGAGGATTTGTTTTGGTTTATGTACATCCGTACACAAAAATTCCAAGTTCTTAAAATCAAGTTACTTGTATGTGCTTAACTTTGTTTTGATTTATGTACATCGATCTATACTTAAAAATAAGTTCTTCAAATCAAGTTACTTGTGCTACTAGCGGATTATGCACAAAATGAGCATCCAGATACAAATTTAGACAAAATAATGCTACGCTTTGCAATAAAGGGCCAGAAATATGATGTAAAATTTTATTGGCAGCATAAAAATGAGGCTGTACACTTTGTATATACATGTAATGTATTATCTCCAATTAAGGCATATTTTTGGTATGAGACAAGTTGTATGTGATTGGACATTTGTTTGATGTTGATAGATTTATGAAAAAACTATAAATAATTAAAGAGCAATGGAAAATAATTTAAAAAGTCAAAGTTAATTTTTAAGACAATTTTAATTAACTTCTTTTGGTAAAAAAAGGTTTACCGGTATTGATCACAAAAAAATTAACAGCCCAGTGTTTCAAAGATTTACCAATGAAGTGTAAATAACAAACATTAATTTTATTGCACCGTCAAGCGCTCAGTAACCAGAAAATGGCCTATTACATGTAAATTGTATCCCAGTTAAAATATTGAAAATACTTATTTAATAAATATGCCATATCCAAACCCCTTGAAATATTATTTAATATTTCCTTTTCTACTGGTGTGGTTCCAAACAGTTTTAAGGTAGCCAAAGTTATTCCAATCTTTAAAAAGGGGTCTCATAGTAGTCTATCAAACTATCGACCAATTTCTCTTCTTTCGATATTTAATAAACTACTAGAAAAATTTATGTATAATAGACTCCTCAGTTTTCTTGAAAAGAAAAATATACTTTATGATAAGCAATTTGGTTTCCGTGCCCATCACTCTACTGATCATGCAATCTTAAGCATCATTGATAAAATACAATTAGCAATAGAGGAACAGAACTATTCCTGTGGCATATTCCTCGACTTCAGTAAAGCCTTTGATACGGTCAATCACAATATATTAATTAAGAAGCTTGAACGGTACGGAATTCGAGGAATAGCAAAGGATTGGTTTGTATCATACCTTAGTAATAGACAACAATTTGTTTCATTGAATAATATATCATCTGATCTATATACAGTGTCTTGTGGAATTCCCCAAGGTTCAGTTCTTGGCCCTCTTCTCTTTTTATTGTATATTAATGATTTTAATAAGTGTTCAGAACTCTTGGATTTCCATCTTTTTGCTGATGATTCTAATTTATTTTATAAACATAAAAACATTTCAGTTCTTCAATCTAATATAAATAACGAATTAAATAATATTCACCTCTGGCTTTGTGCTAATAAACTTTCCTTGAATGTAGACAAGTCTAACTTTGTCATATTTCATCCCCCACAGAAGAAAATAATATTTAATATCAAACTTACCCTGCGAGCAGAGGTTTCTCATCACAGGAAAGGCAGAGAGATTAGAAACCTCTGCTCGCAGGGTATATCAAACTAGACATTAATGGCAAACAATTGAAAAGAGAATATTGCATTAAATATCTTGGAGTCAGGTTGATTGCATTGCTAAGAAGATAAAAAGAAGTGTAGGTATTCTGTATAAAATCCGTTACTATGTAAATATAAGTACTCTCCTTAACCTCTATTATACTCTAATCTATCCATTTCTAATCTATGGCATAATTGTTTGGGGTAATACTTACCCCTCAACACTGCAACCTTTACATATCTTACAGAAAAAAGTTACACGTATGACTTTTTCTAAATTTGATACACATTCTAGCCCACTCTTTAAATTTCTCAATATAATCAAGTTTCCTGATCTTGTTAACTTACATATTACAATATTTATGCACAAATTTTATAATTATCTTCAACCATCTATATTTAATGACTTTTTTACCTCTGTTAACAAAATACATAATTATAATACAAGACTTGCATCTAAACGGTCTTACTCTCTTCCCAAAACTAGAACAAACTATGGAATATTCAATATTAGATATCAAGGAGCCAAAATATGGAATTCTCTTGATGAATGCACTAAAATCTTATCCCCTTCCCAATTAAAAAAGAAATTAAAATTTAAGTTTATTAATGACTATTAAGTTACCTCTGCTACTGTTAGCCTCTTCCAATTCTGAACGAACTTATTATAGATTTTTTGTTTTTTGTTTTGTTTTAGTATTTATTTTCTCTGTTTATGTGTGTTTTGTGTGTATGAGTGTCCTGTGTGCATGTTGAGTGAGTGTCTCGACCAAAGTAAATTAACTGGCTGCCTGATATTTCTAGCCCTTATGGTTATTTCCGGCAGCCAGTACCCTAATTATGTCAAATATTGTAATTTTTAAATTGTATTTTCTTTTTCATAGGGTACAAATAAAGCTTGTTGTTGTTGTTGTTGTTGTATTCCTACCAGACTCACTCTAGCTGACAAAGGTTCCTAAAGGAACTTTGCAACCCAACAGGTTGACCAAATTCCAGAATAAACCACAGAATGATTATTGAAATAATTATTGCTTATGTTGGGAAATACTGTAACATCTGATATTTATTTTAATTAGTAAGTGTTTGTAGCTTTAATCATCAGCACAAAGTATTCCTGAACCAGTTTTTTTTCTAGGGACTACATGTATGCCATCTGTTATTCTGGAATACATGCAGTCAATCAAATGCATCCTTACCGTAATTTTGTTCATACTAATACAGATCTACTGTCCTGGGGTGTTCTATTACACCAAGATGAACATAAAGCATTGCTTTTTGCAATGATGACTGAAATTACAATACTTTCAGCCTAAAATTCAAAGACATCTTTAGTAATTAAACTCTTAAAAAGGCCTAAAATAATCTGTCTTCATCAATATTCTGAAGCTCAGACTAATTCACAGTGACCCCACTATAATGCAAAGTTTATTAAAAAATTGGTCAATTATTCAGAGGCTTCCATTTGTCGAAGTACATGTATCATGTTACAGTTCCTTAACCCCAGGATCCAGATGTTATGATTTGTCCCGTTAGTACCACATTTCCTCAATAATAATAATAATAATAATAAGTTTATTTATATAGCGCCATATCAACTAATTTTTCATGGCGCTTTACATTGAATATTATATAAAGAATTGAATAATTAAAACTAAAATGAAATAACCTATTTACAATATTTTTAAAAATAATCAACCTAAAAATTTTCCCTATGGACAATGACGTAAGAAATTAAAATCAAATCAAATTAAAATATTGTACATCAATTATAGGCTAGTTTAAAAAGATGTGTCTTTAGTGACTTTTTAAAAATATCTACATTTGGTGAGAGGCGGATTGATAACGGTAATGTATTCCAGACTTTTGGACCCACTACAGAAAAAGCTCTGTCACCATATGAGACTGTGCGTGACTTAGGAATGACTAATAATTTCTGTTCAGTAGAGCGCAGCGTGCGAACATTAGGGCGATATTTGAGTAGTTCTGTAATATATTGTGGCGATAGGCCATTAAGGGCCTTATAAACTAATAGTAAAACCTTAAAAATTATGCGCTGTGAGACTGGCAGCCAGTGCAATCTAATTAGAACTGGGGTTATGTGATCATATTTACGCGTAAGTGTAACGATGCGAGCAGCTGTATTTAATACTGACTGCATTCTATCTAATTGATGCTTAGTGAGTCCATGAAGAAGTGAATTACAATAATCTAGTTTTGCAGTAACGAACGCATGTATAAGAGTTTCAGTTGATTTTTCATCAAGGTATTTCCTAATAAATTAGGTATTTCCTAATAAAGTACATGTAGTCGCTACTGCCCCTCGATCTGGTTTGAATGCAGTGTTTGAAATATTACATCCCCTCACACATGTTAAATAGGCCTAAATTTGCAGGAAACAGTCACATGCTCAATATATCACTTCAATAACCAATTAATTGCACTCGTGATCCGGGCCCATGGGAAAGGCTTAATTTACTGGATTAGGTTTTGCTAATAAACACCGATTTCGTACAACTGCCTTTAAAAATAAAGTAATAATTGAAGTCAGATTTTTTGCCATGCAGTATAACCACGTGATTGCATTCTGGCAAAAGGCACATTTAGTAAGAGAATCGAAGGTATGAATAATCAGTAGATTATGAGTGGCCTTACTTTAGTTTTTACCAAGTAATCAATCTTACATGAAAGTTGCTTTAAGTTGAAAAACTAATCAGTAGCTGGTCTTAGTTCACAACTCATACAACTGTAACACTAACAGTTTGTGATTTTAATGTCCATGCATGTGCATGTAAAACTCTGATGTGCTACGCAGTTGTTTCTTAGATCATCCAATAGCTTTAGCTCGTTAGCATTGAATTTTGCTCATGCAAGGTTTGAAATTTGAATCGGACCTAAATAGACAATAAAATAGTTCATCAGTTCTTAATATAGTGTAAACACCAAGTTTGTCGGATGGCCGACCATTAATGAAGTTCATGATTATAGTGTGGCCATTTTTAAAAACTGAAGTTTATTAATATTATTTCATGGTGCTGCATTGAGTACTATTGTACTGCAACTTACTATTAATTAACAATAATATAATCGTAGCTAGCTTAGCCAATCAGATTCAACGCAGGATTTGTGTTTAGAACATTAGTTGGTTTCTGCAAATACCTGTTAGTAGCAACCACCAAGTAGTGTTCTATTGCAAATCTGCAATGAATGAAAGCTTGACACTATATATCTATTGAGTTAGAGAGTAGAAAAAAAAAGAAGAAAGTTTTCAAAAAAGCAAATTGGTGGTAAATTTGTCAAAAAAGTTCTTATTTCAGTTAAAATTGAACAACTATAGTTTGTTTTTACAAAGACAATAAATATTATTAGACTATTCAGACCTCTGTTTCTATGGCTGATGGTTGACTTGGAGCTATGCTCCTCATCAACCATCAGCCGATAGAAACTTTGAGCTCATAACAAAACAAACATTTCACAGTAGAAAATAGGTGATACTAAGCTAACATAATTATTACAAGGAAACACTTTTTTTTAGTTTTTAACTAGCACCTGCATTCATTAACTCGACAACTATAAACATAATTCTCAATTTCAATTTTTAATTCAATAAAAAAGATGTACAAGGTTTACCATATATTGTTATTTTAGTATTTAATTCATAACTTGCATTCAACTGTCTTGGTGTTTTGCACTCTAGGTTAACTTGATATTGCTACTAGTAACTCAGCTCAATCGTAATATTAAACATTACTTGCAAATTAATAACACATCAAAATAGCAACAGTGATTTATATTTACTAGGATGTGCTAGCACCAAAAGTGTGCTCCACTAATAATTAAATTAGTGTTATTCAGCATTAAATTGCACTAACTGAATGACATTGCAGATTGTGTTTACACTTATAGCACACAACGCTGTACAAAATAATGTTACCTATATTTGCATTGACAAGTGCTTCAGTTGAAAGCTTACAAGTATATTTTAGTTGGGTTTCATAATTTTTTCCCTATTGCAAATTCCTCAAAAGTCATTCCGACAAGAACAAAGACAATTCAAAGAGGCTCCTTGGACTCCACAGTTTGTTTCAATTAGTAACCACCTCACAGGAAAGAGTTTACATTACTACTTTCTGATCATTAGTATTCACAATCATCAAGCCAGCATCGTAAAGACAAAGAAGACCTTATATTTTGTAGAAATAGTTATAATAACTATGAGAGCAATGAAAACTTCAACAAGTATTTTGGCAATGATTTAACAATGTTGAGAAAAGCTCACAAGAAAAAAAGGTCTATGTATAAAGGAGAAGAATGAAATAATGGCGATATGTATAAACAAACATATTAAATTATTACTAACCATTCTAGTTACATCTAAGTTGTGACAAGCCTATGTAGGAGGATTATAAGCTGACAGTGTAAGAGTTGGTCTAGGCAAAGCCAAGAGCAACTCCAGCAAATTCCTTCAGTTGGCACTAAATGTGCCTTTAACAATAATTATGTACAGTAATTCAGCGAAAAAAGTTTTGTCTCCGATATGTTGAAGGTGGCTTAAAAAAAAGGCAACAAGTGACCTGGCCCTTTTCACAACCGAGCAGCAGTACATTAATTAGAAGCATTCAGGTTAAGTACATCTTGCATTGTGTATGATATAAAATCAGGAATCCACATTCCTATAGAAACTACAAAAAGACATAGATAGTGATAGACAACAATGGCCTTTTCTTGATCTTATGTCACTCAACCAAGACCCCAGACTGTGCAGTCATGAAACAATTCATTGTCCAGGACTGTACTTTAATCACATTTTTTAAATCAGCAATTATAGCAACTTCATTTTTGTTTTTCATAAAAAATTATGTCCTAATTTTCATCTAGACTTGAAAAGAAATAAAACAAAAATGAGGTTAGGGGAACTTTAAGCAATCTCCCAAGTATATGTCCATATAAACGTTATGTAAATGCACAGCTGTAGCATTTACTGTTTCTTTTAACATTAGCATGAGTCCAGACAAAATCTGACGTGATGGTCAATGTATGACTATTTGCCAATCAGAGCTTTGTTTGTTAAAATTATTGTGACTGTTATTTATAAAGCAAAGTATTGCTGACAATACTATACTAGTCTATACAAAAATGACCTTGTAAAGCTGGTGTACAATAATGATCGAAGAGATGTGTGCAACAAGGCTGTAAGTGACTCCTGATCATATTCTACATTCTTCAAATTCTTTGTTTTCTAAGGAGAATTTAGAATGTGATCATGAGTCACTTACAGCCTTAATTGTTGCACACAGCCCAGCTTCAATTTAGCTGCTTCAGACTAACTTTATCTGGACAAAAAAGAAAAGAAAACAGAACACCAACTGCGTTTATAAAGTGTGATAAAGAAGTCCACAATGTCATATTATTTTAGCCTTTCTGACAAAAAAGCCGTATGTACATTGTATGTTTTGAATGGATCCACAAGGTATGTAGTACATAATCAACACATTATGCAATCATCAAATATGTACAGCACAGAGAAATACCTCACGACCATTAACTTGTATATCAAATAGACATAATTCGAAAAAGGTGAAAAATAGCTCTGCCAAATTCACGTGGCTTGCATTGCGTCTAGCACAATGCTATCTTTTGGACTTCCAGGGTCCATCTGTACAGTTTTGAGAGTTTATGGATGCTGTTCCTTCTAATGCGGAGAGATGCCACTGCAGTTTGTCGATTAATGTTCTCCTCTTAAAGAGTTTGGCCTCTTCAATGATGTCATGGAGGTACATGCACTGGACTTCAGAGGGTCCCTTGAGGTTTCCTATGTGGGCCAGCACCACTTCATCAACTGCCAAGAAAGAAAGTTTGGTTTAGAAACTAACCAAAGATGAATTTATTTAGATCATGCATGTCCAAGACATTTAGCTTTATTTGCACATAATATACTACTGACAGTAAAATTGTTACAGTTTAAACAGGACTAATAACTATACTTATAGTCAGAAAAAAAAGAAGAAACCAGTTAAGGAAATACTTGGAAAAAATATAAAGTAAATGTGCATAGTGGCCAAAGTAGCCTAGGCTTTCGAGTTGACCACTACTTCAATCTATAATTTGGAAGAGACATGTACTAATTATGAGCACTAAAGACAGTCCATTGAATAAGTTTTGTGGTTTGCTAGCTGCCATAGATTTTGCTTGACAAAAATAATTGATCTAAGTTTCATGACAAAAACAATGCTACAGTACATGGCACCCACAACATACCTCTTTCAGGCTGCCGTATTTTCTTACAGACAATTCTTCTCACTTGGACATTTTCTTCATGTGCTTCGCGAATAAGCTGCCGCTTAGGAACAGCGCCTGGTGATGAGTGCTTAGAGCTCCCAGGACTAGTTCTTATATCATTAAGTAAAAATCCATCAGCATGATAATTGACAACCTTATTTTTGTCTTTTCCTGAGTCCCCTCTTGTAGCTAAAGTTCCTTTATCTGAAGTCCTTTCGTGAGATGTTATGGAATTACGAAGAATTGAAGAAATGTCAGAAGTTCCAAGGTCCTTTTCAACATTATTCAAAGCAGTTTGACTTTTGCTAGTAAGCAAATCCTTTGACGTGTCTGGCAACTTCTTGTTACGCTGTCCTTTAATCTGGTGCAGTCGCTGTAACTTCTTTAACTGCGGGTTAATGTTATGCTTCACAGCTTTTGCTGACTTGGCTCCACTGTCAGTATTTTTATCTGGGAAGTCTTCAGAAGATTTGCGCTTCCTTTGTTTCAAATTAACAACATTGTTGGGTTTTAGCTCGTAGATCGTGGCATTTTTGTTTGGAACTATTGCAGGTTGACTGTTCTGCTGTGGCTGTTGTTGTTGTTGGGTAGATGGATTAAGATTGTTGACAGCTGTTGGCCATTTCACAGGCGGTGTATCAGGCCTCTTCCTTTTATCTCTTGGTGAGCCTGGCCTGTTTTCGGAGGGTCGTTTTCGAGATGGTGGTCCAGCCATTGCTTCATTAACATCTGCTTCATCAATCATAACACGCTGCTAATATCAAACAGAGAAAGCAGTCTTGTTAAAACTACACTTGTGATATGCCATAGACTTTATTTCTTAGACTAATCAACTTAGACTTTATCAACTAGCTAGGGGCTCTGTCAAACCAAAAAATGATAAACTTTCTTTAATGTGACAAAGACAAAAAGAACTAGTCTGAGATAAGTAGAGTAGGTTGTCCAGATATACATGTACTGGCAAAAATGAGACAATCTTGGTGACCGAAGGATGGAAAATATTAATGTGGATATAAACATACTGCTTTCATGATAAATTTAGAGCAACTTGAAATTGGTTCACTGTAACTTTTGTAATCTTTTGTAATCCACTTTAATCTTTGTGATTCTCTATTAAAAAATCTTGAAAAGCATATCAGGACATTCACATGGTATTTCTCCTCTGTATCCCAGGGTATTATTTTTGTAGTTTTGTTATAAAAAATATATATTCTATTAATAATCAGTCCAAAACAGATGCTTTGATTGGTCAAGAGCTGTGTTATTAGGACACATGCATGGATGGCGACATGGAGAGTGCCCAACCAATTTCTCAACTTGTTTTGATTGGATATTCTCATAGCTTTTAGTTTGCAATTAATAGACATGTATAAAACAAATAGATTCCATCCTGCCATGCATCAGTGTCCTCTTTAATAGATACACAGATGCCAAAACATGAAGACAACATCAGTTACGCCACTAGATTGATTGTGTGATATTGCACTAGTTTGTTGTTGTAAAAACAAATTTATGATTTCATAGTTTACCGTGGTATGTCCTCTTACTTGATTATTTACGTTTCTCGTCATGTCATGGTCAAAACATTTTGTGGATTCACTTGGCTAGCACTTCGTGAAATCCACACCAACTTTGACCATGCGATGATGCAAACCATGGTAAACAAGCATACAACAGTAAACTATGAATCCTAAATTTGTTAAATAACTGGGAAACTAACAATCATGTCAACAGTAAAGAATTTAAGCTCAGCTTGGGTATCAAGCTCTTCAATTTGATAAACTTTTGAGACACAGTGTGGCAACAATCCATACCTGATCTTTTGCCAGTTTGAATGGATTTCCAAACATGTGTGCTCTGCCCTGCCCTGGGTCCACCTCCCTTAGTTGATTACTGTGTTTAAGGACTTCTTGATAATTCCCCATATCAGCAATAGCCACACAGTGACGAGAATCTACATATGGAAAAAAAACAGTCATGAATAATTAATAATATAATTGAAGGCCTGTGTGCAATGTTCTCATGATTCCTACCCCCCTATAGAGGCTTAAGTCAACCGCAGTTCAATATATCTTCAACCTGATTTTACTTTCTCCTGTGGCAGTGGTTTACTCAAAAGCTTCGGCTCCTTTAACCACTGCACACTCTCCTCCTGTTACTACCAGATTTAATACTATCCTTTATGTATCCTCCTCCTAAATGTTTATCATACTCTTTGAAATTGTAATTATCTGTGTAGTACATAGAGTAGAAAAAAATAAAGAAACCCTTATTATAATACAAGACAATACTTTTATTCACTCTGAATACAATTAAAGTGCATATAAGCCCTGGCTAATTATATTTCTTACGAAGAGACGAGAGGCCATAGACAAAGTATTCCGGAATAAAAAGTTGATTTGATTGATTTGTCATGGTGTATTGGCCGTTCAAAGTTGCCCAAAAACGTGTATTGGGTTGCCTGTGGACAAAAATCAAGCGCGCTCAGAGCGCTTTACAAAATTGGCACTGGGTCTAGTTTGACGTCATCAACAGAACACGCTCGATGCGCCATTGCATTAAAGGCTTGTCGAATATAGATCTTCGAAACGTTTAGCGCGATATTATCACCTTTCTCGGTTATCTATTCAATTATTTTGCAAATAAGCCAACGTTTTAAAGCGGCGAAGAGACGAGTTCTGTTGATGACGTCACGTTTTATTCTCGTCCCAGTCTCCGAAGGTGCGCGGAAATTATTCTACATTTGGAAGTTTAGTCGCTAAAAAAAATAATGAAAACATTTTTATTTAGAAATTTCGGATTTTTTTCTCTACCTTTTAAGGTCTAAGCTTTAAAAAAAAAGCATAATTGGCCAGGGCTTATATGCACTTTAAGGACAAGGTTACCTTACTAAGTTAGTTGTTTTTTTTACATTCGGGAACAAGTTAATTGAAGTTTAGAGGCTAGGTAAACCGTTAGAGTTATAGAGCTGGCCTCTAGCCAAATGAAATTGAGTCAATATTCTAGCTACAATTGAAGCAAGACTAAATTAATACTTATTTGTACAAGTACAGGTACTAGGGTTAGGTTTTTTTGGGCCCATATTGGAGGTAGTTGGATTAATGTTGTTCCACCAACAAGTGAAGGTTTAATCTTGTTTTGAAAAGGAGAATGTACTGTCTGGGTTCTTTATATTCGTTTGGGAGCTTTTGCCAATGAAAGATCAGTTGCTTGAGAGAAATAATTTTGCTGTTGAAATGGCCTGACTACTTGCTTGTTTTAAGTCCTTATAAATTCCTTTTCAATTTCAAGTGATATCGTAACTGGCTAGAAGAGAAAGTACAAGTTTCATTTCCTTATAGCCAAAGTTGGCAACTTGGACAGCTGTTATTCAAGCACATGGCTGAATGTTTTGCACATGTCAAATCATTTACATAATTTGAGGCCAACCTTTCTTGTTTTCAGGGAGGAGTTGCAATGGTCAAAAAGAAAAGTTACTTTCTGGAATATGTATTTTAATTATTCGATGGTCCTGTGAAACAAGTCTCAACTCATTTTTTGAAATAGAACAAATAAGGTGTCCCAAAAACTGAACATCTCCCCTCGATCCTGAACACAGGGGAGACATGCTCACCATTTCTGTAAATGAAATGCAAGCCCTACACTGATACAATCATGTACTAGGGGCACAGGGAGAGCGGCCTGAATATTGGGGGAAACTTGGGGACAAACTAAATTAATGATGGGACATTCTGGGACATTTTCATTGATGACTTCTGTCAATCTCTCTTCTAGGACTGGGGAGAGGGGGGGGGGGGGGGGGGGGGGGGGGGGGGCAGCTGTCCCCCTTGCTATGTCACTGACCAGGAATGTTGTCATACTTTTTAAAAGTTGCATACCTTCATCCTGCAGTCGTGTCGAGGTAACAGCTGTGTGGAAAAAGTTGATTTTCATTCTTGACAACTGGTCTAGTAGTTCTACTCTGCTGATGTCGAATGGATTCTTATAACTCCTTGTTTTTTTAACCTAAAGGGAATGTTTATATATTGGTGAGAGACAAATCAAACAACAGTAATGCAATGGGGTCTGTGAGAAAAATTGGCATGTTAATAGACCAGTTTTGTATTCCAAAATAATGCTGTGTACAACGACTAGATGCATTTTTTGCTCAGTATTATGTTTTGTGTTAATAACCTCATCTTGGTGTTATAAATACCAGCTGTAGTATGGACTATTCACAACCCTGCATATTGACACATGCTCTGTAGTCATCACATTCAGTGATAATTTTGAAATGTAAAACTGGATCATTGTCCTTCATTTATACCTCTTTTGTTCCTTGTGCAGTATCACCTGATGTTGTGTCAGTATCGCTGAAAACAAGAACGAATATGGTTTAATAGTTACATCCTGGGAACATATGGTGATAATACTATTAAAGTGTAAGTATCATGTCAAAAAATAAAATTATATAATTGTACTATTGTGTTTGTTTCTCTCAAAAAGGTACTATTAATCTTACGAATTTTGTAACATTTCTGGCATTTAATCCCTTGGTTACTTTTCATGGATCCTGTGACGTCATAAAATGAATCAACTCCCTCCATAGAGAAAACTAGCTACTGTACTACAATAAATCCCTTAAAAACTTACAATTCTTTCACTAAATAAAACATGACTTTTTTTCTTTTCTAACAACTCATACACTGTATAATTATTATCTAAAAATCGATGTTTTTGTGACAGAAAGGCACCATGGAGAATAATGCATTAATGAGATTATGTCTACCCAGGTATCGACCCAGGCTTTTACTTAGTACACTGTACGTGGTCATGGATCTGGAAAGGTCACGTTTCCACAATTTCAAACAAGCGTAGAAGATAGAGTAAACCCTTTAAACCAAACATTTATTTGCAGAAGTACTCAAAACATTTCTGAGGTTCATACATGTAGCTATAAAAATTGCATGAAGGCTCATAATAATGCACTTTAACCAGTTTTTTCCCCTTCTTTTCAAGTAGTTATGTACTATATAACACATGTTCAGCGTTAATGTTTAAATTTATCCCTAGCAATCTTTTTCATGGGGTGACCCAGCTCAATTAGCCTTATGGTATATTCTGGGCTAAAGTGAACAATCTGCACCGAAAAAAAGTGGTCGGTAAGTGGTCGGCCGACCACTTACCAACCACTTACCAACCACTTACCGACCACTTACCGACAACACTTGAGAACTGCAGTTTCGATGGTTTCCCGTCATTTATGCCGATGGTTTCCCGTCATTTATGCATTGGAACATACGCTTACTATGTTGTAGACAGTTGGATATTGATGAAAATAGTGTACTCATTATATTTGTCTGTTCTTCTTTGCAGCATTTTCTCAGTATTAAATGCCAAAAATGGTCACACTCAACTCCGTGAATTAGCGAACCCGACAATACTTGAGAACTGCAGTTTAGATGGTTTCCTCTGCCATTTATGCATTGGAACATACGCTTACAATGTTGAAGACAGTTGGATATTGATGAAAATAGTGTACTTGTCTCTTCTTCTTTGATCTTCTTCTTTGCAGCATTCACTCCGTGAATTAGCGAACCCGCGCCATCTTGGATTCCCATCTTGCCATTTAACAACACAGGCAGCCCGCAGCAAATAAACATACTGCTATCGATCTGGATTAGAGATATCGATAGCAGCTGGTGCTAACAGTGATTGACTTTATTCATTATAGACTATAATTATTGCAAACTACAAGTTTGGCGTGTCGAGAAGAGGCCATTTATTATTAGCATAAGCATGCCGCGAAGAAAAGCGTGCCAACAAGATGCCAATTATTTTGTTTGTCGGCCCGTCCCTCAGTAGCGCCAGCTAATTAGTAGCGCCAGCGTGCCGACAAGAGGCCGTTTATTATTAGCGTAAACATGCCGTGAAGAAATATATATATTATTAAAACGTGTCTCTTCTCGGAAATTCCAAAGTTTTCTCCGGCATGTCTGTTGACGCTTCTCGAAGAACAACGGAGAAGCACTGCGAGCTTTAGTTCCGTTAGGACTGGTAACAAGTGATGCCATGCGGTCAAAACAAAATGGCGTCGGGTTTACGCTCGTGAAGAACTATCGATGTTATTGTTGGCCCTCATTGTTGCAAGAACACTAAAGTGTTGTGAAACTATCTTTAGAAGCTTTGAAGTGTTCTTATATGGTATTTTATTTCAACTGGACCTAGTGAAGAGATGACAAACATGTAATTTTCGAGTTCGCAAGTTACCGACCACTTACCAACCACTTACCAACCACTTACCAACCACTTACCGACCACTTACCGACCACTTACCGACACAGTTTTACCGACCACTTACCAACCACTTACCGACCACTTACCAACCACTTACCGACCACTTACCGACCACTTACCGACCACTTACCGACCACTTACCGACCACTTACCGACCACTTACCGACCACTTACCGACCACTTACCGACCACTTACCGACCACTTACCGACCACTTACCGACCACTTACCGACCACTTTTTTTCGGTGCAGATTGTTCACTTTAGCCATATTCTGGGTAACAAATCTCCACTAAATTCTTTTGTAATGTCTTTATGGAAATCATTTTTTTTTCTATTGAGTGAAATAAAGTTGTTATTGTTCCTTTAATTGAGCAGTTAATTCTGTAAATATGTTTTTTTGTTTGCCTGTGAGCAGTTGCTGTTTAGCTTTTTTGGTTGAGTGAGCATTGGTGAAGTATTAAACTACCATACAATATTAATGACCACTGGCAATACCTTGTCAGCAACTTGTCACTTTTTGATTGACTGGTCTTAGAATCTTTGATGAGCTTATGGTAGCTGGTGGATGAATAGCCAGGTGTTTTAACACTGCTAGAAAAAAAAATGTAAAGATTTCAGCTGTAAGCCACTTGGTTAGAATGAATGAATGAATGAATGAAAGCATTATTATGTACAACTCATAGTGCATTTATTCACACTAACAGTATTTATTATCATTTTCATTGAAGTGCAACTGTGGAAGTTTCAAGTCTTGTAAATGGAAAATTGCATTTAGCCAACAGCTGTCACTTAATTAAATCTAGGTGGTACTCATTTGATTGACAGTCAACATCTTTAACAGCTTTGTACGAGAACAGACACCGCGTTTGATTGACAGTCAGCTAAATACAATTTTCAAAATGCGACTTGAAACTTCCAGGGTCGCACTTCAATGAAGATGGTGATACGACACTAGACGTAGTCAAATTACCCTGTCGGAGTTCTGCTTGTGTTTTCCCTTGACACGTTTTTACTAACCAGCGACACATGATGTTCAGCTTCTATCTTACCCTGAGAAAGAAAAACAGAATGCAACAGCTTACTTACATGTAAGTACTAAATTGATATGTAATAGATACAGTCTGAATGAGTGGCCGTGCTTTATGGAATTTAAAACTTGAGCTGCATAAGTGACAGTTCATAAATCCAATAAAGCACAGACACAAATTTTGTATCTGGCTTATAATTATTTTCATTTATTTTGCCGATACAACTGAGTTTGGCCGAGAAAATCAAAGCAAAGTTTGTCAATCAGGACAAAATCGGTATCAGATTTACAGATCACTTATCGCTCAGTGATTTCCTTTGGTGTTGCCATGAACTATTAATTAGTTTGTTAATTAATGTCTATCAAACTCATTAATAATTCATGAAGCAAAAACAAAGGATATCTCTGAGCGATAAGTGATCTTTAAATCTGCTAGATATTTCGTCCTGATTTGCATAAACTTTTGCTTCTCCAAAATAACTGAAAAGAATGACTCCCCTGTCAATTTTGTATTGGATTTATCAAATTCCTAGACATCGAGAGTCATGTTTTCAGTCATTTTGGCAATACAACTTACTTTGGCTGAGAAAATCGAAGCAAAAGTTTATGTAAATCAGGACGAATTGGTATCAGATTTACAGATCACTTACTGCACATTGATATCCTTTGTTTTCCTTCATGAATTATTAATGAGTTTGATATCACCTGTCATTACTGAGCTCACTGGATGTTATGCGTGCTGTTATGGCCCCTCTGAATGGCCTTACATGGCTATAATTTATGGTACAGGTGCACTTACACACGTTTTGGCTGATTAAAAACTTAATAACAGCCCTGTTACACATGTATACAATATGTATGTGTGTGTGTGTTATTGATGTTAGATAGCTTAATTTACGGTCGTTTTGCTGTTGTCAGAGCTGACACCATCCTTAATAAGAGCATGTCAGTCCTCGTTACCACCATTTTCATTGCTATGTGATGGCATGAGACACAAGTCACATGTAGTTTGCATTAGACTACCATTAATCATGCCTACTGGGAGGGTTGATTATCTCAGTAATTTGTAAACAGATTACTAATCAACATGGTGGTTAAAGTCAGTTCAAGCTCAATATCACTAACATCGGATCCCACAAATAATGATTGCTATATGAGGTTGAGTTATACGCTTGATCTGCTATCAATGGTTGAAGCATTGTATGCGGGGGAAACATGTGTGGAAAATGCAATGGATTTATTACCAAACTTCCTCTCACTTAATGTTGATTGATAAATAAATACATAAATAAATATTCTATTTGTTATAGCAGGCTGATTTTTGCAGCTTACAGCTGTCATGGCCTCACACACTTCTCACTACATTAACTGTTTTGGACACACAACACTTGACTCACAAGTTGATCTTTACGGAACTTAGGAGGAAAACCAGAGAACCCGGAGAAAACAGAGTGCAGAAAAGGAATCAACAACAAACCCAACTCACATACGGTGCCAGAGCCGGGAATCGAATCCAGGACCGCACCAGTGAGGGGCAAGTGTTTTACCACTGCACCAACCTGCATCCCCTGATGCCAGTCAAAATGCAAACTACAATGTACAAGACTGTACCTGTTGTTTGATCCTCTTCAGGTAATTGACTATGGTAAAGCTGAGAGAGCCGTCCATGCTATCTGGTATAATGGAGGTTGGGATGCCCATTCGCCTGAATGCATTACGTAATGGCTACGAGATGGAAAGTAAACAGGAATCATATTGTACACTTGAAAAATATTTGTAAAACATGTTGAACTAATTACATGTTATACAATTTTTTGCATTTTAATAAAATTATTGAATTTCACAATGGCATCTCCATTTTCCTTCAAAGTGAATATTATTATTATTAGCTCTAGCCAGTTTATGTATCATTGATTTAAAGTGCCAATAAAGTGAAAAATATTGACACCATTTTTATTTTATTTTATTAAATTGTAGTCTTCCCTTTAATAGTCATTTAGCACAATTAAAAATACATTATTTTGGAACAATATTTTTCTTTCGTGTTGAAGTCAGGCATAATTATCAAAATTATGCACCCATTTTTAATCACACATGATCAAGTGATTGGGACATTCATATTCACAAAAGTAAACATATGGCAGATGGTAAGCTAAAGGCTTCTTTGAGAAAAGATGACAGATGGCAATTAAGGCCCCTCCATTAAGACATATTTAGAATGAGAATTAGACAAATAATACCATGCCTTTGTTTTCTGAGGGAAGTTGCCAGAAACGAATTTGAATTAATGATTGTACAGTATGCATAAAACATGTGCACTGTTTTTATAACATATCGTTTTGAGAAAATGCATCTCAAGGGAGACTGCAGTAGTGCTTCCTGTGCCATGACTCAGCAAACAGAATTAAAAAGAAGCACTCGCCAAACAGTCAATTTCCTCGGTAATCATAGTATTACAAAGTGGCGAGATTTCTACAAATCCTCCCTCTGCTCACGGGGAAATTTAATCACTAATTTCCCTCTGTGCCATGGTATTACTTATAAAAATGCACTGTATTTTGTATTATTTACAAAGACAAATATAGACGTGCAAACCACTTGACGTCATGCACACAATTAGCATATCTTTAACAGCATAACAATTGTCACACAATTATGTCTGACTTCAACACGAAAAAATGTTTGTGCTTTCCACATTTATTTTTAATTGTTCAAAATGACTAAGTAAGGGAAGACTAAAATTTAATAAAATAAAATCGGGTACCTATGAATTGAAAATTAAGTTGATCTCATTTGAAAATCCATTCAAAGCGAGGGTGCCATTTTCTGTTATCAATATCGCATCTTGTTCCAGAACTATTCAAGGTGTTTGCAATATGCAAATGAAATGAAATGTGATGTCATAAGATTGACACAGCCTCAGTGGAGAAAAATCACAAAATGAAGAATATCTCTACAAATACTGGGTAAAAACAATTGAAACTTGCACAGTCATGTGTAGTACTAAAGAAACTAAACATCAATGTGGAAAATATGAAGTTGCCATGGAAACAATCTTGGTCACAGGTTTTTTCCATGAGGAAATAAAATTTCAGAATTTCTCCTCTGTTTGTTATTAAACATATTAATTGACTGATGTGGGCACATTATGAGACTTGGAACAATGTCAGTATTGTATGCGAGTGGTTTAAGTAAATTGGTGGTCGGAATCCATCAGATCGCACCCTGCAATTTTTCATGGCGCCTTCACATGGACCCAACGAATTTTGAACCTTTGTAAATTTTGACTCAAAATATATGTTAACAGGCTTTATTTGGACTCGTTAAATCCATCAAACTAAGATCTCTTACTCTTATGTTTGTCATTCATTCAGTTTCTCAAAAGAGCTAATCACCTCAAAGCTTGAGGGGAAATTAAATGTTCCTCTGAATTTTAACAAGACCTAAAATCACCATACAATGTAGGGGCTGATCAAAGTCGATCAGGCCCCGGGTAGCCACAGATCAAATTGGAATTTAGTGCATTGGTTATTTCTGCTGTTGTGCTCACTAACCTTGACTCACTAGAGTACAGAAGTTCTGATCAGCTGTCCCCGAGTTACACATGTTTACTGGCAACTTATCAAGTTCCATCAAGTTCCTATGAAAACTGCGCTCAGCTCACAAATTTAAGATTATCAAAGACTGTAACAGAGTGACAGCCACAGAATGAAAAATGATTTTAGATTGCAGCAATTGATCTGGGAACAACGTACAACTCATGGTCTTCTTGCTCAGCCTGGTGGAGATTTCTCGCTGGTCAACACATGGACAAAAAGTTGCTCGGGATCCCAGTCAGGCTTTAAATTATTTGCAATACATACATTGACTGAGAAAGAGGAAATAGTCAACGCAGTGTATGTATGAAGTTTATGTTCATGGCTGTTTATTATTTTGATGGAAGAATAATATTTTAATGAATCCTGGTCATCAATGCATGGTCATCAATCAATGGTCGCCTAAAATATAACATTTTATTGTCAAGGTGAAAGGAGCCTGGGGCCAAGAGTGTTTCCATGGCAACATCATAATTAGCACAGTGATGTGTATTTGTATTTGTATTTAGTTAGTACCACACGTGTAAAGTTTCAATTGTTTTTAGTACCCACTAGTTGCAGAGATATTCTTCATTTTGTGATTTGTCTCCAGGCTGTGTCAATGTCATGACGTCACAGTTCATCTCATTCGCATATTGCAAAAACCTGAATATCTCTGGAAGGAGATGAGATATTGACAAATGGAAAATGTTACCCTCCCTCGCCTCAAAAGGATTTTCAAATGAATTCAACTTAATTTTCCATTTTGTGGGCACTGTCAAAGTGGAAAACATAGGAATTTTTTTTTGCATCTGCCTGTATTATATGTTCGTTTATTAAGAAATCAAAGTTCAATGATGTCATGAAATTTAAGTCCCAACTAGCCCATTCCAGTTGATCTTATGTCAGCTCGACTTCATTAAAATATATTTCAAAAAGATTACAAGGATAAAATGTCTGACACCTGAAAAAAATAAGCACATTCAATGTTATGACTCACTTCATGTTCAACTCATTAGCATATAATGATCATGGGTTGAAAGGTTTTGCAATGCATTTTAAAGCAATATTTAGGACCATAAATCTCCCAAATGTGGTTGAACAAGACTGACATTTAAAGGGACTCATAAAATTTCCACTCACCCCTGCATAGTAACTGGGCATTGTTTTCAAGTATACATCAAATGCTTGCTTCCATTTGGGGACTGGCTTAGTCTTATGGACTTTAACGAGGTCATCTTGAATTAAAATAAACAAGTCTAATTATTATTTAATGTCCATGCAGGATACACTTACATAATGTATACAGGGAAGTTGTGAAAGCATTTTCATGAAGCAACTGTTACAGTTGAGTTTCTTTTATAATAGGAAAGTAAACTTTAATAGCTGCAAGAATCATTTTATAGAACACTTCTGTAATAATTTAATTCCGCCCACAACATTTAATTACATCCCGTGGCTTTACTGTCCTAATGAGGGTTAACCTGTAAAATACCCTCATCGTTAGGGAATATATTCCAAATGACCTAATGATTAGGTTTTTCACCAGCCACATTAGGGATTTTATTGCTATTTTTAAGCCCTAATAACAAAGTCACTATAACGTTTCTCTGTACCGAAAGCCCTATAATCATTATGTCATTTGGAATATGATCCCTAATGATGAGGGTATTTCACAGGTTAGCCCGCATCATTAGGACACAGTAAACCACAGGAAAGAATTAAATGTTGTGGGTGGAATTAAATACTGAAGTGTTTTACCATTTTCTGTCTCATACACACTTTCCTTAAAGGGAAACTGAACCCTAAAATCAACCCAACATCTATACAAAGATGTTTTCAAATGAAATAAGTTCTGATATTTTATTTTTCTGTGTTGTGCATCTATGAAAGGAAAATGAGTCTTCAAGTTCGATTTTGAACTGAAAAATCTATATTGTGTGGTGAATATCGCCATCATGCCACGTGCAGTCTATTTGTCCCAAAAGACCATGTACAGTAGTTTATATCTTTTTTTAAAATTATTATTATTATTATTTTCCTCAGTATTACAGATTTAAGTACAATTCAGACATTTCACAATATTTATAAGTTAATTATTTGTAAATCATAAGGTAGAACTGACGAAAAGAAGAAAGACAGTATACGTTTAAAAGAAACGGAGTAAGAGAAAGTAAGAGAAACGGCAATTGTAGTAACTAAATTGTGTCAAAAATATCCTTCCATTTAGAGAGAAATTCATCAAACCTATTTTTAGCAACATATATACATCGTTCGATATGAATCTTATTAGTATAAAACGGTTGTTGAAAATTCCTAAAAGAAAACTCCTGTTCCTCAAGACAGCTCCCATAAATATAATGCTTGGCAATGATAATAATTTGGTTAAAGGTATTGAATCCTTTTACTTGTGGTTGATAACCAAATAAAATATTTGATAAAGATAGCATTTCTTTGAATACGAAGATTGGTTTCGCCCATCCAAAGAAATCTTCCCAAAATGCGACAGAAGCTCGGCAATTCCAAAATAGATGTTCAACTGTTTGTGACTCATGGTAGTTTTTCAACAAGAATTCCATAATTTAATAACCTTTTTTTCAGCGGTAGGTGGCTTATAATTTACCTCTACTAATAGTTTAGTTATCCGAGAACATGACTGTTAGTTTATAAAATTCTTGGGTATTTTCATATAATAAGTTACCATTTAAGCTAATGGGAGTTTCCTTATTACTGAAATTTTCCCGAAGTAATACTTTCCATTTATGAGGGATGGCTTTCAATACGCTAAAATATTCCAAAAAGTTAAATATACTGTTAAATCTTTTCTGCAGAGAAACAAATTGCATAAAATTACCATTCTCGTTGATCAAGTCGCCTATCTTACAAATTCCAGCATTATTCCAATTCGAAAAATACAAAGATTACTTTTCTTTCATTAAAAAGCGATTATTCCAAATTATTTGTTCAAGGATCTCTTCTTTAGTACTAGGACAGGTTTGACGAAAGCACTGCCAGTATTCAATGATTTTATCATAAAAATCTAGTGTTCCCAAGGCTAATTTCTTTGTATCGAAATTACAGTTAAATAATAGATTGCCTCCAAACCTTTTTAGGGTGTGTTCGATTGACCGTATTCCGGAATAAGAATACACAGAATGATCACTACAAATCGCTTATACTTGGAATTTGTAGCCATTGGAATACTAAATGTATCCTGAATATCATATATCAGCAAGCATTTGTAGCTTACAGTGCAAAATATACCCGAACTAGTGATTTCGAGAGACTATTCCATCTATTCCTATTCCGGAATACGGTCAATCAAACGCACCCTTAGTTTCAGTTGAGGGATCTTTTTCCAGTTATCTGGTGTTCCGTCTGGGGCGCAGTTTTTTGTTACTAATCGTTTAATCCAAGCAATTTTTATCGCTTTTTCGATTAAAGCGAAATCTGGCAATCGCCAGATTTTATATCTCGTCACCAACTGTGCTGATGAAGGATCATTAAGTGACCTTCTGAAACCCTAAAACATCCCAGCAGCATGGGTTCTTCCTATATTCAGCTGATGGGTTGTTTTTAGGGGTTGAAATCGGCGATTTAGTATTTTTTAGGGGTTGTCCAAGCAAAATCCACTTTTAGGAAGAAAGTATATTTTAAGGTGGGCAACGCTCCTGGTATTTTTAGGGTATTTTTCAAGGTTTTCCGAAGGTCATCCCTACCCTTTTTACCTTGAAGCACCCCCCCCCCCCCCCCCCCCCCCCCCCCCCCCAGGAGGAACCGGTTCTATAAACAAAATAAAAGCGGGTGAGTTTCGCCTGAAGTACTAGGTTTGGCTACCATGTCTATTTATGTCATATGCAGTTTAGTTATGCCACCGGTTTTGAAAAGCATCCTTATTATTTTTTCAATCGCTCCAAAACTTACCAAACTTGAAATGCAGTGTACTTTGTCGAAATCAATCGAACAAACACTCTTCTTCCCCACCAAACCACTGACATGGACTTTGGCCACGAAACTACACAACACGAAGGTCACCCGCTTTGTTTTTGTTTTTAGGATCATTTCCACCGTTTATCAGCTGTAACACATGCTGCAGCTGGGAGGTTTAGGGTTTCGAGGAAGGCCACTTGATCTTTCATCAATTAGGGAAGAGATATAAGCTACAATAAATGCTCTGTGGGAAAAACAGACTAATACGCAGCATGATGGCGATACTTTCACAAGTTCACTCACAACGAGTTGAGCTACATGTATTTGAAAAATCAAGGACTTTCCATAACCCGTAGGCAAGTTTACAAAAACTTTTCTCCTTGATAAAACTCTAGAAGTGATTTCTCTCATTGTGGATAAAACTTTCCCACACAAAACAATGTACGACAAACAACATTTTGCACATAACTATAGAATAGACCAATCAAAATCACTACCGTAATTTGCAGTAGTGCATGATGTCACTGGATGGCATTATTTAGTGGCTATTGAATTTAGTCATCTCTCTCAGGGAGTGGACCCTGGAACAAGCTGAGGTGGCGGCTGTATTTCAGGCCATTAGTCCTGCTTTTCAATGCCGGGGATAGCATGGCCAAACTAATTTATTCCCCATACCTGATATGTCACAAATTACAAGACTTGAGTCATCTGTACATAGCAGAAGTTGTGAGGAACGTTTTCGGATTTTCTCTTCATAGATGTACTGCATAGCCTGCGAATACGGCCATCTTGCATTGGGAACCACAATCAAAACATGGCCCCCGAGAGAGACGTCTGCGTATTGCAACAGAAAATGACATATACATACTGACAACGTTATATGTGGCCAGGATCTGGTCACGTTATTTGATTGGATAGTATGCCTAATTATCATATACGAGCCAATCAAATAATGCGACCAGATCCTGGCCACGAAACATCATTAGTATGGAATTTTCCTTCTCAATACGCAGACGTCTCTCTCGGGGGCCACGTTTTGATTGTGGTTCCCGATGCGAGATGGCTCTATTCGAAGGCTAAGACGTGCAACACAGCAAAATAAAATAGCACAACCTACATGTATTTATTTTGAATACATGTTTGCACAGACATTGGGTTGATTTTAGGGTTCAGTTCCCCTTTAAAGGATGGGAACTGGGGCACAATAGAGAATTGTGGTGCCGGTATTTCAAGACAAAATATAATACCATAAAATCATGCCCCTCATCAGTCTTTAACATAAATCCCTTTTCTTATATAAGCCCTCCCCTTCCCTCACTGGATATAAGCTCCCTCCCCCTCCCTCACCCTGTCCTCACCATCCCTTTTCAATTGACTTTGTTATCATAATATTTTATGCTGGAATACTAGTAATTTTAAATTGAAAACTTATTGGGGAGGGGCCACACATGTTTGGGTGTTAGCTTAAAGGGGAACTCAACCCTAAAATCAACCCAATGTCTATACAAACATGTATTCGAAATAAATAGGTTCTGCTATTTAATTTTTCTGTGTTGCGCATCTTGCAAGAGAAAATCCGAAAACCTTCCTCACAGCCTCCGGTATGTACAGACGGCTCAAGTCTTGTAATTTGTGACGTAGTATACGGGGAATAAATTAGTTTTGCCACGCCGTCCCCTACATTGAATAGCAGGCCTAATGGCTTCTAATTGCGGACCATTGTGCTTTCTTTGTGCTAGAGGTGTGATCGTTCTTCCTTGGTATGTGTGACGTACGTTATGGGGAACTTTGCACTGAATTGAGCCGCCACACAATATAGATTTTTCAGCGGAAAATCGAACTTGGAGACTAATTTTCTCCTCATTAGACGCGCATCACAGAAAAATAAAATATCAGAACTTATTTCTTTAGAATACATCTTTGTAAAGACGTTGGGTTGATTTTAGGGTTTAGTTCTCCTTTAAGGAGGGAAGTCCCTGCCACAAAATATACAATTTTTGTCATCAAGCATACACCAGTGTTTTGGGGAAACAGCCTCACAAATTGAACATTAAGTAATGATTCAGCAAAGAACTATAGCAAAATACAATAGCCTAGCTGCAGCAATGGGCATATCCCCACATATGATTTTGCTTGAATATGCCTTAAGTGCTTTTTGGGGGTGTGTACAGTCCAAACTACACCCAGACAATAAAGTATTATTTAATGTTTTATGATATATTGGCTCTTTTTACTGTGAAACCTCATGCAGTCACCAATCCTTCAGTCACAAATTTGAGAACTTTCCACACATTCGACATTCTTCAAAATGAAACTTTAGTTAGTTTGAACAAAAATAAAATTCAAACTTTAAAAATTATGGAATAATTGTTTTTTATTTATGGTTTTCTATTGAATTTATGAGTAACAACCAATGAAATTATGAGAAAGAATAGAAAATTAACACATTTTAACATTCCTTGCCGTTCACTGCTATCATTCTTAGCCAGAGCATTACTTAACAAGTATATAGCAAAGTTTTAAAAAGTGGAACCCAGCCCGACTCAAAAGGGGGGAGGGTCATAATGTTTTAGACAAGCTGAGAGAGGGCCAATTATTTTCAGGACGAAAAAAGGGGAGCTCACAACTTTTTAGACAGTGGACACAGCAAATCAGCAGTAGTCAGGCTCCCAACTGCTAAATAATGACCGGTCCCTAGAAGAGGGGGACATTGGGGGGCTCTTGATACCGCAATTGCACCCCAAAAAATCCAAAAACACTGCATCACCGCATGTAACGTTGACAAAATACAGACACCGCAATGATGCAATAATCTTTTTAAGAGTCCCGTGATTTACATGGATTTGATCTGACATGGGTCCAACAAGAAACCAGAACACCGCAAACATATTGTTTCACCGAACACCGCAGATTTGAAAACACAAACACGCACACCGCAGGATTCGAGATCACCGCAATACCGCACTAAAAACTGACCCACACTGGAAACCCCAATGTCCCCCTCCTTAAAGCTCCTTCAAACCCCTTTACAAAGTTGGGTAAGTGGGCTTTATGGTTAATGATTTTAAACCATTAACCTCCCATAATTACTAAAATAATGTGATTTTTTTCTGGTTTGTGGAATAAAAAAGTTACCATCATGATGAAAAAAAACTATTCAAAAAATTGCAGCTCTCAACAGTGGCCAAGATGCCCATCATGTAAATGTTTCTAGCAACATTTTAATGGTGCAGTTATTAAATTAAGAGTCTAGGTTCATGAGTCTGCCTACAGACCAACCTCTGTACGTGTAGTGCTAATGGAGAGGCGGTAGGTGATGTTACGAGACGACATTCATGACCCATCATCTGCCAATAGAAGCTCAGCTAAAGCTTCCTGCAGAAGTTTAAGGTTCTTTAAACCACTGGTTTAAACATCACTGAGCATTTATATTTGAGTTAAATAAGTTATAATAATGAAGCAATTGTAATATTATTGTTTCAGTGAGGGCTTTTATAATTATATGCAAAGTTAAGTAATCATGTACTTTAGGACCTACCGACACATGTCGGCTGAAACAGGCTAGCAGGAGAAAATGCCGTTTTGCCGTTTTAGGGAAAAAGGTTAACAAGTTGGCATTTTTGAAAATACCAGCCTTATATTTTGGCCACTTTTGAATAAAGAAATTGAAGAAAAATGCAGACTTTTTCAACAAAAACTAAAGAATTTGGGTCTTTCTTCAGGGAGCACATAAATTTATGCTTTCCTTTGCCGTCTGGGAATCCATAAATTTATGCTTTCCTTCATCAGTGTGGGAACCCATAAATTTATGCCTTCCTCAGTAATAGGTAAATTTCAATAATCATTTAATTTGTTACAATTTTCAACTTTTTAACTGAAAACATACTTTAAAAAAAATTCAAACTAGTAAGAATAAAGGGAACCAACTTGAAGAATATTGTGATCTGGAAGGACTTTTTGGTAAATGGCAAAATGGCACTTTTACCTGCTAGGCTGTTCTGACTATCAGCCGACTCACGACCAACTAACAGCCAACACTTCATCATTAGTTCCTTTTTTGTAAACATGGAATGCAGGATTCAAGTGCAAAACAAAATGGCATCAGGCAAGTGACCGTAAACACCTGAACTAAGAAGCTGCACAACAGGTTTTTGTGTTGTGATAAATAAAGATGGAAAACCAGACTAAAAGGGTGGAAAACAATCTTAAAGAAGGATTAAACAGTTTAAATTGGTTTACATCTACTGATTCTGTCTGACTTTGAGGTTGAAGAGAAACTACGACTTTGTGCAGGATGACAAGTTTGGGATTACTCAATAGAAAGTAGTTTTATCATGATACTTTTTACATGTATTTTTAAACTCTTGTATGTGAAAAAATATCTGATTTCAGCCCGACAGTTGACCAACACTTTGTTGACACTTGCTCCACTGTTGGCCATTTAAAGACCATGGCCGCCACGTGGAACATCAAGGACGAGGAAAGTTGGCAGACTCACTGGTAACAGTCAGCCGACTAATGGACGTTAGTCGATCAACTGTCGACCGACATGTGTTGGTTGGTTTATAAAGTACACTTTTGTACCGCAGTTCTGTATTTTTTTCCTTAGTTGGTTTTCGTGAAAACTAAAAGAAAATGTAGCTCACAATTCTTTTAGTACATTCCAGGGATAGGAATAAAGGAAAATTTATCAGTGATTTTTCAGAAGGTGCAAATAGTTACTTTTCCCTGCCCATTTTATACAGGGCCAAACAAAATCACCAAGGTCACATTTATGTCATTTAACTCACTAAAATGATCAGTTTAAAATTATACATACCAATTAGTGGGAAGAGAACAGGATAATTGTACGGCATCACAAACAGATTAACAGAGAGCAGGTTTGAACTTGCTTTCAAGTAGCCGAAGGGACAACCTAACTGGTTGGAATCTCCATTTTGTCTGCTACTGCTGAGAATGAATGTCTACAAAAAAATACAATTTATAAAAGTTTTTTTAATGAAAACAATGAAAATGAAGTATACACCTGTTTCAAAAAAGATTGTCTTGTGTATGTCGCATTGTGCATTCAAAGACCAGGTCTGGGTACAAAAATTAATGTGTTTTGAACTTCTGAATCTTTCATAATTTATTGTCAGTAATTAAATAATAGTTACTGTCTTACGACATACACTGTACATGGAGACTTGACTAAACAGACGCACCACACCAAGGGAGCCAGACAGTATCGCTCAAAACGAGCCACAGTATTGGCTAACCCAACAATACAAAACACCCTAACCCAAAGAAGGAGCAGTACAAAAACAATAGAGCTACAGTACTAGTATAATGGATCCAATCAGAATACAGGTGTGGATGTGGTACTGTATTACTCACAATAGAGTTACAGTATAATGGTCCAATCAGAATACAGGTCTCGAGCAGTACTGTATTACTCACAATAGAGCTACAGTATAATGGTCCAATCAGAATACAGGTCTCGAGCGGTACTGTATTACTCACAATAGAGCTACAGTATAATGGATCCAATCAGAATACAGGTCTGGAAGTGGTACTGTATCACTCACAATAGAGCTACAGTATAATGGTCCAATCAGAATACAGGTCTGGAAGTGGTACTGTATTACTCACAATAGAGCTACAGTATAATGGATCCAGTCAGAATACAGGTCTGGAAGTGGTACTGTATTACTCACAATAGAGTTACAGTATAATGGTCCAATCAGAATACAGGTCTGGAAGTGGTACTGTATTACTCACAATAGAGTTACAGTATAATGGTCCAATCAGAATACAGGTCTGGAAGTGGTACTGTATTACTCACAATAGAGCTACAGTATAATGGATCCAATCAGAATACAGGTCTGGAAGTGGTACTGTATTACTCACAATAGAGTTACAGTATAATGGTCCAATCAGAATACAGGTCTGGAAGTGGTACTGTATTACTCACAATAGAGTTACAGTATAATGGTCCAATCAGAATACAGGTCTGGAAGTGGTACTGTATTACTCACAATAGAGCTACAGTATAATGGATCCAGTCAGAATACAGGTCTGGAAGTGGTACTGTATTACTCACAATAGAGCTACAGTATAATGGTGCAATCAGAATACAGGTCTCGAGCAGTACTGTATTACTCACAATAGAGCTACAGTACAATGGTCCAATCAGAATACAGGTCTCGAGCGGTACTGTATTACTCACAATAGAGCTACAGTATAATGGATCCAATCAGAATACAGGTCTGGAAGTGGTACTGTATTACTCACAATAGAGTTACAGTATAATGGTCCAATCAGAATACAGGTCTGGAAGTGGTACTGTATTACTCACAATAGAGTTACAGTATAATGGTCCAATCAGAATACAGGTCTGGAAGTGGTACTGTATTACTCACAACAGAGCTACAGTATAATGGATCCAGTCAGAATACAGGTCTGGAAGTGGTACTGTATTATTCACAATAGAGTTACAGTACAATGGGTCCAATCAGAATACAGGACTGGAAGTGGTACTGTATTACTCACAATAGAGCTACAGTATAATGGCCGGTGCAATCAGAATACAGGTGTGGAAGTGGTACTGTATTACTCACAATAGAGCTACAGTATAATGGATCCAATCAGAATACAGGTCTCGAGTGGTACTGTATTACTCACAATAGAGCTACAGTATAATGGTCCAATCAGAATACAGGTCTGGAAGTGGTACTGTATTACTCACAATAGAGCTACAGTATAATGGATCCAATCAGAATACAGGTCTGGAAGTGGTACTGTATTACTCACAATAGAGCTACAGTATAATGGTCCAATCAGAATACAGGTCTGGAAGTGGTACTGTATTACTCACAATAGAGCTATAGTATAATGAATCCAATCTGAATACAGGTCTGGAAGTGGTACTGTATTACTCACAATAGAGCTACAGTATAATGGATCCAGTCAGAATACAGGTCTGGAAGTGGTACTGTATTACTCACAATAGAGTTACAGTATAATGGGTCCAATCAGAATACAGGACTGGAAGTGGTACTGTATTACTCACAATAGAGCTACAGTATAATGGTGCAATCAGAATACAGGTCTGGAAGTGGTACTGTATTACTCACAATAGAGCTGCAGTATAATGGTGCAATCAGAATACAGGTCTGGAAGTGGTACTGTATTACTCACAATAGAGCTGCAGTATAATGGTGCAATCAGAATACAGGTCTGGAAGTGGTACTGTATTACTCACAATAGAGCTGCAGTATAATGGTGCAATCAGAATACAGGTCTGGAAGTGGTACTGTATTACTCACAATAGAGCTGCAGTATAATGGTGCAATCAGAATACAGGTCTGGAAGTGGTACTGTATTACTCACAATAGAGCTACAGTATAATGGTCCAATCAGAATACAGGTCTGGAAGTGGTACTGTATTACTCACAATAGAGCTGCAGTATAATGGTGCAATCAGAATACAGGTCTGGAAGTGGTACTGTATTACTCACAATAGAGCTGCAGTATAATGGTGCAATCAGAATACAGGTCTGGAAGTGGTACTGTATTACTCACAATAGAGCTACAGTATAATGGTCCAATCAGAATACAGGTCTGGAAGTGGTACTGTATTACTCCAGCTGGGAGAGCGCTACTTAGACAGCAAGAACTAAATACACTGCCAAACGAAAATAATTAAAGCATTCCAACTTAAAATCCTAGTATACCCATGCGTGCAATTTTCTTCGTTCAAACAACTTGGACTTCAGAACTACATTGTACCATAGTCCACTTAATTTGCCTTGTACTGGATTGAAACTCAAGCAAGATGAAATGCTATTGTCTTGTAATTAATCAACAACGATTGGCTCAAATAACCATACTTTGCAATGCTTTGTTTTTGTTCTGCAATGTGATTGGTTCTTGTTGTCTACGTGGCACAGCAATGAACAGTGTTTCCTTGGAAACAGCAATACAATATGCACACAATGCAACATGCAGTAGAAAACCTTTTTTTGAAATCCACTAACTCCAGGCATCTGTTTTATAATAAACTAAGGCAATGATGGTAAGGTGATCGCTTGAAAACAATGGAAGGTAATCACCCTTTGAGATGATTCTTTCACTCTTTCAGCCAAATGTAGCCATTGTTCCAAACAAATAAAACTGCACTTGCAAAAGAAAATTAATTATCACCTGCGATACAAATGGCGATTGGCAAAAATCCCTAATCACCTTTCGCCATATACTGGGCAGGGGCAATTTCCAAATGCAATTGGGAATCAAAACTGTAACAAAGTTTTATGCACCACTGTATCTTCGATTGCTATCCAATATTTATAAGCAACTGATTAGTTAAATGAATGCCTTAAAGGGACTATGTCACCTGGATGTTTGTGATTTTCTGTCAAATACAGTACTGGGAAAAAAGATTTCAATGTGGTGAATTGAAATATCACTTCACCAAAAGGGATATATCACCTCACGTGAAGTGAAATATCACTTCATGTGAAATTTCCCTTTTGGTGAAGTGAAATATCACGTCATGTGAAATTTCCCTTTTGGTGAAGTGAAATATCACGTCATGTGAATCAAAGTGAAATATCTCTTCACCAAATTAAAAGGGATATTTCACCTAAGGAAAGTGAAATGTCACTTTTAGGGGATATATCACTTTTGCAAGTGAAATTTCACTTCACCTCATTGAAATCTTTTTTCCCAGTACTGTAATAACGTACATGTAGAATTTTTAGATTATAAGAAAATACTCACTATACACTAGTGATTTGAAACAATGTTAATTTTCGAAGTGACAGGAAGCTAGAGTAGAAACATTAGCTAAATAATATCAAAGATAATAGTTTAAAACTTGAAAACGTTTTTTTTTAAGTTATTACCATTTCCATCCTCGCCATCCATTGCCCGATTAGCTTCTCAATCTCTGTAGCTTAACTTTACTAAGGAAAACGCTTTTAATGAATATACAATATTATTTCCTTTAGTTTGAATGTAATTTTCAGCATTTCAAAGTGATGCTAAAAATAATAAAGGTCTTACCTGCCAGCAAGATGAAGGAGACTTCCTTTCCAAAATGTACTGAGTTAGTGGAGAAGGCTCTAGTTCATACTTGTCGAAGGGAAGATTGTCTAGTACTTGAGGATCCACATCATCACAGGAGAATAAAACTGAGGGATGAGCTTCTCTTGACGGCTGAAATCAAAACAATTCTATTTTTTGTTCTCGATAAAAGGAAGAATACAACACAGGCACCAATAGTGAACTCGTGGATGGATTACTGTGGAATCCTATCCATGAGTACTATATCCAACATTATTTTTGCTATTACTAAGAGTACAGCATTTGAAGTAATGGTTCATATAAGAACTGGAGCAAGATCTATTGTTCCGTAGCAATGAATGTGATTTCACTAATCCCACATAGAAAATGGTTCAATTTTTTATAAAGATATCTCTTGACTAGTGGTATTAATGTTCTCAAATTAAAATGCATGAAATCGCTAGTTGTGTAACTACATATGTTTTTGATTCCAAAACAAATTCAGCCAATAGAAAGACACTAAAACAAAAGCAGAGATATTATATAATATTAACCAATGAGATATCAAGTTTCAACAATAAAAATTAACACCTTTGTGCATTCCTGGCCGTTGAGTGCTCCTGTTCTTACGCGAACCATTACCATTACATAGCGGCAATTAAAATTGAAATTATTTTCATGCATTCGGTTTTCTTTGTTCATTCTGGGGAACATATCTCATATTTCACATCAATAAACCAGGGAAACAAGCTTCGTAATGATTTATAAAAAGACAATGTTATTGTTTGCAATTAAAAAAACCTTGCCATAACGATTGTGAAAAATAAGCCAACAGTATGGACCAGAACTTATACCTCGATCCAGTTAAATGTTCGCTTTTAGTGAACACAAAGGGAACACAGGGTTCGCTTAAAGCAAACACTAATTGGGTTTGCTTGTGTTTGCTCAAGCGAATACTCTGAGCAAACCCAGCAAGTGAACCCTACAAACTCTGAGTGAACCCTGTAAATTAAACTCTGAGTGCGAATTGAACCAGCGAACTCTGAACGAATAGCAAATGTATATTTATTTAGTGTAATTTTTTTTAGCAAATGTAACTAATCTTAGGAATAATTTGGAAGGGTTAAATGGAAAAGAGATGTGGGGCATTTTTAGACGAGAAAGCAAAATCATTACCCACAGAAACAGCCAATAATTTTTCGCTTCATTCAGATGTCTATCATGGCCGTTCGAGAATTAAGCCAAAGTGGCTGTTTTATTTCAATCATGAAAGCCCTTACCAAAATGAGCCTCTGTTTTGTATACATTTTGTATACAAATGGTATACATCAAATATACATTCAGGGTTAAATGTATATCTCATGTATACATCAAATGTACAAACATGAAAAATGACAATTTTCATAACATACTAACTGAACATTGAAGTATACATAAAGTATACATCAGAATTAAAATGTATACACCATGTATACATCAAAGTCGAGGGAAAATGTGGATGCTTCAATGTATACATTAAGTATACATCACCATAAAACTGAGAAATATATCAAACTGACATGTGTATACATTTAGTATACATCAATAGTACTGAGGGCTAAACCAAAATTATAGTTTATACAATAAGTATACATCAAAAGTGATTAAGAAGTTATAAGCATTTAAATTTAACCCCACAGAAAATTGTGGTGTATACAAAACGAACAGCTGAAATAAATTCAACAAAAAACTTTTAAAAGAGAATTTCACTTGTTTCATCAATTTATATACTGGTAAAATATCCATACTATGTTGCACAAAGTGTATAAATACTTATTGCTATCTGTTCCCGCAAGTGGGTACTCAGTTCTGGTCCATCAACATCCGGGAAATTCTAACCTCGCTCTGATGCCGGGCGCGCGAAGGTCTGTGGGGCGATTTTTTCAGTTGAAGAAGAAATGGCGGCCATTCTCTCACTTTTTTGGTAAGACCCTCCTTGTTGAATTTTTCCACCGTTTCTTCAGAGAATCTACCCCGAAATCTTATCGAATCTTCCAGCTAACACATTTTTCTCTCTCTAAAGGTAAAAAGATGTCACAATAAAGCAGTTTGGAGAGAGATTTCCCCATCTCGTCGTTGGTTGTCTTCCATCTTCGCTTCGGAGCCATTTTGCTGCGGCCGTGCGGGTTTGCTGGGACTTTCGCGAAGAATACCACAGGAAACTGCCTGAAATCTATTCTACAGAACGCCAGGTCAGTCCTCCAGAATGCATTCGAGATGCTTTGCCGTGATTTTTCTGTCTTTTTTGGATCGAGAATGTTGATTTAGGGCGCTTTCCATTTAAGCGAACTGACTTGGTCTGATCGGCCAGTTCTTAAATGGAACGTGTCAGTTCTGAGAACTGGTCCAGTCAGTTCCAAGAACTGACCCTAACCCTAACCACAACAGCGTGCCAATTAGTCTCTCTAAGTCAATTTAATCAGACAGAGAACTTGCAGCAAAGTATTCCTAATGCAACTCCTGGGGATAACTGGCGTCCTGTAGAAGAATAGGTTTCAGGCGGTTGTCTATGGTATTTTCCGAGAAAATCCCTTCAAAATTGCTCTCGAAGTGCGAAGTCCAACAGCAAAATGCAAAAAGTGAAATTCAAAGTCAAAACAAGGAATCCTGTGAACCGGAAATATGTATACATTTCCTATACATCTATTTTGTTGTATACATTTTGTATACATTCTTTGTTGACACAAGTTCCAAATTGTATGTAAAAAATGTATACATCGTCATTGATGCCTTAATACGTTTTGTATACAAAATGTATACATTATGATGTCTACATTTTGTATACATCTATTTCGTTGTATACATTTTGTATACATTCTTTGTTGACACAAGTTCCAAATTGTATGTAAAAAATGTATACATCGTCATTGATGCCTTAATACGTTTTGTATACAAAATGTATACATGATGATGTATACATTTTGTACAAAAAATGTATACATTTTGTATAGCAAATTTTGATAAGGGAGTGTACAGCACATGCATATTTGAAAACCAACTTCTGCAAAATTAGAAACAAATTATCACCTGAGAATTTCAAAACCAGACTCTAAAATGGTTTGGAAATTCTGTTTCTTGAATTGAATGGCATGGCAATGATCGGAAGACAATTAATTATAATGTTCATTAGTCTGAGAAGTAAACATGGCAAGTTAATAATAAACTTCTCAACATTTTCCCACAAATGTTTATAATGCTGCTCGAGAACAGTTTGGCAACATTATTTTCACCGATGAGAGCACAGTCGAAGCTCACTGCTACATGATAAAGAAATTTAGAGAAGTTGGGGAAGTTGAAGAAAGCAGACCTGGGAACGAAAGTCACAATCATGGCATAGAAGCATTAGCCTGCGAAACAGGCCCTCAGTAAATATTATTTTCATGCAAAAGAAGTGATAAAATAATTTGGCCGTGTGAAAATGGAAAAAGAAGACTGGCACAAGAGGAGCTTATCATTTTTCTTTCACATCTCACTCCGCTCGCATCACAACAAACTCGCTTCACTCGCAAGACCTATATTTTCTGGGGTCTCTCCTCAAAGCGCCTGTTCTGCAGGCTATGGAAGCATTGCCAAAACTGACATTCAAAGTCTTTGCAAGGTCGGTGAAATAATTATTTGAGTTTATAATTGTACAAAACTGCTCTAAATCATCTAAGATGTGCTTCAAGATATGTCAAAAGATAAGACGGAAGGAAAAGATGTTGAAAGAGAGGCAAAAGTTTGCAAAGTTAAGTTTTAACATATATTTTAATATGTATTCTGCACATGTTTGGGTGCATAACTTTGTTTGCGAGCAGAACTCCAGACATTTTCATGAAGTAATGCATTTTTTCTAAACAATTTGACCTAGAGCGAAATGTTAAACAGAACCTAGAAAATATTTTAGACCACTAACTAGTCCTTGTTTTACGCAAGTTTTAACTTTTGTGATTCATGTCTTTGGCTACATCGAAGGTTGGGTTCACTCAAGGCTAGGGTTCGCTCGACGGTTTACTCAGTTACGATTCGCTGGAGGGTTCGCTCAAGGGTTCGCTTGGGGTTTGCTTTGTTGACGGGTTCACTGGGTTCGCTTAGAGCAAATGCAAGCATGCATTGGAGGTTAGTTCTGGTCGGTATTGTACAGTACAGCCTGGATGTATGTTAACACAGTTTGCGTGTAACGCGCGCGGAATTCCGCACGTGTACTACACTCATCTGAGTGTAATTACACGAACTGAGTGTAATTACACACACTTTTTGTGTACTACACGCACGGAACTCCACGCACGGAACTACATGTACACGCACCTCAGTGCCTCATTAACTCGTTGAACTCCAGAGAATAACTGCTGAAGAATAACGCAGATCAACAATACCGGTTCGCGAATGAAAGTTTTCCACAATTAGTCGAATTAGCATTGGATTAAAGTGTAGAATCCTCAGCTAAAAACTTCTGCAAAGATGCACGACAATTCTTCCTACATGTTTTTCAAATATAAGTTTGTAGCAAGGAATGGAAGCGCTTAATACATTGTAAATGCTAAGTCTGTGTTTTAGTCATAATCATAAACGCTAATTGTGAACACACATGGGAAAACGTACCTTCGTGTGAAAAACAAACGGCCTAAAAAGTTGTTCAGAGACCATTCGGTGTCCATTCGAACGTTTTGAGAAACCGTTTAAACGATTTTATAAATCGTTCGAACGTTTTACGAAACTGTGTGGATTTTTTCCTAGCCCGTTTAAACGTTTTGTGAAAATCGTATACACGATCCACTCAATCTGTTCGAACAATCACTTGGCTGTTCGAACGCTACAAGCAACCGTTGGAACGATGCACTCAATCCGTTACTCAATCGAAGTCTCTGAAGCTTTCACGAAGGACTAAAAAGTTCTAGAAACGGATAATCCTAACATTTGTACGAAACACCATCCCAGTGCTGGTTTTGGTGTTTTTAGTTCATCTGATAAACTTTTATAGCTTCTGTAGTTTCAACTCAGATCTGTCAATCCTACAAAATTTGTTGACATGTGCTTTCAGCCGTGAAGACTGATCAGTCTGGTTTTTCACACAACACGAGTGCCGCCAACTTCGCGAAAAGTTTTATTGCATTGTAGTTTAAATCACCACAAAGCTTCTCAACTTTGCTGGCAAATGATAACGTCAACTGAACAGAACATTTTGGAGTTCTTTCTATTTAATGTGGATCCGTTTTCAAAGGTAATGAGTTTCGAATCTTGAATTCCGCGACACAGAAGTGTGACATTTTCCACGAACTAATTTGAATAATCAATTACTCCGTGTTTGTTTTGCTTTGAGATCGCACCAAATGTTCTCTACAGATAAAATTTTCTTTTAGAAATAGAGATGCTTACAGAATCGAACGTTTTGAAAGTTTTTACTTAATTTAAGTATCTGAATAGTTTCCACCTGGTGCGAAAAATGGTTTGAGTCCATTCAGTTTTAAATTGTTGTCTGTTAATTAGCGTGAGATCACACGAACCACATCGAACATTTGCAGTTTTGACTTCATCACTTTGTGATGTTGAATTGTTCGAACGTAAGGGCAAGTCGTTCGACCGTTTGGGGCAAGTTGTTCGAACGTTTATTACGTGAACTGCAGAGTGAATGCGGAGCATATGATCAAAAGTTTCCTTCAGCATAATTTATTAAGTTTTGGCGGAAACCGTTCGAAGATCTAGAGACGGCGCTGGAGTTCCAGGTTACAAACAATTTCATGCCGAATTGATTTTTGACAATAACTGTATAACAAAGGAAAACTACACTCATTTTGCGTGTAATACACGAGTGTAGTGCACGCGTGTAATACACTCAAATGCATGTAGTAAATTATTTTTGTACACGCGTGTAAATGTTAACATACATCCAGGCTGTACTGTAGCTATCAGAACTCAAAGTATAGCAGAGCTCTACTATTGAAACTCCTATATATAATTATGTACGTACCAATGCAGTAAGAGAAGAATCAGGCCAGAAGGTTTCTGGGATGGGCCAAAATCCAACAGGAGTGTTCATCTTTGGGTTAGTCTTGACGTAGATCATCTTACAACAGCTTGTCCATGCTGTGTTTTGAAGTGCCTGTGGTATCGGTGAAGCTGTGGCAGACCTTGAAAAGCCAACAGCTGATGAAGTGCCACCATCTTCTGATAGGCAGTTGATACCAGGAACAGCAAGGAAGTCTCCACGAGGACTCATTCCTGGAGTAGAGGGTCCACTGAAGGTGAATTTTACAACACAAACATCATTAAACATTTACAGGTCTACTAAATACAGTATGTGCACTTATCAAACTGAAGGAAAAGCAAAGGAAATGTGTAATAGGCAATCAGGAAATCTGATGCAGATTCATCCTGATTTACATGTACATAAACGTTTCTTTAAAATATTTAGTTGGGAAATGTTTTTCGCATTGCTACTAATGGCATTCCATAATAGAGTGCCGCTCGCATGAAATGTGCGAAGCCCTGAATTTGTTCCGCATTTAGGTAGTACATGTACGACTAACCCAAGGTTAGACGAGGCTCTAGTGCAGTGATTGTGAGTGTCTTTTAAATAATTTACATAGTTATTAAAGTACCCCAGGCACTTTCCACTAACAATCTTAAACATCATACACAGCTTCTTCATGCACACGAGATCGTCAATAGGAATCCAGTGCAGCTTGTTAAAAAGTTCTACTGACCTATCATTAAAGCTTGCATCTAGAATCAGTCTACCACAATGATTTTGTACTCTTAGTATTCTTAATAATTGTTCATTAGAGGTGTTGTCCCAAACTGTACAACAATATTCAAATATGGGCTTAACAATTGCATTGAATAGCAATTTTCTGCAGGATTGGGTAAGGTAGCCCTTTGCTCTACTCAGTAAAGAAACTCTAGAGTTCAACTTGTGAATGGAGACTTCGATATTACCTAGTGGTACATTACTATTTCAATTTCTAAAACAAAATTTTCTGTAGAGAATTTTAGGTGCGATCTCAAAGCAAAACACTGCAGAAGTAATAGATTATTCAAACCAGTTCACGGAAACCTTAATGTGTCATGCAATTTGAGACTCCAAAATTTTCAATTTGGTAGACCTTTCTCATTTCCTATAAATTTGAGATTGAAGCTGTGTGGTGCATTAAACTACAATGCAATAAAATCACACGAGTGTGTTTACTAGTAGAGCGGGTTTCAGTTGAGTGTAGTGAAACCAAACACAAATTACCCACAGCCAGCCAATCATAGGAGCGAGAAATCACAAGTAACTCATAAATGGCTTCCCTGTGAACCAATGACAAACCAAACCAAAACCAAAACCAAGTTGCATTTGGTTTTACTTTGGATTGTGATTGGTTGGTTTACTTTCTCAGCCAATAGGAGAGCTTAGTAAACGCTAAACCAAAACACTTCCGACACTCAATTGAAATCCGCTCTAAATGCAAAGTAAACCCAAGTGCATGCAAAGGAGAGGTTATTTTTGATTGGCACGCACGTATGTACATGTAGGGCACCTGCAGTCATGGCATTGCCTTTTTTCGTTTTTTATTTGCAGGCAAATAAAACATTTCTACTGCCTATGAGCTTTCAATCAATAGATGTGATAAGCAGATAAATCAGACAAGGACGGTTGCAATCAAAACTTTACCTAGAGGGATGCCTGACTCAGCTACCAAGGAATGATCAAAATTGCTTTTCATAACAATGCGTTCATAATCTGCAGATGAGCTAATACACTCATCTAAGTTCGCCAAAAACATTGGTGTTTGGTTCGATGATACCTTGTCTATGCAGAAACAAGTAAACTCAATATGTAAAACGTCATTCTTCCATCTTAGAAACATCGCTGGTATAAGAAATTCCTATCACTTAAACATTGTGAAATCCTTATTCATGCATTTATTTCATCTAAACTTGATTACCGTAACTCGCTGTTATCAGGTTTGCCAAGGGACTTAATGAAGAGACTACAGTATGTTCAAAACTCGGCTGCACGACTTCTCACATACTCACGCAAATATGAACATATCAGTCATATTATGAAGGAATTGCACTGGTTGCCCGTAGCAGAGAGGGTTGACTTCAAGATCTTACTACTGACATTTAAGGCTTTAAATAATATGGCACCTTTTTATCTTAATGAACTTTTAACTCCATATGTTCCGAAACGGTCACTACGCTCTGCTACCAAAAATTATTTAGTTATTCCTAAGTACAATTTAGAGTCCTATGGTCGCAGAGCTTTTTCAGTTACGGCGCCGTCCTTATGGAATAATCTACCAGAAAACATAAGGATTATTCAATCTTTGACTGATTTTAAAAGTTCCATTAAAACATTTCTTTTTAAGCGCGCATACTATTCATGATGTAATTTTGTAATGTTTTTATATATAGATATATTTTTAATCTTATCATAGTTAACTACATCAGTGGTTATAGTTTTAATATGTTTTTACAGAATGTAAAGCGCTTTTGGATTTTTGAAGAAACAGCACTATATAAATCTATTATTATTATTATATTATTATTATTATAATCGTCGACTGATTCAGTCTCAATAACAAATATTTTGTAGCCTGTCAACCGTCTCGATCCAGTGGACATTTTCATTATGGGCTTGTTGCTGGTCAAACATCACAACAGAATGTCAAGAATTCATTGCTGACCGTTTGTTCCTTGCAACCTAGAGTTGGAATAAACTCTCCAGGGAGGGGCCTACAGTCACGCCCTTGACTTTTTCCTTCCACCCCCTAATTAAACATGCACAATGTCTGTGAAATGTAGAGCTGTCAAAAAATGTCACAGCATTGACATGTGCAAACATTTCCCCACCGTTGCATTGTGTAAAATGTTCATTAAATGCAGTCTTTCTAATCTTCAAAAAGGTAAAACTCAAAAGCAGCAATTGTTTCAGTTTGTTTTGAAGGGCAAGGGAAATGCATTTACTGGGCCAAATTTTTGGGAGAAATTAAAGGCATCACTATTTATTGTTGACTCCAGAAAGTAGCAGTCCAGCTAGTCAAAAGCCTTTCCCCATGCGTCACTACGCAGGCTATGAAAAATTGAAAAATACTAAAATAATATGAGCGCTAATCTGTGATCCTGCCAATCGAACTGTGGTCCAAATCCATCAGATCAGGTCCGGATTTTCGAAGGTGCCTTCATGTAGTCACTGATTCATCGACAGTTCAAAGCCGTCTAGCAGCTAGCCGTTGACAATTCAAAGCTGTCTGGTCATTTGGTGCCACAGATGCTGTCAGGAACTGCCAACGTTTTGCAGTGGTTGCAAAAAATTTGTCATGCACATGTCCTGCACATGTACATCCCACACACGAGTTGTTGTATAGGAGGAACAAAATTACATCCAATCAAGCTTTCATCAAGTACTGACCTTGATGTTTGTCCCTCTGTTTTTACTGGACAATGGTTCTCAGCAATCAGCAATTCTCTATTGTTTAATTCTTCTCCCAGTGCTGCAAGATTGTTACTTATGTGGTTTGGTACATCCAGGTGGTGAAGTGGAGTGGGCGATTCTGTGTCCCTTGTACTCTGGGATTCCACTGAGTTCTTTGGTCCTAAAAAGCCAAATGTTCAATAATAAAAATTTTGTTGGGTTCGTCATGTTTGTATCCTGACAAAAAGACAGGAATGGAGCTGTAGAACAAGAAAAAATGTAAAATCTAATGAGCCATAATAGCCCACTTCCGCAATATGCTTTACTTGTCATGCACAAAGGTTTCACAGAGAAAAGAATAAATTTAATTTAGCATGGAGCCTCGTATTGAAACCTTTGTGCATGACAATTAACGCATATTCATGAACTAAAATTCAAGAAATGTTCATTGAACTGTTCATATTTCATGGTCACTGATAAATACCAAATGTGTTCATGAACTTATGATGAATTGTTCATGAATGGAACAAAATACAATTTTTCTTGAAAGGTTCACTAAATTATTTCAAGAACATTTCATGAACATTTCAAGAGTGAAAAACAACAACAACCTAATTCACATTTTATTGTATTATAAATGTCTTCCCTTAGTCATTTTGTGTAATAGGCAATATTCGTATTCTCATGGATGAGCTGGAACGAGCACTCAATGGAGGCTCATTCGGGGGATTCTTTTCTTATTCTTAATACTTTTTGCAAATTCTCTGCTTGTCCACGACAATACCAATATTGCCTATTAAAAATCAATTGAGAGCACAAACCTTTTTGATATGTTGAAGTTAGGCATAATTATCAAAATCATGTGACAATGTATACTGTATGCCATTGCTAATACATACATGTGTAATACAAGTTCTCTGACTGGCTTTTCAACTGCCATTTACAAGAAGTATAATTAATGGTATATAATAATATATAATAATTACGGATTAAAGTATAAACTAATGGAAAACTATGACTAGCTAAAACAGGACTCTAACAGAGTTGACTTCAGCTGCCTTTTAAATTTGAGAAAGTCTGTTTCCTGTTTAAGATCTACACTAATCACATGTCAAGTGGTTTACACATCTATATTCGTCTCTGTAAATACTACAAAATAGAGTTTGTTTTTGTGAATTTTTTGTTATTAATGTCTTACTCAGAGAAGCCTTGCCATCGGCCAATTTTTTTCCTTTTGTTAATGTAAAATAATGTGCAAACCCCTCAATGTCATTCATATAATTAGCATATCTTTAAAGTGCCTATGAAATAAAATTTTCATCATTAAAATTAAGATTTCAGTTGAAAATCCCTTCGAAATGATGAAGGATGTCATTTTCTGTTTTTCACTATCTCATCTCATTGCAGAGATATTCAGGTTTTTCAAATTTGCAAATTTATTTAGAGGATTTATGACGTCATTAGTTGTGCACAGTGGGAGACCCATTCATATTGAAACTATTGAAACTTTGCATAGTACAAAGCACAACACATCCTCGCTCTACAATTACCAATAATCAGTAAATGGCAAACACGCTTGAAATACCGATTATTGGTAATTCTACGACAAATCCTAACCCGAACCATAAACCGAGCCCTAACCATCGGACGAGTTCACAGGTAAACGACGGGTTCTCACTCACCTAGAGCTAGGGTTCACAGGTAAACAAGAAGAGAAGGTAAATGAGAGAAATTTTTTTTTCAGCGCTCCTACTCGGGCTCAAACTCGTAATCGTTTGCGTGTTGTGCTTGGTAGTGCAGGCGTCACGACCACTACACTAAGCACGTCTACCGCCGTTCGGATTTGGACAATTGTTTATCTTTATCCTTGACTGGTTTTAAGAATGTCATTTTTTAATTTGTGTTCCAGAATTAGCGATTATTGATAATTGAAGAGCAAAAGCCAATTACTGATTATTGGTAATTGTAGAGCGAGGATATGTTGCAAAGCAATACACACAGCATTATATTTTGCAAACCACAATGTTGCCATGGAAACACTATTGGCCCCAGACTCCTTGAATGAGGAAAAGAAATTACCGGATTTCTCCTTTGGTAAATACAATTTTATTGCTGTGGGTGCAGCAGAAGTTTTGCCACAACGTAGGCATTATGTGTAAGTGCCTTAGAGTAAAATATTTTGTATAACATACTAGACAGATCCTGCCATTTTAAGTTCAAGGTTAAGGGAGCCTGGATCCAATAGTGTTTCCATGACAACATCATAGTTTGCCTATTTATCTGTATTTTCCTTATTACTGTACATGTGCAAAGTTTCAATTGTTTCTACCTATTATAATTATGCCAAGTTATTCTTCATTTTGTGATTTGTCTTCAGGCTTTGCACAACTAATGAAGTCATAAATCCTCTAATTTGCATATTCGAAAAACCTGAATATCTCTGCAACGAGATGAGATAGTGAAAAACAGAAAATGGCATCCTTCCTCATTTCGAAGGGATATTCAACTGAAAACTTAATTTTAGTGACGAAAATTCTATTTCATAGGCACTTTAATGGCATATACATTGTTGATTTTGGCAATTATGCCTGGCTTCACCACGAAAAAAAAGATTGTTCACTCTCCAAATTGATTTATAATTGCACAAAATGACTAAAAGGGAAGTCTACCATTTAATACTGACAATAAAATAAAAACAGGGTCAGTTGTTTCACTGTCTTGATACAATTAGGTACTTTACTGAATTACACAACAAAAAGAGATATTGCTTTCTCACAATCACGCTGGGCCCAGATGGGGGTGAAAACACTCATTTAAACATTGTTTCACTCTCTCTTCATCATTCTTCATGAAACATCACAGGAAGTCTGGGATAATAGGGATTTTTTTATGGGAATCCAGAGGCTAAAAATTAATTTGATGACATCACAATCAATGACGTCATAATACTGTTTTTTTCTCAAAAATGTCGAATCAACTTTCTTTACATAGGGGATTTGGTAGAGGTATTTGAGAAGTCGTCAATGCTGAAAACTGTTTGTTGCTACGACATAAATTAGCAGAGATATGATATTTTTTTTCGTGATATCGACCTGCTGGCAAAGGAGAAGTTCCCCCGGTTCCTAGAAATAAAATATAATCAAATATTTTAATATGCTTGCTGCTAAAACGTACCATTAAGCTGTCAGGTAGACCTCTTAGTTAACTAGGAATAATTCAAAACACATTTCCACCTAAGCTTATTTCAATCCTTCACAATGCTGCAAAACCTGTTTCAATGACGTCATCCAGCATGACGTCATGTTTTTTAAACAACTGCCAATATCTTCATCATAAGAATGTGATGTAAAGTGGTAAGCTGTAGTGCTAAGTGTGCACGCCCCACGAGGGAAAGAGAAAAAATCTCTGACCCAAGTGGGACTCGAACCCAACGACCTCCAGGTTCCATGTCTGGCGCTCTACCAACTGAGCTATCAAGTCAGATGAGAGCAATCGTGGGTATTGGTGCATTTTATGGGATCACAGCAATTATATATGTATATGTAGTTATGATATGAAATCATGTTTGCCGTGTAGCACTAGTAAGTGTAAAGAATGTGATGTAAAGTGGTAAGCTGTAGCGCTAAGTGTGCACGCCCTACGAGGGAAAGAGAAAAAATCTCTGACCCAAGTGGGACTCGAACCAATACCCACGATTGCTCTCATCTGACTTGATAGCTCAGTTGGTAGAGCGCCAGACATGCAACCTGGAGGTCGTTGGGTTCGAGTCCCACTTGGGTCAGAGATTTTTTCTCTTTCTCTCATAGGGCGTGCACACTTAGCACTACAGCTTACCACTTTACATCACATTCTTTACACTTACTAGTGCTACGTGGCAAACATGATTTCATATCATAACTACATGTACATCTTCATCATAAGGTTGAAATTCAAAAATCTAAAACGATACGATTTAACACCACATCTAGCCTAGTATTTCATAAGAAGTTGACTTAACTTAAAGCAAAATAGCAAGAATTTCAACCAACAGTATTCCATATATGTTTTAACTGTAAGTCTGGTTCAGGGGGGGGGCACTTAAAATGTACTTAACACGTGATACCTCGGTACATTTTTGTCGTATCGAGGAAGGGTTTGCGGCATTCATCTCCTCTTGGACAGCTCTTTGAAATCTACTATACAAATTATGACCATGTTAAACTTTTGAAATTGCTATTTAGTGACGTCATCGAATGTGACGTCATAAAACAATATTTTATAACAAATTTGCTATATTTCTTTTTTGCTGAATTGTCCCAGTTGATATGCGAAGTTTCACGGAGAATAACTTAAATAAGACGAAACAATGTTTAAAAGAGCGTTTTAACGCCTATCTGGGCCCAGCGTGATAGACCAATTAGGTACAATGTATATGTGTGATGCCATTTATAAGATCATAGATGGTGGCAGGGAGCCACAGTGGGTAAGCGCTCCTCCTCTCACCTCTGTGGCCCAGGTTCGATCCCCAGATGTGGTGCCATATGTGAGTACTAAGAGTTTGTTGGTATTTCACCCTTGCTTGGAGCCTGGTTTTTCTCCGGGTTCTATGGTTTTCCTTCCTCCACAAAAACCAACATGCTAAATTCCAATTTGATCTGTCGATTAGCCAGGTCCTGACTTTGATCAGCCCCTATGGTTGTTTCACTTGTCCCATTAGAAATTCAGAGGAAGATGCACAGGAAATTCAAATGAGTTTATGGACAGGAAAATTGGCCCATAATGAAATCTAGTGTACAATGTACATGTACATGTACAAGAAAGAAACACAGCAATAGATTTAGGCATCCATAAGGAAAATTTGAGACAAAACAATGTTTTTGAGCTGTGGTTCCCTAAAGGATTTTCTCGACTGTGCAAGACAAGAAAACCCAAATAAATTAATTGAGAAGTGCTTCAAAAGATCAAGAAGTTTGACCTAACAGTTAGTAAAACTAAGGAATAGAAAAGAGTTCTTAGAGAAGTTTAATTGACCATAATAATTATTAGGTACTGGTCATAAATTAGCAGTAAGAGGGAGTCATAATAAAGAAAGCAATTGTTTCCCTCCGAAACTTAAAACATAACAGCGCTCACACACTCTTCGAAATAGCCTTCTTACCCACCCACCCCCCAAAATAACAAACAATAATAAGTGTTTGCTGTAGAAACACCTTGATTACTTGCTTGTTTTGAGCGGTTATAGCAGGGCCACTTAGACAACGAGAACTAACATTGCAAAACGAAAATAAATAATATTATTTCAACTTAGAAATACTAGCATATCCATGCAATTTTCTTCATTCCAAAGACTTTGACTTCAGATCTGGTCGACCAAATTCGCCTTTTACCAGTCGAAATTCAAGCAAGTTGAAATGCTATTGTCTTGTACTCAACACTGATTGGCTCAAGTACCGTAATTTCCGGCCCTATAATTACCCGCACACGCTGATTTTAGAGTCTCAAAGAAAAATATATTAACAGATTACCCGCACCAACAGATTATGCACCTCTGTGTAAATTTAGGTAACAATACACAGGGGAAAATTTCAAAAAAACATTCAAAAATCCATTACGGTGATCTGCACTACCAAATTACCAGTACTGTGAATTCAATAACACATGAATGTGTATCTAAACTTCCATTCATGGTTTATTTATTTTCCATTACTGGGATCTGGACTACCAAATTACCAGTATTGTAAATTCAATAACACATGAATTGTATCTAAACTTCCATTCATGGTTTATTTATTTCCCATTACTGGGATCTGGACTACCAAATTACCAGTATTGTAAATTCAAAAACACATGAATGTGTATCTAAACTTCCATTCATCGTTTATTTATTTCCCATTACTGGGATCTGCACTACCAAATTACCAGTATTGTAAATTCAAAAACACATGAACGTGTATCTAAACTTCCATTCATGGTTTATTTATTTCCCATTACTGGGATCCTCGCAGGGGCAATGAACATAAGTATACAATAACGCATCGCAGCGACATATTTTGTTCTCCACCTCCTCTTCCAGCCCTCGCAGTTGTCACGAATATAGCTGTGCTACAATGTTAAATGTTTGGTGCATGTATCGCAAAGCAAAACAAACACTGCTAATTGATTATTCAAATCAGTTCTTGAAAAATTCATGCTTCTGTGTCGTGGAATTTGAGAGACTCGAACCTCCTCACCTTTGAAAATGGATTCCACATTAACAAAAAGAACTATCCAGAATTGTTCTTTGGTGGACCTTTTCCATTTTCACAAATAAGTTGAGAAGCTGTGTGGTGAATAAGCCGCACTTTATACGCTACCCGCGAAGTTCACAGAGCGTGACACTCCTGTGTTATTGTGTCAAAAACCAGACAATGTTGAGAGAATTCCCATGTCAACTCCAAGAATGGATCTTTTGATAAGCTGGTTTCTTGAAAACATAAGCAATTATTTCAGCTAAATTCCTGAAGGGTTAATGGTCAAGTGTGAAACTACATCGTACAGAAGGTATATAAAGTTTATCAGATGAAATAAGGCACCAAACTAGCGGGATGGTGTTTATATACACAGAGCTACATGTATGTACAATGTAGTAACGCAATTCTTGTTTCTTGTTACGGCACTGATTTCCTCAGTGTTTGTTAGATCAGAAACGGTTTCAGTTAATATATCTTTTGGTTTCATTCAAAGCTGAGAAGATTTGGACGAAATAAACACTGACTCTAATGGCGGTCATTGTTATTTCCTACGCCGAAAAAAACGTTGGCGGCTTTTCAGTTTGGCAACAATTCTTTCATGAGACAACACCAATTTTTTTTCACGAGCGAGGCAAAATTTTTGCCAGCGAAAGGCGACTGCTTTTCGTTGTTATCGGCAAAGGCGATCGCTGTGTGCTGCCGGCGAATAAGGGGCAAAAGGCCATCGCCGTAACCTTGTGACAAAGTTTTAGTCTTTAGAATTTAACACACTACCCGCACCACCCTATTACCCGCAGCAGCCGTGGTTTGGTGAAAAATTAACAGATAACCCGCGGGTAATAGGCCGGAAATTACGGTAACCGTAAGTTTGGATGCTTTGTTTTCGTTCTGCAATGTGATTGGTTCTCGTTGTCTAAGTGGCCCCGGTTACAGTAGTTGCACTATAAATATGAAAAATACCTCTACCACAACCACATGTACTGTATAATTTACCTTCTGGTGGGGGAGGTGGTGTCTCGTCAGGCCCTCCAATTTTTTCAAAGTTGACAACAACACCATACTGAATTTTTTGTGTAATAGATTCCAAGGCTTGGCCCAAGGATTTGGACGAGTTAACTTTATAGCATTTTCCTGTTGATCAAAAGAAAGGTCATGTTATTAGCTGTTGAAAATATTAATTGCAGGGCTTTAGAAATAAAAATACCTGTTCTTTGTCATGTCACCAGCCCTGTCAATACCTTCTGAAATAGTGAACATACAATAATGCCATGTACACTGTATATCCCTCTTTTGCTCTGACGAAGGGCTAGCGCTCGAAATGTCAGTTGCTACTCGTTTCCCATGGTGGTTAGCATACCTCAATCAACTTTAGTTGATTATACCACTGTGTTTCTCCGATAACTAGGCAGGCATATCATCAATGGTTTATTTTTATTTTTCACATCCTTAACCACAATTTATCAAAAAGTAACCAACTTAATAGCTTTATGAAGTACAGGACTCAATTACTGTTCGAAAAAAATACAACAGGAAAAGTGAAATTTCACCTGAACAAATGAAATTTGTATTGTCTTTTAGGGGAAATTTCACTTACAAGTTCAAGTGAAATGTCACTTCCCCTGTTGTAATTATTTTCGAACAGTACTGTAACTATAGACTTCCTGTGTCAGTCGTTGGCCCTCATTGAAAGGGCTGAGTCACATCTTAAAAGTGAGTTCTAACACGTTTTTCACTGCCGAGTTCTCTGTTCTCTAGAGTGTGATCACGCAACCTACAAATTAACTTGTACTTGAGCTGCCATATCTGATATTCAAATAGGGATACCAAAGCAAATTAAACCTGGTTCCCAATAGCAACATAATATGAATAAGTGCAAGCAGCACACAGTACCATAATATTTTAATAATTATACTGCATCAGGCTTCCCACACATTTGCAGGAAAAAAATTCCCTGACATTTCACTGACCAAGAAGCATTTTTCACTAACCTCCAGCAAATGCTCATATTTTTTCCAAATATTCAATCACTATTTGAGGACAGCAACATTGAACAGAACAGCTCAAAACAGCCAAAATAAATAAGAATGTGAAGCCTGAAAATAGAAATTCCCTTACTTTTCACTGACTTTTCATTGAAATTTTGGATTTCCCTGACCAAACCCTAAATTCCCTGACCATGAAAAAAATAATTTTCCTGACGGTTCGGTGGGAACCCTGTGCGAGCTTTGAGGTTTCTATTGGCCGTAGTTGACGAGAGGCGTTGATAGCCCCAAGTCAACTAGACACGAAGTTAACATACATTTCCGAGCAGAAACTTGGGTAAGAATTTGGGCTTTTCTCTGCAGTTTGAAAGTTCAACTACAGTTACCTTTGATGAAGCAAGGAAAACAATGCAGCTTTTTGATTTTCTTCAAAAATTATTTTTCCTAAAATCCGAGTTTCCAATTGTGTACTAGTTATAAACCCTCTACATTAAAATTTTTGTAACAGGACCTAATTCAAAAACTATACCACAGGGCCTAATCAAAGCCAGGACAGGCCAAATTGGAATTTAGCGTGTTCATGGTTCATACAAAATTCAGAACTTTTTCTTCAAGGACTTTTCAAGGACTTGTTATCTACAGGTTCGCATTAATGACCTCAAAATTCTATGCAATTTAGACCAAATGTAAGACCCTTTCTATGACTTGTTTGCACGATGAATCATTCAGTGCCGCTCTAACATTCTTTTGGAGGCAGAAATGAGGCTGTTTACTGTCCAAGGAGGTTAATTTCAAAAAAATTCAAGGAGTTTTGGTAAAAAATCAAGGACTTTTCAAGGATAAAACCTAATCTGCCAAAATGCAAGGATTTTTCAAGGACCTGGCAGTATTTCAAAGGCTTTTCAAGGCCCGTGCAAACCATGGTATTGGTTTTTGTGGATGGAGGAAATCCAGAGGAGACCGAGAAAAACTCTCGGTTACGGGTGAGATACCAACAAACTCAACTCACATGACGCTGCATCCAGGGATCGAACCTGAGCCACAGAGGTGAGAGGCGAAGCGCGTAACTACTGTGCCACCCCAGCTCAATATCTATTAAATTGAGCCTTTACATTGTTTGACAAAGTCCTACACACCTCCTGTCACTTCACACATTGCTGCTATTGCTGGCTCACTCGTAATAGCAGCCACACTTCCTTGTTTCACCTGTGAGCTCCCACGACAACCTGCCATTTTTAGAATCAGTGCAAACAATCTCTGATCCCAGCGGAAAGGTTCCTTTGTTAGTTCACTTCCTGGTAGGTTGGAGTGCATTGGCAGATGAAGCTAAAATGAAAAATAGATGCACCTTGTACATGTGTATATATTCCTTTATATAATTCCTAATACAAGCAATTTCCATGATGCATTTACAACATTGCTAACAAATTACAGTGTGACTATACTGAAACCGGGCCACTTAGACAATGAGAACTATAAAACACAATATTATTGCAAAAGCATTCCAAAGTATATATACTAGCATTGATAACAGATCCATGCGATGCTCTTCATTCAAAAGGTTTTTCAGAACTACAGCCCCGCTCAAAAAACTTTGCAACCATCAGCGCCGCTATTTATTTTAGCGGCTGGGTGTTAGTGGTTTGGTGGCACTAACAGTAAATACTGATTTTTGGTGGCTAGCCGTCGATGGCGCAAGACATTTGGTGGCTAGCCGTCGACAGCTCAAGACATTTGGCAGCTAGCCATTAGCCAGTGCACGATTGAAAAGTTTTCATTGCACTGCGGTGTGAGTGAATGTAAACAAACTGAAGTCGAAAATTAGCATATTACCGGTAACAATAATATTATTACAGTCGCATCGTGTCTGACAGAATCAAAGACCAACATATTTTTGGGGAACTTCACAGATTTTCCCTGGAATAACTAAAGAAAATCACTTCAAAACCGTTCAGTAAAACTCAAACAGCTACATTGTAACTTCACTAAACTATATTCCTGTTTCATTCTTCAACGTGTTGCTTTAAATTGCTTTGCCGCAGACCTTGTCTGGTTTTTGACACAACAACACTGGAGTGCCACGCCGTGAACTTCGCAGGAAGTGTGACTGTAGTTTAATTCACCACACAACTACATGTACTCATTCCAATCTTTATGGAAAACGAAAAAGATGTCCAATAAAATATTCTGGAGTTATTTTATTAATGACAAGGCCAGAAGCGTGACATTTCCGTGACATTTTCTGTGAACTGATTTGAATAATAATTTATAGGTCATCAGTGTTTGTTGATCGCCTGGATCGCACCAGACATTTTCTACCTTCAGAATAAAATGTTTTGTACGTTTTTAGTTCATTTTCATTTTGTGTCTGAACAGTTTCACCTGATGCGGGAAATGCTTTAAGTCATATCGATCTCTGCCGATGTGAGAAGTTTTGGCTGTTTTCCAATAATGTTAATTGCTGTGAGATCGCACTGTATCAAATCTTCTACATCCAGTGAGCAGCATGCCGTGACTAGTATGTAAAACATTTCAAAATTAACTACTCAAAACTTGGCCGGTAACACTAGATGGTAAATTTATTTTACCGTATTTTATCACGTACAAGCCACACCTCACGTATAAGCCGCACCCCTAACTTCAACCTGATAAACAGAAGCTTGTTTCTCCCGAAAGGTTTAAGGAAAAACCTCGTGTATAAGCCGCACCACAAAATTCAGTAAGAGTAGTCTTGTGTTTGAGTTCATAAATGCCCATAATTGGAGCAAAACTTCTTCATAAGAGATCATCATATCACAACAACGAATTGGTTACAACTTTCCTTGTCCTTTCTTGTGTATATTTTAACCTGCTGTCTTTAAATCACTTCAGAATTCTTCTGCTGTTGTTATAATTCCCCCATTAACCAACAACATAATTTTATTTAAGGAACTTCATTCCTTTAAGCGCACAAGGAAGTAAGATTTTCTGGCGAAACTATATGAGCACGTGTCTGAGTCCGTGGTCCGCCATCTTGGATTTTCAAGGAGGCCTGGGGCGAGAGTTTTCGCAAACGTCCGATCGAACGTAATCGAGCGTGATCGAGCTCCGAAGTTCAACATGAACTGATGAGAATTATACTTTATTTGAAAATTTGAAGGCTTCCAAGACCAATTATGGCCTTTAACAACACTTAAAGACCCTGTGTCCGAGCCCATGGTGCTTTGCGCCAATGTTATGATTATTTTGTTTATCAACGGCCGCATAAATTAAAGGCCAGCTTTTAGGGGAACTAAAATGCTCTCGATTGTTTATAAGTTTTATAAAAGAAGTACACATACACTTTGGATAATGAATTTCATAATTTCTACTGGATTAAAAACCCAATCGAGGCCACGAATTTTCACCGGATGCTTCGAATATGATTTTAACAGTACTCGGCAGGAAGCCAGTTGTTCTGTCTTTAGATTCTAATTCGGTTTACGAGTGCGACTTTTTCACAACTCTACAAGCAAACACATACTCGTGTTACCTTGTTTTCATGTCTCCAGTATTGCTTAGCTGTATTTGAAGATCTCTACTTTCCTTGCGAATGATATATTTTGAGTGCAAAATGAAATGTTGTACTCGCACTCGAGTCAAACTCACAGCGAAGTAACAGCTGAACTCGGCAGATTGGAGTTTGACCCGCAATCGTAGTTTTGGTAGCAAGACTTTCTGGACGTACTGGAGTATGAAAAAAAAAGGTTAAGGACATTGCTTTCTCTGCTAATAAAAATGCAAAACATATACAGATAAGTCGTAACACCTCATGGAGCTTAGCCGTGCGAAATTATAATTACGAATGTTCTTGATGCTAGAAGTGGTTGCTTTCAATTGTGCTTTGTATTTCCAATGAAGCCCGCCGGTCCCTTAGTGCAGCAAATCCCTGGGAAACTCACGTAGTAGTCCTTTTGAACCACAAGTGTTCTCTTGTAGACCTAGAGAAAGTAAAATGTGGACTGCTGAAGGACTATTTGTCGAGTCGCTTCGCCTCGCTGTCTCGGTCCTTTCTCCGGCATTTCTCTACTCGCCACTCTAGACCGGGATTCGAAGAAATATTCGAACTAACGTTTCATTTTAAAAAGTATATATACAAAAGTTAAGATAAAAGAAAGTCAGTTAAGCATATATACCTATCAATAATTACACGATGGCCCAAACTAGGGATGGATTTCGAAAGATTCGATAGTCACATAACAACAACAACGGATCTTCCTGATTTTCGTAGCCTACGAAATGATTTGCGCGCAAAGCACCATGGGCTCGGACACAGGGTCTTTAAGGAACCATTCGAGGAGTTAGCAGAGAAGATGACAGGCAACTGGACAGCTAGTTTTCTTTGGAAAGCGAAGGAGGAGTTTGAGTAGAAATCTTGCTGACACTCGTGTTCTGTGAATTGAATGTGCCATTTCTATTGTTGATATGGCTTTGTTTACGGTCATTGCAAAAAAAGTTTTCTGAAAACACTCACATATAAGCCACACCCCCAACTTTGTGGCAATTTTTTGTTACTTTCAAAATCTAAAAGTCAAAAAGGTGCGGCTTATACGTGATAAAATACGATATATAATTTTTTGCATTTACAGAGTTTTCAAATTCCCCAACATCCACACTGTCAACAGATGGCTTTTGACATGATACATGTATCAATGGACAGCTAATGAAAAAGCAAACTACTCTATGTTGTTTTGACTTTGTTCAGCGAAAACAAAACTTCTAGTGTCCAGTTTTCTCTCTTCCAACAGATGCCTGGTTATTAAGCTACGGACAAACATGAGCATATTGTTGGATTGGTTGACTAATAAGTGACCCGAATGAACACATCTCGGTAAACAAATACTATGGAAAGATAGGTCATGTATCTAAGTGTGTAGACATGAAGTTTATACTATTTCAGAGCTGAAATTACAGATACAACTTTGAAGTTTTCTCCAGTTTGAAAGTCTGATGAATGTTACAAATGTATGTTTGATATTCTTCCAAAACTTATTTTCCTAAACTCAAGCTTCTAAACTCGGGGTGCGGCTTATCCATGAGTGAATACGGTAAGTGACTCTTGATTATGTTCTAAATTCTACCTTAGAAGTGAAGGAGAATTCAAGGAGACACTGCCCTTGTCACACACAGCCCTTCAAGTGTGGTTACTGACAAATGTGCTGCTGTTTACAATATAAATTGATCAAGAACCAACTTTGTTCAGTCAAAATCTTTAATTTTGGCAGACCAGTCACAACAATTTCAGAAACACAAGTAATTTAAATTACATGTATTTTTATTTTTATTTTATTTTGTCTGAATTTTTTTTATTTGACTCTGTCAAATGCACATAAATTTCATTCTGTTCTTGAGGTGTTTCTTTTATGACAAATTGCATAAATTTGTTTACAACCAGCCACTACCCTTCAAAGCTCTATTTAATTCATGGCTTGCATCCTTAATATGCCAGGTAATTTCACGGTGAGGGAGAAGTCAACCTCATTGCAAATAAAATAAATTCCTCGGGGTGTGTGGGGGGGTGGATATTTCTTGAAACTGCACATTAAATTAGCTACACTGTATGCAAATTGTTGAAAATGAAGTTCATATGTAAGTAGTAACAAAATAAATAGGTAATGTACACTGTACCGTTAATACATTTTCAGCATCAACACCCTACCTCTTCATGCACTTCAGTTGTAGAAGATAACCTGCTGCCATCCGATATACAAATTACCATCGCTGGGTCCAGATAAAATGGATTACGACCCTACAAGAACAAAACAGTTTTTTGTTCTGATCAATCCTGGCATTAGAAGAGGGTGGAAAGGGTATTCATTTTCAAGAATTTAAACTAATATTGTTGCCAATGTGACTAAAATATTATGTTTGGCAACTTAAGGACGGTGCCTACTAATTGCAAACCAATTTGTTTTCTAAAAATCTATATGGATTGTTTGAACCCCCTAAGGAGCTTTTGAAATCAGAAAAAAAATTATGGGGTACCCATACGTTTAAGAGAGATAATTAAGGATGAAAATCGAAAAAAGTGCTGACTCAGCATTTTTCTTTGTCCGAGAAACTATTTTTAATTCAATTAATATTTTGGGTTATCTGGCAAAATATTAGGACAAAAAACGTTAGACATAGCGTTCTTCACAAAGGATGCCAATCAAACTATTTATCTTACAATGATTATTATTTTTTGTACAAATTTTGCTTTGTAAGCCTCATTAGTGACCATGAACACACACATATTTTTTGCCGAAATGGACATTAAGTTTCAATTTTATAAAGACAAAAAATATATGTAAACGTTGTTTAGCTTCTATATTATAGATTACAAAAAGAAAAAATGGGGGTATCCACGCGTTTTAAAAAGTTATGTGGACGGTAAGTCTCTTTATCGCTAATTTTATTTTCAAAAATTGACATTTTTTACCAAGGCCTCCCTAGTAAGTCTGAAAATTAGTTTCTTTTATTGCATTCTGGGAGATTTTCAAGATGGCGGTGGGGAAAAGAGTCAGTCCCGTCTTTCGACTTTCTTCATTGAAAATCAAAGCTGTTACTGCTTCCTTTGTACTCAAACCCCATACAGTCCTTCCTTCTTCATACTTCTTTGGATTTCCAAGAGGTTTACCCGTTTTCACAAAGCTTATTTGACCGTATTCACACATTGTTTATACTCGGCCGAGTCCATGTTTGGAGAAACTGACGAAGCTCGAAAGCATCGACAGGCCTAAAGCACAAGGCGCTGGGCGAAAAGACAGCAGTGATTCATGGCAGTCCAAACAACCTTCATTCAATTGGTCAGGTAAATCTCCTAAATCTACGATTCTTCGACCATCTTCCCACGATAAATCATCGAAATGCGGGACGCAAGATGCACAGAACGGCGTGCGCGCTGACAATAGTAGGCACCGTCCTTAAACTAACCGATTAGTCGCCAACTTGGCTACTAACAACTTGGCTACTGGCCCTAGAATTTTGACTTGGCATGATATTCTAGGACTGACTGAACTTCCTAATTCTGGATCATGTACAAGACGGATACTACGTAGGGTTCTACTCAAGATCCTTGTCAGGATCCTAATCGTATGTACCGTAAAAGACCGCCTATAAGCCGCACCCGCAAATAAGCCACACCCCCACTTTAGGCTTGAGATCTTATCTTGAGATCAATTTGAAAACTTTAAGGAAATATACCGCTTATAAGCCGCACCCCAACTTTAGCAAACTTAAAGAAACATTTTACTTATAGTTTAACACTATAGCTTTAGAAGTACATTTCGCATACTGTATATGATACAAGGACGATTACAACTGAACAAAGTTTAGATCTTAAATCTATGTGAGCAAGCATGTAAACAAAAATGGCTCAGATATTTTGTAATGCACTCACTAGTAACAATCTCCACTTGGGAATTACTACTTACTAGAATCCTGCCTTATGTTTTCAAGAAACACTATGATTCTGCAAGATCGCACTTGAATTGAATTCTCTGAGCCATGCCAGCATTAAAGAACAAGACTCGAACCAATCAAACTTCACAAAATGTGACCTTTAAGGAACCACAATATTGATTAAACACAAACTGAATTGTGAAGGAATGTTACGAGAAGAAAACAACATAAAAAAATTATCAAGGCTAATTTTTGGATATCTCACACAAACTTCAATCTGAAAAAGCCTGTGTACAAGCCGTACCCAGACTTTAGGTAGAAAAAAAAACACTCTTAGTCAAAATGAAATTGAAAAACCCTGCAGCTTATAGGCAGTCTTTTACGGTACCTAGGATCCTGGTCCTACAAATGTACATACATGTACATGTATAGGATCTTACAAGATCCTACAGGATCCTATCCAGGTTTTCTACCAGGAGGTTGGCGACTAGATTTTTTTATTTGCTATACATGTAGTTGCCAAGGATCAGGGATTTGGAAGACCATGTGCCATATACCAATGACATTTTTTTCGTACAAACAGGGCAAAAAAAAAAAATTTCCCATTAGGGCCTGATCATGAGAGCACATTTCAATTTCTCAATTCCTCATGATTTGGGAAACTCGAACTTAAATGTTAAAAAAACTTACATAATTATTATTGTAGTTTTGCCCTGCTAGCAATTTACTTGTGATGCATACATACATTGCTGTTTTCACACATGCCATTTTGACTAGATTTCACAGCAAAAGTCATATTTAGTCTGATTGGTGAAACAATGTAACGCATGATAATAATTATATTCCCTTTCATTATCATTATTTTATTTTTCCCAATTAAATAATTTGATTTTTCCAATATTTAAATATTTTTTTCGGAAGACAAGTCTTATTTCCAAATCTCTAAAACTATCTGATTTTTTGGAAAAAAATTACTACCATTTGCAAGCAAGCGTTTAGTGTAAACTTTGTTGTCTGTTGTTTCAAGTTTGAAACGCATAGTTTACTAATTACGCGGCGACGTTTCGCGTGAAGTCTAAACTTTTAACCGCTCCTATCTATAGGTTTTGTCATGCAAAACATAGCCTTTTGTTATGCAAAACAACTTGTTTCGCGTGGGAAAATAGTTAACATTACAGGAGCTGTCAAACTTTGACATTTTGCGGTTAAAAGTTTAGACTTCACACGTCAAACGTCGCTGCGTAATTAGTAAACTATGCGTTTCAAACTTGAAACAACAGACAACAAAGTTTACACTAAACGCTTGCTTGCAAATGGTAGTAAAATGCAAACAATTTTTCGTAGAAAGATGAGAGAAATCACCACTTTTCCAGGTCCCAAGGGTGGTCGCTTACGGGAGGTCCAACTGTATGTGCTCAAAAGACTCACCAGACCATAATTATCTATTCCTGACTGAAGTCGATACAGATTTAAAAGATCAAAGCTATGCTTGAGTGCTGTGCCAAGAGTGGAGAGCCCTGTGGCTTGAAGATTCCTCAACTCATTCATGAAGATTGCCTGGTTTTCCCTCCATCCAGCCTAAAATTAAAGGGAAACATATTTTTTTAAATTTAAATACGTAGTTCCAGAAAATATCCATACCCCCACCCCACAGAAGGGATTTGGTCTTTGATTCCCCCTCCCTCTGAATCTTCCGAAATGGGTGCCCAAATTGTACCCCCCTCCCTTCCAGAATTTCGAGACTTTTGCATATAAATAAAACAAACATGATGATACAATACTCATACACAAGATACAAATAATTACTAGTATATAGAGCAGTTTTAATCACGGAATACCTGTTCTTTAATAGCGCGTGAGGCCTGCAATTAATTACTAGGCAAAAACGATTGCAAAATCGATCGCAATGAATTCTATTTTCAAATGTTTGATGTGGAAAGACGACTTGTATGGCCAAATATTGTATTACACTTGGATAATAATTACCCAAGAGACTGCCAATAGCCTTTATTCCACTTAATTTGGTGCAGAAATGAGTTTTTGCATGCAAAACGCTCGTCAGATTGAGTGAGAGAGAAAAACAGAATGGTGGCTTTCTTGTTTTGTCGTCCATCCAATTATGTCTTGCTCCTCAGGAATCGCTTTGGCTTTAAGGAAAGGCACTTAAAATGGATTGTCTTGAAAGTACTCTCAAACAGATAAAAGATTTCAAGACAACTTATTTGAATTCTACAGAAAAAAATGCAATGATCATCGAAAGACGTCAGTCATGCGGTTACGATTACATGCGTTACCTCTGGAAAATATAAGCCTTGGTGTAACCCCCCTCCCCACTGGAAATTTGGGCAGACTGACCCCACACCCCACTTGTTTGGAATTTCCAGTCCCTTCTGTGGGGTGGTATGGATGTTTTCTGGAACTACACAATGTATTTAAAATAGTAAATACATGTACCTCAGAAATTGAGCCAGAAATTGAGCCAGAAGGGACAAGTTGGCCCTTTTGCAAGTAAACTGGCATTTAACTTCCTTTGGAAGCGGGTCAATTTGACCATTATTGTATTTTTTTCTAGGGGCAAATGTACTTTTAAAGCGGGAATGCCACAATGGCGCAGCCTGGCTCGTGTAAAAAGTTTGTAGCTAGATACATTTCCAAACATACATTATCAGGGTCCGAAATCGCGCCTAATTTGGTGCAATGAGACTAAACTTTGAGTGTTGCCGACCAAAATTTCAGAGTTAGTCACCAGCTGGCGACTTACCTAGTAAATTCAAGTCTTCACAATGTTTTCACAATGTCCCAAAGTCACACAATGTTCTAAGTAAATTTAGACAATAAAACATGCCAGCAAATATTTTGTCACGTGACGCTTGAAATGTGGCGACCACAATATTTGTCTTTTGGCTACTAATTTTTTTTGGCTAGTCGCCAGTTGGCGCCTACGTAAAAAAGTTAATTTCGGACTCTGATTATGTAGTGTACATATATACATAATTCCCTTGAACTAACTGACAGTAGACCAAAGAGTTTGTTTTTGTGGTTGAATTCAGTAACAAGTGAATTACAATGTATTTCCTCAAGAATAACTGTCAAATTTTACACATACATGTACATGTACAGTGTTTTATTTTAGGTTGAAGCTGTGTGGAAAATGATTGCCGCTACATGTACATGTTACATTGTACATGTAATATAGAACATTATTTCTGCAAGAATAAAATGAAACTAATACTGGCTGTAGACATTAATTTGTATTTTTGTGGTCAAATCCATGAATACATGAAACTGTTTGCTCATATCATTTGCTCAAAATCCAGACAGTGTTAAGAAGTCCACCATATGTTGCCGCTTTGAAAATATGTTACCTGCTGCTGAAAACATTTTATGCTCTGTTCATAATTTTGAACCCTGCAGCAACAATTATATAACTATTCAACAATTTTGTTACCAATTCTACATTATTTATGCTTAAAAAATAAAAATTGTGCAATTTATTTTTCGACAGAGAAACAGCCAAATGTAGGGGCTAGCTGGGCTAGATATAGGCTTAGATACAAATATCTAAAAAAATCACCTAAATTTGTTTCCAGAAATTCCCCCCCAAAAAACTAAAATTATATCTCAAAAAAATTATCAAAAATTAAAAAATAAAATTATCACAAATGTTTTCGTCAAAAATGGTAAAAACAATGGTCGAAACTGTTTACATTTCTAAATATCGAGAAGATTTCTGTAATTTTCGACTCTACTAGGCTCCAGCTTGTCCATGTTGTTTTTGCCATCCGCCATTACTGTCTTACCATAAGGATTGTGGGATGTGCTTTTGAAGTAATAGACCACTGATTTAACTTACTGCTTGCACTGAAAAAGGTCTTGGAAATCATATTTGGGGGGGTTTGCATCACCTGGGGTACTGAAAAGCTCTAAATATCCCAGAATTTTCTAAATATCTCCAGTTTTTCTAAATATCTCATAATTCTGAGATATTTAGAATTTCATATTTCTTTGAAATCTCAGAATTTCAAAAATCACCCCCCAGGAATTTGGCCGTCCCCCCCAGCCCCCTAATGCTACAGCAAACCTCTTTTTGAAATGGAAAGGCCTGATAACTGATAATAAAAAAAATATACATGTATAGAATTACGAATAAACACAAATTGACATAAGTATGAACATATCGACCAATTATAATTTCAAAACTTTTTAAAAGCACTTTTAAAAGCATTTTGCCGATTTTAAATATTCTGCTGATTTGACATGAATCATCCACCCAAACAAACCCCATGATCCTTTGCTAACGTCCTACGTGACGAAACAAAGGCACAAATTACAGAAACTTTTCCACTCAAACAACGTAAAGTTCACGTAATTCCACGAAACTTCCCAAGTCTACCAACTGTATCCAAATTTTAACTATTCTGCAAGTTCTCCAGCCTGCCTAAGGGGAATAGTTTTGTAAATGTCCCCCGATCGAGCGTTGGAACAATGCCTCGACTTAGCCTCACCTTGATGGGGCCAGGCGCCTCGTCAAACGTCACCAACATATAGCGATCAGTTCGGCTCGCCTGATCTCGCTGTCGAATCTGTATGGACGGAAAATTACCCCATAAATACACTCAACGATCATCCTTCTATGTCTCCTAAGCCACAAAATCGAATTTTCATTACCTTTATAAAGGTCTCCACGGCATTTTTGGCGACATCGAGCAAAGTGGTACCGAGAGACGTTCTCTGGTTCATAGAAGCAGAAGTATCGACAACAAAAACCAATATCACCATAGTGTTTGGTGAAGTGTTATGTGTTGTTTTGGGTGGTTAGTTGGATTTGAAAGGCTTTGGTTAGCGAAAACGAGACCATATTCTCTCTCAGCCCATTATGGCGCCCTTTCTCGAGCTGCTTTGGGGCGCAGCTAAAAACTTTTACGCCTCCACGATGCACAGAATACCACGTGACCTTGTCTCCGACCCCATGATGCACTCTAGCAAAATCTCTCCCCTCGGGGTCCTAGTAAATCAAACAAAGAAAACCATGGTTGCTACTCTGTATACCGTAGTGAGTACGAATTTGATGCTTAGAACAGTTGTGCGCATGTCCGAGCGGTATTTATATTATTCTTTTCGCTTTTGTTTTCGCAACGTGGCGAACTGAGAGCGCGCGAGTTTAATCTAGATTTCCTGAGCTGTAGTTTATGTTTCTGATTGAGATAGACCTTAGTAAGTATGCTTAGCCTAAATGTATTGTATTTTGCCGACGATATATGCGAAAATTTAAGGATACTATCCCCAAGAAGTACGGTAATTTCTGAGTAATTTCCACCTGGATCTTCATACTATCACTATCTATCAGCATCAACTTCCTTGTTCGGCCGAGTATTTTTACTGGCCTTGCAGCGCTGATTTGAATTGTTATTTTATCTGTACTCTGTAGATATATTTTAACTTCTTTCTCCTCGGAATTATATGACCGGTTCGCTCTGAAAAATCCCAATATTGTTACGGACATTTGGGGGGGGGGGGGGGGGGGGGGTGGGTGGTATAGGAGGTGGGGGGAGTGTGGGTGGGTGAGTGGAAAAACTTACGAGCACAATGCGGATTTATTCACATCTGAAGACAGTGAAGACAGTGTTCCTTATTAAAAGGCCCCTACGAACAGAGGTTCTTTTCTCTTAAAGTTGCATCTAAATTAAATTAAAGAGGGTCGGACATAGAAAATATGGCTCCAAAACCCGAATTTCCAACGGTTATTGTGAAGACGTATCCGAATTTTCTCCCTGTTTATTCTGAGTCGGCTCCCCCCCCCCCCCCCCCGGGCATTTGTGGGCATTTGACATTTTTGAATCGGAATGTTGCAAATGTCCCACCGCTATTTTGACTCTTTTTGACCAATTCGCCACCCCCAACTTTTTGCTGTAAACTTGTAAACCCTGGTGAAAGTTGGCCATGTCAGCCGAAATATTGGTCAAAAATAATTATTCCCAAACCGTACATCTGTTTGTACCGAGACCAGAAAGGAGCTTTTCCTATAGGGCCGTACACTGCTGTGGAATTCACTTCCTCGGGCGTGTCAAGGTACACTGACCTATGCTAAATTCATGAAATCGCTGCTATCAGGCACGGTATAATTTATTATAGTTTCATAATTTTTTATCGTTTTTACAGTATTGTAAACATTTAATATCCTTTAATTTATTATAGTTTCATAATTTTTTATCGTTTTTACAGTATTGCAAACATTTAATATCCTTTAATAGAATAGGTTTTTAGTAATGATATAGGTGTTGGTCTTTTTTTAATTAGCTAGTATATTGTAACATATATTAGACATGGCTCTCTGGAAGAGCATGATTCATTATGAAGAGATCGAGTCAGAGACTCCATGGATAAATAAATTTCTATTATTTTCTTTGCTGGCAAATTGGCCCCACCCCCGGTATGGAAACTCAGTCAAATGCCCCGTATGTCCGGAGAGGGGGGGGGGGGGGTTGGACAGGTTGCAGAGCCATAACTACGGCATACTTTTTACGAATAACCTTAACCGGTACCGCCGCACATTATATAAAATATGATGGGCCTTTTAATTCCAAATGTACCTATCCCCCCTCTAGATCTTCATCAGGGCATGGGGAATTTGCCAGCAGAGCCGAAATTTGGGGTCTACCACAACCGCTGATCTGATTCAAAAATGAAATACCAGGAGGGTGGAATTGATAGCGCCATACGTCATGCAAGAACTTCTCGTTCACTGACATTAAATTCCAGCTTCAGATAGTCGCGAACTTCAGTTTTTGACCCATTTATATGAATCGTTCGCGGCTTAGGTAAGCCACGGCTAGTTTAAAAAATGAAAATTGTAAGGACTGTCATCTCTGTCAATCTTAATATTTTAAATTTATGTAATTATCTTCAATAAACGTAAAGCATTACACAGACTGAGAGAAATAAAAACGATCTGTTCAATAAATTTTGAGTATTCACTTAATTGTCCCTTAAATATGGTCTTATATTTTAGTTTTGAGCCTTGGAATGCCATTTTACCTTTTTTCACCCTTAAATAGGGTCATGGTTTCGATATATCCGCTGCACACCCCTACCCTAAATTTCTGGAAGTTACGCCCCCCGGGCCAATAGAGTGGTAAAGTGATGACGTAACAAAACATAAATTTTCGCTTTAACAATATTTGAACATTGAGTCTGAAAGACCGCCGTGAAATAACTTTACACGCCAAAATTGAGGTAAATTGGTTAAAATGCGGCTGAGATATGAGCAGCTGAATACATAATTTCTGGCCGGGCTCGCAGATTGAGGATGAAAACAACTTTGTCTTGTGAGCTAGCCTGCTTTGCAGACGTATTTTTCCACTCTAATAAATTCGAAGAAAAAAGTAACGTCTGCTTTCCCGAGCGCTTAATTAGTTTCCAATATGCACACCTCATTGTGTTATGGACCAATGAGATGTTACCTTCCATATCCTGGAAGTGACGTAATGATACATTTAAAAGGATTCAGACAATACAGTTACCATTGACCCAATCAAAGGAGAGTGTTTACTGGCGCGCCAATTACCCTATATCATTATGACGTCACGGCTTGTTTATGAGGGGGACAGAATCGACTTGAACAATAGAGTTTTGAACTAAATCTGCTCTGCTGAGAAAAATTTAACTTCGAATTGTCTGGTTTCTAGATATCAGCTGTATCAATGTTCATCCCACAATATTTACCTTATTTGGTGGCTGTTACCGCTATTCTACGTTCTAGAAAATGCATTTGATATTAATGTGGCATATCGATCTGAAAATAGCCTATATGCACAATCATGAACCCTGACTTTAGAATTGCTGTAACATAAGAGCTGAAGCTCTGAAGCAGTGATGCATGTTCCCACTAACAAAGAGCTACATAATCTAATTTATGACTTAATATTGGATTCATGTCGAAGTACTTGTCACGTATAACCACAGGTACCCCAGGCTCATTATGCGTAAAACGGTTATTTCCCGGATATTTGAAATTACAGTAAATGTATGGAGTTTTAGCTCGCATGCCTGTTTGCTCTAAAATAATTTTTAATAAATCGTCAAAATATTCTTACCTGTCTCTTGTGTATACTAAGGGAAGGAAAATTCCTGTATAAACTCACTCAATATTGAACGGAATGGCTTGAAACTTCACAGAAACTGAAAGAAATACACAAGAGCCAGGTAAGAATATTTTGACGATTTATTGAAATTTATTTTAGAGCAAACGGGCATGCGAGCTAAAACTCCACTGTGGTATAACGCCAATAAAAAAAACAATGTCTGTAATCTGTCTGTACGTGTCTGACCGTCAGAAAAGCTGAAAAAATACCCTAAGAAATACTTCACTCAGAAAATGCAATACCCTAAAAAAATACCGTGCAAATTTCCGCCCATCCATTATTATCCATCATTATCTCGGGCCAGCTTCACGACGAAAAATCGGCTATGGTGTGGCGGTCGGATCCGCCTCTAAAAAATACCAGATTCTAAAAATATTTGGGTTTTGCTTCAAGAACCCCTAAAAAATACCGGATCACCAATTTCAACCCCTAAAACATACGACGATCATCCTCGTCGTCCAACAAAATATAGACTACGGGGGAGGGGGGGGGGGGGGGGGGGAGTTGTTTACCTTCGCTGTTCAGCGCTCTGCCACGGAGGGAACAGCGAAGGCAAAACCCTCCAAAATCGCTAAAATTTGGCGTTTTATTTTAAATTTATTTTTATTTTTTATTGTTAGACATTCGGATCAGAGCCTGATCAGAGCCTAATCACAGGAGTATACAAACAATTGGACTCAAGGTCCTTCTAGGCAATGCTCTTCCAGAGAGCCGTGTATAATAAAAAAATAAAACGTCCGACCATGCTAAGATAATAAATTACAAAGACGTGAAGGTCTAACCATTTGCAGTTATTTCACAAAGAAAGCGTCTTCTCAGTTAGCGGTAACCGGTTTCAGGCGCGCCATATGAATGATAAAACACTAGGTAAGATAAATTCATGTTTATTTCGTAGTCAAATATGAATGTTGCATACCTGCCAACCCCCGGAGTTCTAAAATCCGGAGAATGTTGATCGAGGCTTTGTTATGACGTAATGATTTCCCAATTTTTCCGAAGATACCTCGATTGTGTTCCGAAGACTTTCCGAAAGCCATTTTTTAACCCCCGAGCCTGAAAAACGGCGAACTCAATCCATAAAATGGGTAAAAACCGGGAGATTTGAGGCTCTATCCGGGAGACCGGGGAGATGAGCTCAAGCATGTTAAGGCCTGGTTCAGGAGTCAAATTTCGGGTAAAATTTCAGCACAGCCGAGTATGGCAAGTACGCCAAGTTTCTCACGATAATAGGTATCGCCATGGTCTGTCACGTGACTTAGAACACGAAATCAGTAAATCAAAAATGCGGCTCCGAGTTTAAACCAGCTAGGATGATGAGTGGATATGTTTAGTTAAGGTTGACGCCTTTTACCTAAATCAGCTTAGAAAAGATGACTACAATGTTTCGTTAACGAGTAATTAAGGCGAAAATGTGCAAACTAGGTCACGTGACTTTTTGTATCCTTAATATCTCCTTCTGTTTACATGATAGTCATGTTTTCTATGCGTGGTCTGAAACACTGCGGGAGGAGTAATGTTTTAGCAGGGTTACTTTATATTCATATGTTATCGTCGCAGCCGCATTTCACTTAAACGATTTTATATAATTATGACGTCACCAATCACGTGAAACGACAACCATCCACTTAACAAATTTAAGGAAGTTGATATTAGTATTATGGTGTAATTAGATTTTGTTAAAACTGTTATTTCTGTCCGAAAACATTTTTTTACTTAAATCTATTTTCCGTTAAATGAACCAGGCCTTAACATGCCTGATCATGAGAGGTCCAAAATCTGGAGTCTCCCGCATAAACAGGGAGAGTTGGCAGGTATGCTGTTGTGTTCTTCGCGGTATATATTTCGCCACACTTCAAACCTCTTAGAATGATTCGGAGTGGATCAGCTGTGCCAAACCTTGCTCCTGCATCTCCTTTACTTTCTACCAATTCCGAAGCCACTCGGTAAACCTAAACTGGATTACAGCTGGTGTAACTGTGTAAAGCTCACTTCTAAGGAATCGAAGGAATCTTGGACCCGCGGATTAGGGTTGTATAACAGTTCGATATTTATATATCACTCCTGGACAGTGTCTGGACATTTTTTTAAAAGTCGCGCTCATTAAAACAGCTGCAGTATTTGCACACGCCAGAGACAAGACTCGCCACTTAACGGACAACCAACTCCAACGGCCTAAGCGCGCACTCGCGGTAGTTCGTGCGCGCTCTCGAGAGAACCAAGTATGGCGATTGGACATGTACAACTCTTCTTCTTCTCAGCTGGTTTTCTTTGCCTCCTCGTATCCCTTAGTAACAACGACGCTACGTCGCCAAAAGTGGAGACAACCATAAACTCTGATCTAATTAACTTCCAAATAATGCCAAATTTACTACTTTCAAAATTATGAGAGCTGTGCGTCTAAACTGTGTCCATGTTAGGATTCTAAGTGCTGGTAAATATCGCATTCGTCGGACGTATTGTACGTGTGGAAAACATGGATACACTTGCATCTCACCGCCTGACGTCACTCCTCCACTCACATTATCTATCTTTATGGATATTGAACTAAATCCTGGACCAGACGACTGCATAACTAACCAAAGTAATCGCGACATCACTACACCTAAGGCTGCAGTATCTGGGCAAACTAAATCTTGCCTTCGTTGTCTGAGTTGGAATGCTCGCAGCTTGGTCAGTTTACATAAATTACCTGGAGGAGACTGTTTATCAAACCTCTTAAGTCTTCAAGACTTTGCATACACGGAGTCCTTTGACGTAGTTCTCCTTACAGAGGCGGCATGTTATCAGATAAATACTATGATAAGGAAATTTTCCCACAAGACTATACTTTATTTAGAACTGAAAGAACATTTAAAACCGGCGGCGGGGTATTGATTGCTACAAAAAGTACTTCATTCATTAGTACTAAAGAAGTGCCTATTGTTCAAGCGGGACTCGAAATTGTTTCCGTTGAATGCACTACAAGTCAAGATTATAAAATCCTCTTCGTCAGCTGCTATAGGCCTCCCAATTCCACTTATGAATGGCTGTCTTCATTCAATAACTTTTTGGATAACTGCTGTAGACAATATGACAAAATCATCATCACTGGCGACTTCAACTTCCCTAAGTCACATGGTCTGAGAGCGGTAACCCCTTCGGGTGAATCTGATAGTTTCTTCTATAACAGCTTGTGTGACCATTTCCTATATCAGACTATCTTTTCACCCACAAGAGGAAACAACATTCTCGACCTTGTCATCACCAACCTGCCGGACCAGGTTAACAATATTGAGGTAGTCGACCTTCAAGAACTAAACTTGTTCTCTGACCACAGAGGCATTCTGTTTGACTTTACAACACGGCTCAAAGAAAGTCATTTAATTAGGAGAACTGTCTTCGACTATAGGCGAGGAGACTTTGAGGGAACGAATCGTGCTATCGAGTCACTTGATCTTGACTGGATGATTTCAGATTCTCCATCTGATATCAACGATGATTGGAATTCATGGAGAGATAGCTTCCTTGCCGCAGCCAATGATTTTATCCCTATCAAGACCATAAAGGGGCGTCATACCATACCCTGGTTAAATAGCAGTATTTTACATCTACTTAGGCAGAAAGAAACCCTGCGTCGGAAGCTTCAGGATATCAATTCTGATGCTTTACGCGAAAAGTACAGACATCTGCGTTCATGTGCAAAGAAACTAATAAAAGCCAGCAGGGACCAATTTTTTGGTTCGTTGAGCTCTACCCTGCAATCAAATCCTAAGCGTTTCTGGTCGTTCTTCAAGACATCAACGAAGTCTAGTAGCGTCCCTCAAGAAGTCACGATAGCTTCCACCATGCAACGCAGATTCAGCTCGTGTCGGTGCCAGTACTCCCAAAAATGTAGCCTGTCGATCTTTTCAATCGCTATTTCAACTCCGTGTATTCCAATTCAATTTCAATTCAATTTATTTTTTGCTCATCTTTTTATTTTATTTTATACAATAATTATAAACTATATACCGATGCGAATGGACGCCTGACTCACCTATAACTAATATGACTGTCTCGGAGATAATCTTACTACCCAGTGAAGTATCTAAAGTGTTAAAGTCTTTAAATCCAAACAAGGCTATGGGACCTGATAACATATCTGCCCGCCTACTAAAGGAATGCGCGTCAAGTTTGGAACTCTCTACTGAATGGAAACTTAATTGCCAACATCACCCCTCTCCACAAGAAAGGAAATAAGAGTTATGTAGAAAACTACAGACCCATTTCCTTGATGTGCATAGTCGCTAAAGTACTGGAGCGTTGTATTTACAATCGTCTGATAGACCACCTTCAAAATATGATCTCTGAAGCGCAGTACGGCTTCCTTAAAGGCAAATCCTGTACCGCTCAGCTACTGACAGTCCTCCATCGCATTGGTCAAAACCTGGACTTGGGCAAACAAACCGACGTCCTTTACTTCGACATCTCTAAAGCCTTTGACACAGTTGACCACAAACTACTCTTGCGCAAACTTAGCCGATTTGGTATCACAGGTGGAGTGCTAGACTGGTTCAAGAACTACCTCTCTGGTCCCGGGGGGGGGGGGGGGGGGTACTTACCTGAAAAATGGGTATGTATGTGAGGCCTAGAGGCTCAAACCCTGACCCTGTTTGACCCAATCCGAGCTCCAAAACCCTGATTGCCCCCTTTATGGGAAAAAAAAACCCTGATTGCCCCTTCTTTAAATTGTTTTCAAAACACGGTTGGATATATAACCCGGCCGGTATACATTTCAAGTCGGGACGTGTCATTGGGTAAACGAATCAGCAGATAAGTACTGAAGTACGAATTAGCGGCGTCACGATGTATGGGAACCTCAGTGCTTGCATGTGGGCAGGCGATCAAAATGCGGCAACAGAATGTCTTTTTTTGACATAGTAGCTAAAAAAAACTGAACCCTAACTGCCTAAAAAATACTGAACCCCGACCCTGACTGCACCCAAATTATACTCAAATCCTGACCCTGATCTGCCCAAATCAGGTCAAAACCCTGACCCTACCTGCCCAAACCGAGCTCAAAACCCTGACCCACCCGGGCGGCACATACATAATACGTCACAAACAGGAGTACCCCCCCCCCCCCCCCCCCCCCCCGGGCTCTGGTCGCCACTGAGCAGCGTGTAACAGTTCATGGCGCCATGTCGAACACGCTTCCAGTCACTTCCGGTGTTCTGCAAGGGTCTATTCTGGGACCCCTTCTGTTCTTGATCTATGCCAACGACCTCCCATTATCGATCATCTCGTCCTCCGTCGAGGTGACAATGTTTGCTGACGACACCAAATGCTTCTCGGTAGCCAGAGTGGAATCTGCAGCAGACATCTCCATTCTTCAGGGTGAGGTATTTAATTTGGCGACCTGGGCACGCTCTTGGCGGCTGAAGTTCAATGCGAAGAAATGTAAAGTTTTAACCATTACCAGGAAACGCAGTCCCCTATTGGCTAACTATACCATTGATGGTCAAGCTTTGGACCACGTTCCTAGCGAAAAAGACCTAGGCGTGACCGTTGGTACCGACCTCACCAAGGCGAACCAGTTGCTTGGTCTACTCAGACGCTCTGCCGTCAAAGTCCGAAGTACTAGCGCCCGTCGATGTCTGTACTTGTCCCTGGTTAGGTCGAACCTTGCCTATGCCTCACAAGTATGGAGCCCACAAACTGTCGATCTGATGCAGGATATAGAAAGAACACAAAGGAGGGCTACTAAGTTATTCTCCTGTTGCCTTTCCAAACAGACATCTCCTACAAATCTAGACTCTTAACTCTAAAGCTTTTACCTTTATGTTACTGCATGGTATGAATACCTTGACCTCATCTTCTTGTATAAGGCAAAACACGGTTTAGTAACCTTAATTAGCTCCAGATGTTTTGCCAAAGCTTGTAAACAGGGTGAATTTAAGCATCTCTCTACGTTCGATGGACGATGGATAACTCACTTAATCTTATTACTTATCAGATTCCTAATGTCAAGACCCTGTGTTACCAAAATAGTTATTTTATAAGAGCTTCCCGAACTTGGAATACACTTCCAGACGAACTGCATAAATCAGATATCTCTTTACCTAAGTTTAGATCATTACTATTTAAATATTACGTGTCTGCCATCACTTCTGTATATTTGACATCGAGAATCGCGAACCCTATAGGTCTTGGAAGTCTGTATGTCTGAAATGTCACCAGGCAAGACAGTTAACCGCACCTCTCAAATGCTGCTTTTAGGTTGAAATAAGTATTGTAAATTAGATCATTTATTGTAATTTTATTTTTCATAGGAAACCAACGTAATTGGCTAACGCTGTGTTGGTTCTCCTGGCCTCTATGTTTTGTTTGTTGTATATTTTACTTTATTCTATTTTGTATCTTCTATTATGGCCGAAGTAAGTAAATTAAATTAAATTAAATTAAATTAAATTAAACCTTTCGGTAATCCTCATACATTTCGGCTATACAAAAATTAAATACAAACACGTTGTGTGGGCTCCCTGTGGTTTCACACCGTATTTATTAAATATACTCAGTATTAAAACAAAATATCTGGATTCTAGATGTGAGTGCTCCATAACGAGTGCATAAAATGTCATGGAGTTCACAGTTGCATGCTCTAGAAAGCTCGAAGATAAAATTATCACGCTTTTATATTCGACCCATTTCCGAGGGTCAGCCGAATGTCAATAAATGAGCATTGATCACAAGCTTAGAAACCGTTCAAAATATCATGTTTTCCCGTAAATGAGCTAACGAATTAAATTACTTGTCTTTTGTCGTAACTTGCTTGTTTCTGACTCCTTTATAAGTTGCGAATTTCAGTCGATCAGCAAATAACGAAGTTGCATAAGTACAAAGTTTCCCTTCCCCACCCCTCCCCGGCACAGATTGAACTTCTCACGTGTGAAGACCGCATGGTGTTCTGGGTGACACAAAGCCATGTGATACATACCACTCGGCAAGGTTGTAGCATGCTGTAAAGGAGCAATTTGAGGTAAAATTCTTTATTTCTTATCGTATTTCAGTGTTCATAGTTGTGTACAGTACTTGTATGAACCTTTAACACCAGTGGTGATTGCGGCGAAGGTTGCTTTCGAAGTTTTAACTTTGTTATAAAGCTTATAAACTTACATACAGCAACTCGGCCAAGCGTACGTTCATGCAAGATGGAAAGGCTATGTCAACCCTCAAATGATAAACGTTTTTATGGCGAAACACAAAAAAATAACTACTCACACTAGAAGAGTATGTTTTTCTGGTATACTGCAGAAAATTTGAGACTATTTTGAAGAACGATTGCAAAGATTCGAGTGGATGAAAAATAAGGTATTTGAACCAATTCATAGTTTTCTCCTCGGCTAGCCACAGGTACCCCAGGCCATTTATATGCGTAACGGTTGGCGATATTGGAGCAACTATAGAATACCCGTCCATTTTTAAGGCACTTTACTGTAAGTGCGTGGTCCGTGGTCCGCGGTCGCAGGTGTATACAAGACTTGGCAGTCGGCTCTTGGAAAGCCGGCATAAGAGTGACTGGCACCGTGGTCCGCAGTCCTGCAGTCGGCTGTTGAATATTAATAGTCGAATCATGAATATGAATGCCTCTAAGACATATAACTAAGTGCCACCGTGGTCCGCAGTCCCGCAGTCGAATCATGAATATTAATGACTGCAAGACATAACTAAGTGCCACCGCGGTCCGCAGTCCCGCAAGAGATTGTTGAATATTGATAGATCACCCGAGTGGATTTAAGAACGACAAATACTCCAATTAAGCCATGTAACTGAGTGCCTCCGTGGTCGCGAAGTGCTGAATAATAATTTTGCTAAGGCATGTAACTGAGTGCTACCGCGGTCCGAAGTGACTGAATAATAATTACTGCTAAATTATTCAAGCTGACTGCGGACTGCGGTGGCAGTGTTTCTGATACTTAGTTGGAGTGGACTGGTATTCTATACTTTAGCCGCGATATTTGAGATTACAGTAAATGTATGGAGTTTTTATTTGGAATGCCTGTTTGCTAAAATAAAATTCAATAAATCGTCAAAATATTCTTACCTGTCTCTTGTGTATTCCTTTCAGTTTCTGTGAAGTTTCGAGTATTTTTATGATGATGTTTTATTTATTTTTATTGTAGAAGGCGGCTCTAATAGCTTAAAATAGAGGAAAAGATTAAATAAAACTGAGAAAGGAGAAAAAGAAATAAAAAAAAACATTTTGTGCCTGGTGAAGAACTCTAACTCTGGTCGTTGAATCAAAAGCGTGTGATCTAAACCACTTTACCATAGAACCGCTTGTTGGAATACCGCTTTCAAAATAAGGTATATGTATGAGTTCTGAGCCCTTGAACTTTGGGTAACTAGCCGTTGTCAAGCGTTCTTTTCCTCAATGTTGATAACATTACTATTTACAGATATAAACATAATAGCCAGGCTTTAAAAAGTAAGAACTAAACGAACGACAAAGTGATTTGAATCTGGAGGTGCTGCGATGATGAATTCCAATTGGTAGATGAAACAATGGCACATCAGAGTGTCAAATTCACTGGGTAGGGGACAGTCTACTGTTTGTCGCCTCGTTGCAGCACCAGTCGACTTGAACATTTGCAAAGCTCGAAAATTCATGGCATTTTTCTCCAGTTTAAGTAAACCAGTGAAAGGGAAGCGGAGTGTGGTGAAGGGCCTGTCTTTGGGCAACCATTATTTTAAGGAATTTTGGCGATGTACAGGATTTTATGTGGATTCGAGGCGATTAGCTGCACCTGATCGGCGTACAGTTTGCTACCTTTCCAATAATTATAGTAAGGGAAGGAAAATTACTGTAACTCAATATTGAACGGAATGGCTTGAAACTGAAAGGAATACAGAGGTGACAGGTAAGAATATTTTGATGATTTATTGAATTTAATTTTATAGCAAACAGGCATTCAAACTAAAACTCCATACATTTACTGTAATTTCAAATATTGCCAACCGTTGCGCATAATGAGCCTGGGGTACCTGTGGGCTAGCGAACTCAAACAGAGCCTGAACTTTTTGTGTTGATTCTAACCTTAGGAGATATTGAACGAGATGAGATATTGACAAACATAAAACGCCATTCTTCCTCATTTCGAAAAGACTTTCAAATGAGATCTTAATTTTAATGATAAATTTTGCTTTATTAGACATTAAGTCATTAGCACTTTAAGGTTATTGTTTTATACCGTTGTCCTAGATGTTGCAGTCTGGTTGCTTAAAGTCCTTACTATTGGAGATACTGTAGGGGTAGGTCAGACATTTGATCTGGTATTGAGAAAAAATTGTGATGCAACAGCCAGGAAACAGTGGATGAGCAAACTTACAAGCACCTACTGTGGAACTAGCACTAGTCAATTGAACCCCCCCTGGTCCTGGGGAAGGGTGGGGGCATTGATCACTTTTGAACCACAGTATATTCCCATGGGGTGGTAGATTTGACTGACTTCGACTTTTCGGACGTGGGCAAGAGGGAAACTGGGAACTAGTACTTCACATGAAAGCTTCCAAGATGAAACTGGTGAAACTGATGTGATTGAATCACCTGATATCATGCTTTTACTTCAAGTAACTTGTTTTCTATCATTTGGACGATACTTGCATGAAATTTGCATTGCAATTTGAATGTGATGAATAATTATTAAATGATCCAGAAAGAATTGACCATTACCTTTAGCATTGTTCTTTTATAAGGGACTGGTCACAAAGTATAGGGGTGGGGGGTGGACTGGAAAAAAAGGGGGGGTTGGGTCCCTAACTTTCAACATGGAAAAAGGGGTGGGCCAAGAAAAGTCATGTACTACATCAGGGTGAATCATGCTAAAAGACAATACCATTAATGCACAAATTAGCATCACACCACAGCTGCAAGAGCTCAAGTGACCCAGACAACTGTCCATTATTATTTCTTTATGGATATTAACTGGTAATACAGCTGTAACAACAATGTATAAATTGTCTCAAGTCACAAAGTCGTCATACTCTTGACAGTTATTTGCCATTCTACTGTTAACATTTTAAATTATAATCTAGTCTCCACTATTGGCAAAATCGTTGCGAAAATTCTAGCATTATTCTTAATTGCTATTTCCTTACTAAAATGCTAAGAAAAGCTAGCATTGTGACTAATGTGCAACTGATAATTTCCATATTTCAAGAAATTTAATTTGTGAAACATTCACAAAACACAATCAAAACATTGTGTTGAGAAACAAAACTCAAACCAAACCAAATCAAAAAAGGATATAATAATAAATTATTTATAATACTAAAAATATTTAAATTTAAGTTGGACACTACAATATACAATTGTACATAGCTAGAATTCATTCCAAAAAGAACTAAGCCACAGTTGAATAAATTACAAATGGTTTCATGAAAGAAAGTATACTGCATTGGGCCAAATCAAGTAGGGCATTTGAAGGGCTGTGTAGAAAAAGGGTTTGTCAAGTTAAATTTTATGTGGATTGTGATGATGCTTGTATGTGGAAATGCTGATATCATAAAAAAATTGACTTAGCTCCAGAATATTAACAGTTTGCTTCGTCTGAAGATGCGACTGTGTAAATGTCCAGCGATAACAAACTACCTTTTAGTCAAACAGTTCTTAGTTCAACCATGAATCATGACGGCGACTTAATGATGCCCAACAGCAATTTACACAGAGCTGCTTTTTCAAAATGTTAGTCTGTTATTCCGGCAGGAATCTCCACTCTTCAACGCTTCAGTGTCTTCTCCCCTGCTTGGTTTCCGAGGTGAAAGAGAGAGAATCCTTCTTCGAGCCTTGTTTTATCGACGGAAAACATTTTCCTGCAGAAACTTGAAATGTAACAGCACATGCGTGCTCTTCAAAATAGCCTTCTTCCCCTTCAAAATAACCAACAATAACATAATTATGTTTTCTATAGAAATGGCTTAATGAATTGCTTGTTTTAAGCTGTAAATTCCTCCTTCATCTGAAATGCTCTCTTAACTAGCGAGAAGAGAAATTGTGGGTTTTCCTATTAACCCTTTGGAACCCAGACGCATTTGACTCAATTGGTGAAATGCAGAGTGCTAACTCAACCCTCCCCCCTCAGTTCCAGTTTGGCTAGCCCGAGCTTGTTAAATACTGCTGACTTTTTAAACCAAGGGCTCAAACTTTCCCCATGATGCCATTCGGCAGAATTCTACTGACTCGGCGGCGGTGAGTATGGTTTCTTCTGTAGGTTTTCCAATGAAATGTGCTCTAATTTTGGACAAATAAGCCACTGTAAGAGAGCTAGAGGACATCATTAAGTCTGATGACGGCTTAAAAGTACTTGGTTTGCTTTTAGTCGGCCTTGTGAGGGGTTTCACAGGGTTTTTCTGTTGTGTTTCTGCTTTGAGACACGACATAATTCTTCACTGAAACCCTTGAAATTCTGCAGTTGGTTGTCTTTTCCCCCTGCTCAACCTATTAGGGATGTATTTTTGTCACTTTAAAGCAACGGCTTGAGTCCAAATCACCACTCTTGGTTGTAGGGGTAAAAGACTTACAAGGAAAAAAACCTACAGGAGTCCCAGAGGGGGTGTCCCCTTGTAAATTTTGTGTTGATTACCCAGCATGCAATTGGAGGTGGGAGCAGGAAAACATGGTAGAGAGAAGTGCAGCATTAAGAATAGCACGCTTCACAGTCGCAATGTGTGTGTTGTGCAAACAAACCTGGTAGTTCGAAAGATTAAAGAAGGTACTGTAACGACTGAGTGCTGATTTTGTGTTTGCTTTTGATTTCAAGGGCGAATGGGAAGGATTTTGGAGGGCAATTTTCAGCTCCTCAAAATTGGTGAAAATCGGAGAAACGAAAAACGATCTCCAAAACAAATGAGTTTTTCTCCAAAGTGGGAGAGTCAAGCGATCCCAGTTATAGCTGTGGCTTTGAAGTCATTCATCCCTTGAAATAATATTGCAACATCGTATTTCCAGCGTGTCCAGGTTTGATGCAATAATTAGCGCCTTGAGGAAACATTGTAGATACATCATCCATGTATCATTTTAAAGCTTATAAAATTGGCTACAAGAATACATAAAAAGTTTTGAGTTCTTTGAAAAATCTCGAATTTTCCACCATCCCGTTTCTCCGATCAAGTGAGATGACTTTCAGAAGCTCCGACTCCAAAAATATTTTAAAGTTTTAAAATCTGTTTGCTTTGTCGCATTTCAGAGGAATCATTACAAAATTGTGTTGGGGAATTTCAAAATTCGATTTAGTTCAAAAGTTATCATCATGCTCTTTGTGAAAAGGCAAAACATAATCCGAGTAGATATGTGGGAAACCCCGTCAAGAGCTCTTTTTAGAATTTCCCAATTTCCCAACACCGTTTGTAGCTGAGATATCAATTGACATTTTGTGAAAATTTCAGACCGAATTAATTCCTTGAATGGGAGCTTTTTTAAAACTCTATTTTTGGTTGAACATCGGAAGCGTAGAAAATAGTACTTCAAAGAATCTAGCCGGCCGTCGTGCGCGAATCTGAAGCGAGCTCTTGGCCAATCATTTCTCATCACATTTCAACTATCTGTCGAAATTTCCCACCAATGTTGATTTCCGATCAAAGCTATAGCTGGTTGTTCTAGTTGTCTTGTGTGACTTGAGAAATGGGAAAGACAGAAAGACCAAGGTGAACACCTAGCAACGCCTTGAATGCCAGCATAGTAAGTACCGTAGTAAAGGAGACGGCAAATTGCAGGCATCTGAAACAGCATGGCAAAAGCGAGATCATGGTGTTGGTTTCAAGCGATTCAGAGTCACCGTCGGACTTTAGGTTTCCATCTAAGGGATGGACCATTATATTTTTAGGGAGGAGGCAATTTTTTCTGGATCAAATTTTTTTGTATGACTGAAAGTTCTGCACAAATTTTTTTCCCACCATTTGCTTGCACAAATTGTTTTCATGAAAAATTTGAAGTTGTAATAATAATGACGTTTGCACAATATTTTTCCCTTCAGTTTGTTGTGCAAATGTTTTTTCTTTTCAAATCCTGTGTTCAATTTTTTGGGGGGGGATTTTCCCTCTGGGACTCCTGTAGGAATTTTCTTTTATAAGTCTTACCCCTACAACCAAGAGTGGTGATTTGGACTCAAGCCGTTGCTTTAAAGTGACAAAAATACATCCCTAATAGGTTGAGCAGGGGGAAAAGACAACCAACTGCAGAATTTCAAGGGTTTCAGTGAAGAATTATTTCGTGTCTCAAAGCAGAAACACAACAGAAAAACCCTGTGAAACTCCTCACAAGGCCTACTAAAAGCAAACCAAGTACTTTTCAGCCGTCATCAGACTTAATGATGTCCTCTAGCTCTCCTACAGTGGCTTATTTGTACAAAATTAGAGCACATTTGGTTGGAAATCCTACAGAAGAAAGCATACTTACCGCCGACGAGTCCGTAGAGTTCTGCCGAATGGCATCATGGAGAAAGTTTGAGCCCTTGGTTTAAAAAGTTGGCAGTATTTAACTACCCTGGGCTAGCCAAACTTTAACTGAGGAGGGAGGGTTGAGTTAGCACTCTGGATTTCACCAATTGAGTCAAATACATCTGGGTTCCAAAGAGTTAAGTCAAGTCTTATAATGCTGCTGTAAAGAAACATTATGATCATTTTACCAATAATAAACTTTGGTTACTCTATATCTAGAATGGCCTCAATTTTTCATACACATTTAAGACTTGGGCCTGCTGCTCTTAATGATTATTTATTTAAAATAAAATGTAATCCGACTCCAAAATGTGACTGTGGTTATCCAAATGAACCGATTAAACATTTCTTCTTGTCTTGCCCCCGATATGCTGCTCAGCGCGATATCTTGTTTACCTCTGCTCCACAACTCTTAGGTAATATCTGGTCAAACAGTAGCGACAAAAAGAACATTTTGTATATTTTGTATGACGGGAAAAAACTACAATTATAAATTCTTTGAATTAGTTCAAAATTATATCTTAAATACCAATCGATTTTCCATCGCTACAGTCTGACTTGTATATATTTTTTCTCTTTTTGTTTTCTAAACACTACTACTAAAACTACATTTGTGTGTTAAAAAAATTTTCCCCCATCTTTTTCATTTTGAAGGTATCCGGTAACCTTAGTCAAGTTTAGAGTTTTTGAAATTGACGCTCAGCCTTTTTGCACACGGCCCTTCATTTGACCAGCTTTAATTTTCTTCCTCAGGAAGAAAATTAAAGCTGGTCAAATGAAGGGCCGTGTGCAACAGTGGACTTGGGGATAGAAAAACATTGAAGATCCACTTGCCCTCTGGGCAAGTGATTCCAAATTGTACTAGCCTGTGAATACAGCCGTCTCGCATCGGGAGCCTCAATCACAATGTGTCCCCTGAGAGAGACGTCTGCGATTCGAAGCCAAAAATTTCATACTGATGACGTAGCGTGGCCATGATCTGGTTGCGTTATTTGATTGTCTCATATATGATAATTAGGTATACTAGCCAATCAAATGACGTGACCAGATATCATGGCCACATGCATCATATCAGTATGGAATTTTTGGCCTCTAATCGCTGACGTCTCCAAGTTTTGAAGCCTCCGTCCGTGAAAGCAAAGTGGCAGACTTGAATTTTGTTTACTCTTTCATTTAAAAAGTTAAGCAAAGACAAATGCAAAGACATAAAATTTCTTTCAGCCATATCATGAGGCAAAGTATGGTAAAGTCCCTTTGTTAACCTTTCATGTCCACATACAGAATTTTCCGTATTTTACTGGTTATTTGATTTGGGAGTTTCAGTCTGACAAAGTTTAAAGATCTAGGCCCTGAGATTCCCACAAACCATAATGTATAGACAAGTGATCCTAGTGGCAGAACTGCATTGGGCATGTTAACAAAGAATAATTTCATCTAAATCCTCCTTTCTTTGCATAAGTTACTTGAAACTACAGGTTACATTAATTCATTTCAGAAAAAAAAGACTAAAATAGCACTTCCAAAAATACTTATTTATCCTCAGATTCTAAATTTTCACTCAAAAATGCATATTTCACATAACATTTAGAGTTTCACTAATCTCACTTTCCATTTCCCAACAACTAAACTTGCCCATCACCAAGCCATTCTGTCCATAAGCACTTCATACATGTAGCAAGCTAAATTCATCCATAAAAACTGCAAAGCATGCTGGGAAATCCTACCAAACAGTGACATGCAGTTCCCCCATCTTCATTCTTCAAAATATACCGTATACTAAGTCTAAAACCATTTCGACCTAATAGCTTCATATTGGAATCAATGGCAAGTAAATGTTAACCAGTATTTAAAAAAAGCTATGATAGGTGGCTCCAGACCCCCATTTATAAAGCCCATGCTAAATTGACAGAAGAAGTCCTAGCCCCTTCTACGAGTGTGAAATGAAGCTCGTTCTTCATCACAATAACATTGCACAAACTCCGTTCTTCTAGAAAGTGCAGATTCAAGCTCTCATCAGAGTTAATGATGTCCTCCGGCACTCTATAAATGGTGAAAAAGGCTTTAAAAAGCCTTAATTCTCTGTATTCCACCAAACAAACTTCCTGCCAGCTCCATAGTAATCCACCACTGCTTTAAAAATGGCTGTTTAAGAACTTTGAGCCCCCAGTATTATAGGTCAGTTGAAAGTTCCTTGGTAACAATGACTACTTAGGGGGAGGATTCTTTTCGGTTTAGAAATAGCTAAAAATTGGTTTCCAAAAACTCGGCGCTGAAAGGTTTAAATCAATGTTTCAATAGCCCTGTTCTGGAAATTGGAGGTCAATTGAGTTACAAATATTTAATGTAGTTCCTTTGTATAAAAAAGATGACCGTCAATTGAAAATTAACTACCGACCAGGATCTTTGCTTGCATGTTTTTCTAAAATTCCTGAAAAAGTAGTATTTATATGCGTATTTACAATTTCTTAAATGGGTTTTTGTATAATTTTCAATCTGGTTTTAGGCCTGGTGACTCGACTGTAAATCAATTAATTTATTTTGTGCACCAAATATATCTGGCACTTGAAAATGGCAACTAAGTACGGGTTGTATTTCTAGATATAAGCAAGGCTTTTGATCGAGTTTGGCACTCAGGACTAATACAAAAACAAAGGTGCTAGGAATTAGAAATCCCCTTCAATGTGTAGTTCCAGAAAATATTCACCCCCCAAAAAACTACAATTTAAATTCTAAATTCTTTGAGTTTAAGTTCAAAATTATATCTTAAATACCATCGATTTTCCATCGCTACAGTCTGACTTGTATATATTTTTTTCTCTTTTTTTTTTCTAAACACTTCTACTAAAACTACATTTGTGTGCGAAAGAAAATTTCCCCCATCTTTTTCATTTTGAAGGTATCCGGTAACCTTAAGTCAAGTTAATTTTTCGAGTTTTTGAAATCGACACTCAGCCTTTTTGCACATGGCCCTTCATTTGACCAGCTTTAATTTTCTTCCTTGGTTGTTGGGGCATTGGATTGAAAATTTCAAATGGCCGGGCTGCAGGTAATCAGATTGTTGTTGGAACAGTGGACTCTGGGATAGAAAAACATTGAAGAGCCATTAATTTAGATTCTAATTTTATAATGTTTCCTTTTGTGTTTCTGAAACTGCCCTTATACTTGTTGTCTTTTTTTTCTGTATGAGCTCTCTCAATAAGTCTTAGGCTTTTGGAGCAAATGCAGAGAGAGACTCACCATGGAGGACTTCATTAAGTCTGATGAGAGCTTCAATCAGCACTTTCTCAAAGAACTGAGTCTGTGCCTGGTGTTTTGACTGAGAAAGAGCTCTGTGTCTTGCTCATAGGGATGGCCCATGAGCTTTTCAGTCATCTTGCCGTGGGCTTTATAAATGGATGTCTGGAGCCACTTATCAGCTTTTTTGGAATATTGGATAACATTTACTTGAGTTCACTGGTTGACCGAGTCGAGTCCGAGTCAAATGACCGAGTAACTCATTTTTCTTTGTTTTTTCTTTGTTTTCCCTCCTTCTTTCGGCTACGCTTCAGTTTGATATTCTTCTCGTGCATGGTCGTTTTCGTTTGCAAAGAGAATTCCAACAGCTGCCGTGTTCGGTGAAGAAAAAGTCTGAAATCTCGCCAACCACGTTTTAAGTTCTATAAATACACTACACATAATATACATGTAGGTTCATTATATAAGTTGATTTCATATTTCTTTAGGCACAAAAAGAAATTTTAGTAGATCGAGAAAACTCCCTGTCCACGGTTTCTTTACGTGCGAAAAAAGGCAAGTTTCGTATTCTCGCGCGAAACAGCTAGCACGTGGTTAGACATCGCTTGTTCGGGATTTAGACATCTCATTGGGATCAATCTTTCCTAATGCTAAATATAGCTTTCAGCCTCCCCCGTTTCTGTCTCCATTTACGAGTTGAGGCTCATTCCAGCTCGTCCGTGAGAACACAAAACTCGATTATATATTACATCACAGACGAGGTTGCATATTATTGTACATAAAATTAACCGGAAATTTAAAGAAAAACTAACCGTCTCCGAGAGAAGATTAGTGTCAGTAAATGACCAGAGCTCGCTCACCCAGGGCTAGAGTTCACAAGTAAACAACTGCCTTACGTGTACGTGTAAACGACGGTGACTCGGTCATTTGACTCGGATCTGACTCGGACTTGACTCGGTCTCCGGATTTACTCACATTTACTTGCCATTGATTCCAATATGATGCTATTAGGTCGAAATGGCTTAAGACTTAGTATATATTTTGAAGAATGAAGATGTGGGAGTGCCATGCCACTGGTTCAATGGATTTCCCGGCATACTTTGCAGAGAGAGTGGTTGAATTTAGCTTGCAGTGAATTGCTTACAGAATGGATGGCTTGCTTAGTTGCAGAATACAAAGAAACATGGCAAATGTCAAAATTAACTGGCTCCAGTAACGATCCCAAGCACCTTTGCAAAACCATACTCTCCCCATCTCCCTATTAGTTTCTAAAGTGGACAATTGGACCAGTGACCTGCCACAGTGTTCTCCCCACAAAACGTGCCTGTGGTGCTCCGCCGCACTGCATTTTATCAGTGTGCTCAATCTTGAACTTTGAATAATTAAGTATTTCATCGTGATTTTAGCGATTTTATCAAGTGAGTTAGGAGCAACTTCTTGCTTTTCTGAAATATTTCTGGGTCTCAAATCCCTTACAGCATATCCAAAATGGCTTGAGGATGTCATATATTTTTCATTCAAGGTATTACCACAAAACATTGGATGATTTATCCCATCTAAATAATATTGGATAATATCAGATATTTTTTATAGTCTAATATCTCACAAATATTTAACAATTATTCACCGATGTGGAGGTGAATAGTGGTAGATATTTACCAAGCGCTCGAGCAAGGTAAATATCCACCACTATTCACCAACACTGAGGTGAATATTTTTTAGTATTTACCACACTGCAGGTGAATAGCCAGTACCAAAAAGTTATTTTATTTTCTGTCAAATGGACAAAAACTCATGCGAAGTGATTGCTGCTTCGCTCAGAGGTGAATATGAAATCATATTCACTGTTTGAGTAGCCAATCAGAGCATGTGAAAAGTGATATTCACTGGTGTGGTAGTCAAACATCGAATATCCGATATTTTTCATTCAAGGTATTACCACAAAATATCGGATAATTTATTCCGTCTACATAATAAATTATTGGATAATATCAGATATTTTTTATAGTCTAATATCAAACAAATATCATTGAATATCGGATATTTTTCATTCAAGGTATAATATTGGATAATGTCGAATATAAAGTACTTGAGTAGAGGTAAGGGGGTCTATCTAATTAGATATCTAGCATGATATATCGGATAATATCTAATATCAAGCACTTGGGTAAAGGTAAAGCGGGTCTATCTAATTAGATATCAAATAGATGTCTAGCGCAATAGTATCAGATAATATTGAATATCAAGCACTTCAGTAAAGGTACCGTATTTTATCACGTACAAGCCGCACCTCGCGTATAAGCCGCACCCCTAACTTCAACCTGATAAACAGAAGCTTGTTTTCCCCGAAAGGTTTAAGGAAAAACCTCGTGTATAAGCCGCACCACAAAATTCAGTTAGAGTAGTCTTGTGTTTGAGTTTATAAATGCCCGTAATTGAAGCAAAACTTCTTCATAAGAGATTGTCATCGCAACAACGAATTGGTTACAACTTTCCTTGTCCATTCTTGTGTATATTTTAACCTGCTGTCTTTAAATCACTTCAGAATTGTTCTGCTGTTGTTCACCCATTAACCAACAAGCCACATATTTAAGGAACTTCATTCCTTTAAGCGCACAAGAAAGTAAGATTTTCTGGCGAAACTATATGAGCACGTGTCCGAGTCCATGGTCCGCCATCTTGGATTTTCAAGGAGGCCTTGGGCGAGAGTTTTCGCAAACGTCCGATCGAGCGTGATCGAGCTCCGAAGTTCAACATGAACTCAATGAGAATTATACTTTATTTGAAAATTTGAAGGCTTCCAAGACCAATTAAGGCCTTTAACAACACTAGGAACCATTCAAGGAGTTAGCAGAGAAGATGACAGGCAACTGGACAGCTAGTTTTCTTTTGAAAGCGAAGGAGAGGAGTTTGAGTAGAAATCTTGCTGACACTCGTGTTCTGTGAATGTGCCATTTCTATTGTTCGTATGGCTTTGTTTATGGTCATTGAAAAAAAAGTTTTCTGAAAACACTCACATATAAGCCACACCCCCAACTTTGTGGCAATTTTGTTTCTTTCAAAATCTGAAAGTCAAAAAAGGTGCGGCTTATACGGTAAGCTGGGGGTCTATCTAACGTGATAATATCAGATAATATGAGTAAAGGTAAGGAGGTCTATCTAATTAGATATCTAATAAACATCTAACGTCATAATATCAGATGATATTGAATATCAAGCACTTGAGTAAAGGTAAAGGGGGCTTATCTAATTAATAGATATCTAATAGACATATATCATTCATATATATCCGATATTATCGAGATATAATTATCTGATATTCGATAGTCAGTCGATATTGTGCCTAACTCAAGATTTGAAGGTTCCAATATGTTGAATAACGAGACAAAGGTCTGTTTTTGCAAGTTTTGGAGTACCCCTACTTTCAACATTTCGTGGCAAAATGCTGTGGCTTATAAGTGGTAACTACAGGTACATGTATATGCAAGTGTTAGAGAATGTGAAACTTTAATGTTAAAAATATAAATATCATGAATATTAGTGAAAATATATGAATATTAATGAAACACCGTTCTGGGGAAAAAAGTCTATTTTAAGAATGTATTGGACATCGTTGTGAAATGATTGGTCATATTCCTTCGAAAATCTGAATCCCCATTTCATGTAATAACTAAATTCAACGCAAAGTAAAATTTGCAAATATTTACGCCTTTGGCTTTTATCATTTTCACAACAGATACTGGGCATTGGCATGTGATAGCTCCTGTACTGGCACAACATTTAACAGCAAGACATTATTGGACTACACTGCAGCACACACACTGGCAAAAAAAAAAAACATTGGAAAAACCTCCCAAGTGTAACAAGACATTGAGTGACTACTGGTGCAGAACCTTACAGGTGTACCAAGTGTTACAAGATATATGCCTTGCTACATTTCGTACACCTGTAAGGTTTTTCACATTCATTGACTCCAGTCATCTTTGAAGACACAAGAGTTTTACTACTGGTGAAAAACTTTGCACAATCAAGAAAGTGTTTAAAGATATTCAACGACTCCCAATCATATTTTAGTACACTACCAAGTACATACTGGTAAAAAAACTTTACAGGTGTACCAAGTTTAACAAGATGTATGCCTTGTCACACTTGGCACACCTGTAAGGTTTTTTTCTCACATTCATGGAATCCACTTATCTTTGAAGACAATACAAGGCATACTAAACCTTATGGTCTGTTTGAAGACGTTCAGTGAATCCAGTTATCGTAATGGTGCAGAACCTTGCAGGTGTACCAAGTGTAACAAGATATACGCCTTGCTACACTTCTTACACTTGTAAGGTTTTTTTCACATTCATGGACTACACTCATCTTTGAGGACACGATACAAGACATTACTGGTGAGAAACCTTAGAATATCAGGTGTTTGAAGACATTCAGTAACTCCAATTATCTTTGAGTACACTACCAAATACCTAATGGTGCAGAACCAGTTGCAGGTATCACAAGATGTATGCCTTGGTACACCTCTTACACCTGTAAAGTTTTTTCACATTCATGGACTCCAGGCATGTTTGAAGATACAAGACATGCTATGGGTGAGAAGCCTTAAATGTAGCAAAGCATTCGCTATTAGGCTTATATAACCTATTGTAATTTTCTATGCTAAGACTCTTGGAGCAGGTTTGGTGAAATCACAGGGCATTTCAACTGATGTTACTTCAGCACTAGATAAGTAAGAGTTAAATGCCGAGAACAGAGGCAATCAGCCAAATACATCCCGAGGGCTGTAGGCCCGAGGGATGTATATGGCTTATTGCCGACGGTCGAGGTATTTAAGTGTCTTATTTCATACTTGACGAGGTTTTTGCAAATTTTCATTGATGTAGCTCTTTTTAGGTAGATTTTGGGCGAGTACCAAGATGGAGAAAAGGTTCTAAATCATTATAAGGATATTTAGTAAGTTTGGCTGAAGCCAAGGTGAATGAATTCCTTGGAGAAAATAATAAAAAAAATTCCTTAATGCAAGCACAATTCAGTGTATAAGCTAGAAACTATGGTTGCCGGATTGTTGCAATATTCAGTAAACCTATTTTACATTCAGTAAAACCGATTTTATATTCAATAAACAGGTTTTATATTCAGTAAACCGATTTTATATTCAATAAACCCGATTTTATATTCAATAAACAAGTTTTATATTCAGTAAACCATTTTATATTCAGTAAAACCGATTTTATATTCAATAAACAGGTTTTATATTCAGTAAACCGATTTTATATTCAATAAACCCGATTTTATATTCAATAAACAAGTTTTATATTCAGTAAACCGGATTTATATTCAATAGAAACGATTTACGTTCAACGTTTTAGTTCAATAAATTATTGCTTAATATGTTCAATCCTCAATCATGATTTATTCAGTAAACGCCATTTATATTCAATACCTATTATTTTATTCAGTAAGCACCATTCATATTCAATAATTTCTGCAGTCCAACATGGTCAGCGGAAGACGAAATTCGTGCGTAGCTACTTCGTGTAACGTACACAAAGAGTATTGTGGGAGGTCACTAAACAACAAATATATAAATATATAACTATAATAAATATAATGCTTCTTTAATGCTCCTTTAGACTAATACAAACCCTACCCCTACATTTAAAAAAAACCTAACCGTCAACTACGGGTTCAATACTCTTTGTGTACGTTACACGAAGTACCTGGAAGTACCTAGGAATTCGTGGGTCACTTTTCGGAACAAGATGGCGGGTGATCACCCAAGCTTGCACGAGATCGAAGACTGAGTGGCGAAGAGAGGGGTTAGTAGAGCAGTAGCTGCAGCCAGAAGTGTTTCTACTAATGATCTAACTCAGGATTCCTCGAGAAGCTTAGTTTCAGGTACTATGATGGTTCACTTCTATTTATGATATAGACCGACTTGGCTATCGACACTATCCTCTGTAGGTTTGGCAGTCCATGTCCCTTTTTCAAGAAACATAGCTGGAATGGTAGGTCGTTCCCGTGATCTGCTCCGTGCACATGTGGTAGACATGGCCGGAACGCTGTGTCTGGTTTGTTGTCGCAGGGTCCAAAGCGTCGAAGACTTGGTCACCAATACGTACACTGCGTACAAATCAAAGGTGAAACATCCTGAACTGAGAAAAAGACACTTGAAGTAGCCTGTGCCGACTAGGTGGATCCATCAGAATTTGCTGACTATGATAGGAACAGCCCTTGGATGTGAAACCCCTTGGGTGTGAAAGCCTTGTAGGGGACTTCGTGTCCTAGTATTTTCCCACCTGCCTTTTTGGCGAATCTTGAAATAAATAAATAAAGCTCTCGGGTAATTCAAGATTATCCTTTTGGGGAAAATGACATCTTGTTTTCCGGAACAGTGATACTATTGTCATGACGCTTTGGACCCTGCGACAACGAACCAGACACTGTGTTCCCGGCCATGGCTACCTACCATTCCAGCTATGTTTCTTGATGAAGGGATAGTGCAGTGATAGCGAAATCGGTCTATATCATATATATTTGTAAGCTTAAGTGAACCATCATCAGTACCTGAAGATAAGCTTCTCGAGGAATCCTGAGTTAGATCATTAGTGGGAACACTTCTGATAGCAGCTACTCCTCTCCTTATCCTTCTCTCCACCCCCTCCCCATCTTGTTCTCAATAAGCAAGTCACGTGATACAAATGGCGCGCGAATTTCGTCTTCCGCTGACCATATTGGACTGCAGAAATTATTGAATATAAATGAAATTTACTGAATAAAATAATAGGGATTGAATATAAATGGCGTTTACTGAATAAATAATGGATTGAGGATTGAACATATTAAGCAATAATTTATTGAACTAAAACGTTGAACGTAAATCGTTTCTATTGAATATAAATCCAGTTTACTGAATATAAAACTTGTTTATTGAATATAAAATCGGGTTTATTGAATATAAAATCGGTTTACTGAATATAAAACCTGTTTATTGAATATATAATCGGTTTTACTGAATATTAAATGGTTTACTGAATATAAAACCTGTTTATTGAATATAAAATCGGGTTTACTGAATGTAAAATAGGTTTACTGAATATTGCAACAATCCGGCAACCATAAGAAACAACAAAATATTGTTGAATTGTATTGAATTGCTTATTATACATACCGGGAACTTTTCTCATACATCCTTGCATTTATAATTCGGGTATGTATGGAAAACATGAAGAACAAAGAAAACCGTGTCAAGTATGAAATAGTAGTCTGTACTTACCCAAGTTTAAAAATGGCAAAATCTGTTAATTTCAGGTTTTCTAAAACACTGCAAACAAACTTTCGAATGCTCTTTTAGAAAGATTGACAATCCATTGGAGGTTTAAAATTGCATTTACAAACAGGTTTTGCTAATGTAATATGCATGTTTATTCCGTTAGTCAGCTGTGGTCACTCTGATCATGTACCGGTAAACAAACAATGTGTTCTGCTAAGCCTTTCTCCATGCCAACGAACTCTAAGTGAACAGAGCAAATCCTCTTGTGTGTCGATTCTCGTCAGTTTTTTTTTCTGAGTAGAATGGAATCTGTCTTCCCAATGACCTTGGGATCTTTAGGTATCCTGTAATAGGTTTGTAGCATTTCTAAAGCTGTTTCTTAAGTCAGGAACACAGAATATGTAATGATGCAGCATATATAGCTCCTATTTCTTTAGATGTTTTGAAAATGGTGATGGTATCCTTCCAAACGATCCCCAAACCCTTCACAATCATAACTCGTTCCCAGTTCCATGCTCGATTAGTTATTAGCCAGTTGTAGATATTTTTAAGTGATAGGATTTGGTGTGCATTATTCTTTTGAAAAATTGAATTTTCAAAAACTTTTTTTAATCTCTGAAGCATTTTTTAACCTGGAATTTGGAGGTTTTTGACATTTTTCGACTTTTAACTCTCGAAAGAAATATTCACCACATGTTTCCCTTTTTCTTGTATCAAGCTTTGGGGTTAGGATTCAGTTTGGATTTTAATTACTTCACTAGACCTTTAGCTTGGTTCAATGTTGTTCCATTTCAAATCATTCTTTGTCCGAAGTATTTTCAAATCAATGTATCTCCTCATGCATTAACCAGAAATAAAGGAAACAGTACACAAGGGGATGGTCACATTGAGCCAAGCTAAAGAGATCTATTAACAGAAAGCAATAGTCCTTTCGACTTTGACAATGTTAGTAAGGAGTTTAAATTATTGATTAGTGCATTATACCCTCCTTTAAGAATAACCAGTTTTCTCTTAACACTCTGCTGGGTCTAGCCTGTTCACAGGCCCTTGGATACTAAAAAAACATATCGGACAAAAGAGAAGAGGAGGACTGGGTAGAGAGGGAGGAAGGGAGGACTAGTCCCTCTTCTTTCCCTCCGCCATTTTCTTTTTGCCACGTTTCTTTTCGTCATTTCCCCCAGTATCTAGAGCCTGTGAGCAGGCTATGCTGGGTCATGTGCAGGTTCATACTAGAAAACAAAGCAGTAGTGACATGCTTGATAATGTCTATTCCCGATGAAACTGATGAAACCAATGAAACTGGAAAACGTGAACCCGAAAAGCAGAAACAAGTTTGCGATGAACAACTTTTGTTTCATTCATGACCTAGTTTCTCAAAATTAATATCTTAACCAAACCTGGAAGGTGGGATTGAAATAGCATATTGACTCTAGTTTGTAACATTCACCATAGTTAATAGAGTGGAATGGTTATGAAACTTAGCAAACTTCAAACAGGCTAACAAAGGTGCTGAGATTTATGTTAGAAGGGGGTAAGACAAAAGATTGTGCATGGTCACAGTTCATTAGCGTCAACTGAACTCGCATTTCTATTGGCTGATTGATTAACACATTGGAATTTCTATTTTGTGCACAGTAATGGTTTAAAAAAGCTAACAAAGACATATCACTGGGTTTCATAACTATTCCACTCTATTGACTATGATTGCACATATCTTTCATTTCTTGTACAAAAGTATCTATAATTAAAGGGGCTGTGTCATGGTGAGAGGCCTTTATATTTGCAATCCAGGCCGGACAGTTATTTTCAGCAATTTTTATATAAACTGACGAACCTCGCACATGTGGGATGGTTTAAACCAAAAATGACTAACAAACTGTGTGTAGACATTGGCTTCAACGAAAATAGTACATGTATTACTTCATTTAGCATTGACAAAAAAACGATGAACTTTACTGTTTATAGCCAATTAACAGTTGCCAGGGGTAATGGGCTCCTGCAGTCATCAATGGAATGTTGACTCTAGACATGCTCAGTACCATGGCATAGCCCCTTTAATTTTGAGCCACAATATTTTAAACCTTTCTTGCAATATCATCCAAACTTTCCAAAACCGTTTTTTTCCTGTGCTATTTTAGAGATATTTCTTGCCAAGTTTACTGAGTGGCACTCGCTGATCTTGCCGTCAGTGTTCTTTGTCAGTAAACTTAGCGAGAAGAACCTCTGGTATCCAGGGTATTTCCAGAGATTATTCCATCTATTCTTATTCCAGAATATGGTAAGTCAAACGTGCCCTTAAAAAGCAGTAAGTCATATTTTTGATAAAGTTGCAATTCCCCTAATACCTTTTTAAATGCACCAATGAAACTGGAAAACGTGTGTGAAAACATTTGGCAATGTCCCGGTGCCTGAAAACCAGAAACGGGCTGTGATCAACAACTTTTTTGTTTCATTTATAAGATTATTAACCCTTTCCCTTCTATGCCACCCTAAACCGCCACAATAAAGGCAAATTTAGGAACTCCAAAAGAATATTGTATCAAATCTAGAGAGGCTAAAATTCGGAAAATACAACGTTTCAATGGATGGATGGCTTAAAATCCTGGACTAAAACATTGATCTTATGGACTCGATCTTTGGAGAAAAACGCATTGTTGTAGACTTGTATTCGTTTCTTCGATTTTCATGAATTTTGAGGAGCTGAAAATTAGCTCAAAAAGCACTTCTCATTCACACTTGAAATAGCCTGCAATGCAGGCATTCTATTTGGGAAACCGCACTGTATTTCAACAAATAAGAGAAGAATGGGGCGAGGACAAACCACCAGGTTTGTTTGCACAAAACACATCGAGCAACTCTGAAACATGCCATGGTTACACTTAGCTTGCATTTCACTGTACAACATATTCCTGCTCCCACCTCCAATTGCATGCTGGGTAATTGCTGGCGAGCCAGCTTGAAAGTACGTGAATTTACGGTCTTTCTGTATATATGTCCGGTCAAGTGAGCACGTGAGCTAGCGTATAGCTAGCGAGCACGGAGTGTACAAAGTGCAGGTTGAGGTTGACAGTTTTCGGTTGATAAATATGGAGGCATTAGATCGTACTGTAGTGGTGTATTCCATCGAGCCGCCATACCACTATGTCAATCGTAGTCCATTAAATATCGAACCGCCATACCACTTTGTCAAACCGTAGTCCATTATATCGAACCGTCATGCCATTATGTCAAATCGTAGTCCATTATGTAAAACCGTAGGCACAGGCAGCCCAAGCTCAAAGTTTGAAATTATTTTCCAGTTATCGCACTAAATGGCAAATGAATAACACCATAAACTTGCTTTGATGAAGATAATGTTGTTGTGTCTTGAATTTTGGGGTTTGGGTGTCAATTTAACGAGTTTCGAGGAAACTAGAAGACTGACGTCAATCTTCCCGCCGACTCGTAGTCTGAAGTGAGAGCTTTTCCTGTCCGTATTCTTAGTTTTAAACAAACAAATCACACTTACATTTCAAAATGTTCTCTGTAGTTGCTGTACTAACATACTGGAACCTCTTGAATAATACGCAAAAAAACAACGCCGGCTTGATCTTGACAACTTTAACAAAGCCGGCTGAACACCGATTTGTTTACATGACCGCGGAGAATACTTTCCCGTCCCCTAGTGGGGCTGTAAAAACTGAGTGATATAAAAAGGTACTCTCCCATCCGATGCTGTGATTTTCAACTCCAAAACGAGGTATCATTTCGGTTGGACTTTAGCCTGAATTTCAGCCGTCTACTCCGGTTCGTTCCTCTCTCGGGAGGAACGAACCAGAGGAGACTGCTGGAATTCAGGCTAGTTGGACTTCCGGTGTCTCGTCAAACTGCGAAGAGGTGTTTAGGATGGCGAAATGTGAGGTGACAAAAATAATTTCTCGGTCCTTGTTGAATGTTTGGTCATGAAACTTGGATACGTAGCAAGGAGATCTGTATACGGGATCCAGAAGTATCACGTTGATAGAGTGCATGGATTTAAGGGTCATTTTTGCCGTGGAGATGACCGGTATGTGACGCGCCATCAAGGGCACCCAACGAGTACTTTTTGAAATTCGTTTGAAACCAGTTGTATGCAGCTCATCTAGCCATTTTAAGGCGTCTACTATGTCTTTTGACGTATTCTAGAAAGCTATTAGCTGTTCGGATTCAGTTCTAGGTGGAAATCGCGTCAACCGAAAATTCTATGGCAAAATATTCCCGTCCTACGAATTTGTTAGTAGTCTAGAACATAAAAAAAAATTTTCTAGCCCAAGTATAAACTTCATGTTGCAAAGTTTTGTGGAGGGACGAATTTTTTAGGGGTTCTTTTTTTTCCTTTAGGCAATTCTTTTCGGTCACCTCCATTTGCTAAATGTTTATTCTTTCGGTTTTTAGATGTCAGAATTTCTTAGGGAATGAAAATGTGTTCTCGAAAACTTTAGGTGGCCGCTTCACTAAATGATTTGTGATAATGGTGTTTTTTTTCCATTCTAACCAATGTTTTTTTCCGGATCGTTCTGACTCTATCGATCAGACGAATACGTACGAATATTTTAGGGGAAACTTCTTACTGTCCCTTTTCTTCTATAATTTTCTGTGAATTGAAAACAAATTTCTAGCCAGTATTTCAGAACTGAAACAATTTCCTAGGACAAATTTTTTCAAATCCGAAAGTTTTAGGCTAACTACTCTCCCGAACAGCTTTTTAACCGAAAACTTCGTTGGGTGCCCTTGACGCCATCGCGATCCACTTGCCGGCCTTTTGTCTCTTATAGGTAGAGTGAATCCAGGTTTCCTAGAAACTCGTTAAATCGGCCCCCAAACCCCCAAATTCAAGACACAACAACATCATCTTCATCAAAGCAAGTTTATTGTGTTATTCATTTGCCATTTAGTGCGATAAAATACCAGATATTCTGGATGTTTGAACCTTCGTACTTCAACTGTCAAATAATTTCAAACTTTGAGCTTGGGCTGCCTGTGCCTACGGTTTTACATAATGGACTACGATTTGCCATAATGGCATGACGGTTTGACATAATGGCATGACGGTTTGACATAATGGCATGACGGTTTGACATAATGGCATGACGGTTTGACATAATGGCATGACGGTTTGACATAATGGCATGACGGTTTGACATAATGGCATGACGGTTTGACATAATGGCATGACGGTTTGATATAATGGCATGACGGTTTGACATAATGGCATGACGATTTGACATAATGGCATGACGGTTTGATATAATGGCATGACTGTTTGATATAATGGCATGACGGTTTGACATAATGGCATGACGATTTGACATTATGGCATGACGGTTTGATACAATTGCATGACGGTTTGATATAATGGCATGACGATTTGATATAATGAACTACGATTCGATATAATGGTACTACGGTTTGATATAATGGCATGACGATTTGACATAATGGCATGACTGTTTGATATAATGGCATGACTGTTTGATATAATGGCATGACGGTTTGACATAATGGCATGACGATTTGACATTATGGCATGACGGTTTGATACAATTGCATGACGGTTTGATATAATGGCATGACGATTTGATATAATGAACTACGGTTCAATATAATGGGACTACGGTTTGATATAATGGCATGACGGTTCGATATTTAATGGACTACGGTTTGACATAGTGGTATGGCGGCTCGATGGAATACACCACTACAGTACGATCTAATGCTATTTTTGTCCAGAATCCCCCTCCATAGATAAATGACAGGTACCCCAGGCTCATTATGTGTAAACCTTATTTCCCGGATATTTGAAATTACGGTAAATGTGGCCGTTTGCTCTAAAATAAAATTCAATAAATCGTCAAAATATTCTTACCTGTCTCTTGTATGTTCCTTTCAGTTTCTGTGAAGTTTCAAGCCATTCCGTTCAATTTTGAGGGAGTTAGTAATTTTCCTACCCTTAATCACATAACCAATAATTATACCAAGGGAAGGAAAATTCCTGTAACTCCCTCAAAATTGAACGGAATGGCTTGAAACTTCACAGAAACTGAAAGGAACACACAAGAGGCAGGTAAGAATATTTTGACGATTTATTGAATTTTATTTTAGAGCAAACAGCCAACCATACATTTACTGTATTTGCGCATAATGAGCCTTGTGGTACCTGTGGATAAATGTCAATGTCGTACCCAGATCCCATCTGCAGTAAGAAACAGATGTGGTCTGGGTACGAGATTGGAAGGCGCTGAGCGAGAAAACCACTTCTCAGGTGACGTAATGATAAGCATGCGCAGAGTTGCCGGAAGTCCGTGATTTGCGGACTTCCGGAATCGGATTCTTACAGAGCCCCATTTTTTTCGTTGAGCATGCGCAGTAAGAAACAAATGTGGTCTGGGTACGAGATTGGAAGGCGCTGAGCGAGAAAACCACTTCTCAGGTGACGTAATGATAAGCATGCACCGAGTTGCCGGAAGTCCGTGATTTGCGGACTTCCGGAATCGGATTCTTACAGAGCCCTATTTTTTCGTCGAGCATGCGCAGTAAGAAACAAATGGGATCTGGGTACGAGATTGTATAAATGTATGGCATGGCTTTTTGTAGGCTCTGTTTCCAGCCGTGGGCTGTTCGGTGAGCCCGCGATCCTCCACAAACGACACCCCAACGGCTGAAACCGAGCCTAGGCTTTTTGGCGATCGCTGGTTTTTCAGACGGTCGAGGTCACTTCCTCCCACCTTGGCAGAAACCGTGTTCCTGACGTCATCTCATTTCGACCAATCAGAGCGAAGGTTTCATTTTTAGAGAACTGAGGTATGCATGGAATGTCTAGTGCAGCCTGCATGAAGGTGAAGCCAAATGGCGGACGATACAAACGGACTTGATATGGCCACAGGCTTCCCAGACGACTTATATTTCCCGCTTATTAGTCTATTGGGTTACCTATGGTTTATCGATTAGTTTCAAAACGATCTCAGAAGAGTTTATATAATTGCTCGGTGTGAATTCTTTTTTCCGATTCCTACGAAACAAATCTTCAATAATAAAAGATTGATATACTTAATGAAGTTGTGAGTGGTTTTTTGGCGATTTGGGACCTAAAGCAGTTTATTAGGATTCGAAATTGCCAACTCGACCTCGCCAAAGCACAGACTTACCTCTAAGATCACCCCAAAATTGGCACTTTTCTTCCTCGCTCGCTATTCAGCTTTCGGCACAGGAGGGAATAGTTATCGATCAAGCAACATCTGACCAGAGATTTAGGGAAATCCATCAAATTTATCGTTGCCAAACAGCCTCCTCGAGACCCAAAAAGCGCGACCTTCCAATGAGCTGTAAGAACCAGAATGACCAAAGCGGTCCAAAATTTTCCCGGCCCTACCCAAAACGATGCAAATCGCCTTTCTTCATGGGGAGACCCCCAAGCGTGAAATTATACGATTTTGGCGGTTACAGACTAATTTTGAATTTGGAACTCGCCAATCGGAGGACCAAGACAGTGGGCTGGGGTCTTCACCGAGTGTTATGACAGTTCCACGTGAGAAATTTTCGCGAGTTCCAAATTCAAAATTAGTCTGTAACCGCCAGTTTCGTTAAAAGCCTAGTAATGGTCTCTCTGATTGGCGATATATTTGTTTCCGTTCCTCGAGCGGAAGTATAATTTCACGCTTGGGGGTCCCCCCATGAAGAAAGGAGATTTGCATCGTTTTGGGTAGGGTCGGAAACATTTTGGACCGCTTTGGTCATTCTGGTTCTTACAGATCATTGGAAGGTCGCGCTTTTTGGGTCTCGAGGAGGCCGTTTGGCGATGATGAATCTGCTTGATTTTCCTAAATCTCTGGTCAGATGTTGCTTGATAACTATTCCCTCCTGTGCCGAAAGCTGAATAGCGAGCGAGGAAGAAAAGTGCCGATTTTGGGGTGATCTTTGAGGTAAGTCTGTGCTTTGGCGAGGTCGAGTTGCCTACCTTGTTCATTTTTTTAGAGCCGCGGCCAACGGTCAAAATTTCGAATCCTAATAAACTGCTTTAGAAGGCCCCAAATCGCCAAAAAAACCACTCACACAACTTCATTAAGTATCAATCTTTTATTATTGAAGATTTGTTTCGTAGGAATCGGAAAAAGAATTCACACCGAGCAATTATATAAACTCTTCTGAGATCGTTATTAAACTAATCGATAAACCACAGGTAACCCAATAGACTAATAAGCGGGAAATATACGTCGAGTCTGGGAAGCCTGTGATATGGCTTTGGAGAAAGCTTGCGAAACTTTCGACATTTTTTTTCTGATTTATTTCCCGAACAGAGAAAGGCATTATTATACTTCGTTTCCCGGAAGGACCTTTGCTACCACAGCTGCATCTATAAGGCGACGACCAGGTAGAGAATCGAGAGAGGAGAAATTATGTAGTCTTCTACAACTTCTACAGATCGTCAGAATCACGGCTCTTTCATGCACTGCAGAATATGTTCTAAAGCTTCAAACTTATAGAAACAGAACGTGGAGAAACATGTTGTCCTCAGACGTGTACCGGGAAAATCTGATAGGAAGCGCTATCGATATCGCAATGTTTATGAATCTACCGGCTACGGGCTTTGGAAAACATTAATCTTCCTCGACCGCTTTGTATGCCGTATTAAAATGTAATGTCTCGTAGAATGTTGGCATTTAGAAGACCAAATATTTCATGAAATGTAATATTTTTTTTACAGCAGTGACCACACATACTGAGTATGTCATGGTAATAGTTTCACGACATTTGGGCAATTATTTATGTTTGCAAAATGTTTAACACACTTTATTTTGACAAATATTGCTGTCCTAAAAGCTGAAATATCTTTCATGGAATGGCATGACATTTTTACAGGAGTGAACACATATAGTGAATATGTCATGGCAAAAGTTGGATTACATTTGCCTAAATATTTATGTTATCAGAATATTGAACAGTCTTGATTTTGACAAATTGTAAAGTACAACAAATCCGGTAGTTAGATCAGTGTTGTGACCGTGCGCTTGAAATACTGTACGAAAAATCCTATTTAAAAAGTTCCTGCTGCCCAAAAAACCATAGCAGCTCAAACACCGGGGGGGAGGGGGAGGGGGGGGGGGGTACTCCTGTTTGTGACGTATTATGTATGTGCCGCCCGGGTGGGTCAGGGTTTTGAGCTCAGTTTGGGCAGGTAGGGTCGGGGTTTTGACCTGATTTGGGCAGATCAGGGTCAGGATTTGAGTATAATTTGGGTGCAGTCGGGGTCGGGGTTCAGTATTTTTTAGGCAAGTTAGGGTTCAGTTTTTTTTAGCTACTATGTCAAAAAAAATACATTCTGTTGCCGCATTTTGATCGCCTGTCCACATGCAAGCACTGAGGTTCCCTTACATTGTGACGCCGCTAATTCGTACTTCAGTACTTATCTATGTACTCAGCACCAGATATGTAACGTACTGAATTGATTAGATAGATAGATAGATAGATAGATAGTTTATATTTGAAGTCGTATACATCTGTACATAGACATTTATCCAAATAAATGTGCACTTCACTGGGCTACATGTGTTTGGGGTCTTTCAGAATTATGAGAGTCGAGGCAGAATCGATCAGAGTTCTTTTAGGCCATTGTCTCTACATAAAGCATTCGTATATGAATTTTGCAACTGTAGCTGCTGTCCTATTGTTGGGGCTTAACATTATTTTTAGCCGACTTTCCTTGGAGCACTTTTCTATGTTTATCTGAAATTCATTTTGCATTGAAGCATGGAACGCATTTCGTAAATGGTTATATTGATTGCATTTTACGAGGAAATGAGCTTCATCCTCAATCTCCTTTCTAGGCAAGCAGAATTTGTCTTTCATCGACCTTTTTAAATGGCCTAGCATGTCTTCCTTTTTCAATTTCTAAATCATGGTTGCTTATCCTAAGCTTTGTTAGAGCCGTTCAATGCTTCAAGTTTCTTAAACGTAGATAGTCTACGATCTCGTAATTTACTTTAAAATTTCTGTAGGTCCTTAGCTTATTTCTCTGATTTGCATTTCTTCTTGTATCATTGTAAATATCACTGTGCCAATTTTGGAACTCTATGTCGCATAGCCTTTGCTTAAGTTTCTTGCAAATTATTGATGTGTTATCGGCGATAGTGTTTCAGGGGACTAAGATATTTCCAAATCCGAGTTTGAGGACTATCTTACTTATTTTTTTGTACCAACTTGCGGGATTATTTAAGAGGCTTGAGTCCAAAAAAGCGTCCACTGCAAGTTTGTCGGTATCGCAGACTTGTAGTTTCAGCCAGAACTTTAAACTCCAGGATATTGCTTCTGTTTTAAGAGGAAATCTTCCTAATTCGGCTCGGCATGTGTGTTTGGACACTCCTAAAATCCATTTACAGAATTTAATATGTACTAGTTCGATAGTGTCTCTGTCTAATTTGTTGTGATCTCCCATTTCTTTGCGGAGTTTGAATAAGGCTTTTAACGCAATTTTTTTCAACTCCTGTTTAGCTAAAGTGAAGTTTCGGCCGAATGCACTAAAGGTTAGGCCCAGGTACTTATATGAGGTCACGTTTTCCAGAGTTATATTATTAAATTTAAAAGTATAATTATTCATGCTTTTCCCCGTGTTATTAAAAATCAAAATTTTAGTTTTATCCATATTAACTGTCAGATTATTGAGGCTGCAGTAATCACCTAATTTATCTAGGTATTGCTGCATGCCTTGAGCAGAATTTGCAAGTATCACTAGATCATCGGCATATAGCAGGCAACTAACTGGTCTGTTTTGTATGTTAATTTGTTCTGGTACTTTGGTTTGATCCATAAAGGCCGGTACATGTAGGTCACTTAAAAATTAGAGACGGACGGCTGAACACAGGCTTGGCTGAGCATACACCCCTATTTCACACCGATATGGCAACCAAATCTTCAGATACTGTGTGCCCGATTTTCACGGCAGTAGTGTCATTTGAATACATTGATTCTATAATTGAGAAAAAAATTCCTCTCACACCAGAGATATAGAGTTTGTTTAACAGTTTGTCCCTCGGCACGCTATCAAATGCTTTTTTAAAATCTACGAAACAGCTGAATACAAAATTTTACAACAACATCCAATTTTCTCGCTTTCTGATTGGCTCTCCGCTATATGCAAAATGACGTCACTCGCAGGCTGTGGCACACCGCGGCAAAACGGTCAATCCGTCCCCGTGGTTTCGACAGGTTTTTTTTTTTTTTTTTTTTTTTTTTTTCGTATAATATACACATACATACTTATAAAAGAGAAAAAAAATACAACAAATAAATAAATAAAAAAATAAAAAAATAAAAAAACAGGTGATTACATGTCGACAGTTCAATAAAAAATAAAAAAAAAGGGCTTTTTGGGCTTTTTGGTGATGAGTGGTTTATCTATCGAAGAGTCGTCCATTTACGCTGATACAAGGAGGGGCATTAGGGCCCCCCATTTTTCATAATGATAAGTTAAATTGTTTTTTTCTCTCGCTATATAAAGCTCTATCTGATATGTTCTTTTCATTCTGGATAAAAGACCACATATTGATAAAGGAACATTTTTAAGTTTACCAAGGTATAACAGATATTTGCTTTCTAATACTACATAATTTACCAGTATCTCGTTTTCCTCTAGGTTCATAATTCCAAATAATATTTCTTTAATGCCGAGCGTCAAATTTATGTTCATTTGTTCTCTAAGCATACATTGAATATCTTCCCAAAACCGTTTCACCTTAGGACAATAAAATATAAAATGTTCAAGCGATTCCGTTTCCAATTCACATAGATAGCGTAAGGGAGAATTAACAATTTTGAATTTGCAAAGCATATCATTTGTATATAATATTCTGTTGAGGATTTTGTATTGGAATTCTCTTAGCTTACTGTCCAGAGTTGTTCTAAAGTTTGGAGCTTACTGTCCAGAGTTGTTCTAAAGTTTGGAGCTGTCAGAATTAAAAATACTTTCATACTTTTTTGAGGCTGTTGACTTATTCGATATTCTAGAAATTAACTTCTCATACAAAACCTTTGACTGCACCTTTCCAATTTCTATACACTCATTTTCGCTTACATACAAGTAATAAGTATCTAAAACTAAAGGGAAAGTGGTATCGATTATCACACTTTTATTTGTGTTTAATAATTTTCGCCAGTCTTTTGGCAGAGCGTTAAACATACTAAATAATAAGAAGGTGTCCACGGGGGATAGCCTTGTTTCTGATTGACACTTTCTGAATTTGAGTTCACCAAAGTGATCGTATAAATCACCAACTTTGTAAAAACCGACTTCCATTATTTTTGTATTAAAGACGGACTTGTTTCCAATACATATAAACTTATTATTCCACAACACTTCATTAGTTACTTCTACAAGAGTTTTGAGATTTGGTTCATTTAGCGATTCCCATGTTCGGATACACTCTTTGTAATAGTCTGGAATTTCTAGCGTTAACTTTGTATATTCAAAATTACAATGAAAAAGAAACTTTCCCCCAACAGTTTTCAAGTAGTAATCCAAAAAATATTTCCATCCTGATGGATAATCGTTTAGATATTTCTTTATACACATTATTCTCTGTGCAGAGATCATTGACTCAATATCAGGCATTTTTAGACCGCCCTTTTCAATAGGATTAATTAATACCGTGCGCTTTATCTTGTCTTTACGACCTTTCCATACAAAAGAGTATAAAAGTGTATTTTTTTTTGATGAAATCCTTCCTAAAGAAGACTAAAGACATACGATATAAAAGTTTCGGTATTGCTAAGGATTTAATAACTTGAATTCTGCCCATCAATGAAAGTGATCTCCAATTCCACCCTTTCAAATACTCCTTCAAAGTTTTTTCAATTGATTCAAAATTTGCTTTGTGGAATAAATAATTATCATGAGTGAAATAAACACCTAAAATTTTAACAATGGTACTTATCTTTTTGACCCTTAACTCTTCATAATTAGTAAGTTTCATATTTCCCAAAGGAAGAATTTCTGTCTTTTCCTTGTTCACTTTTAAACCTGAATAAGTATGAAATTGATCTATTGTATTTAAAAGAAGCAGGTACGATGCCTTATCTCTAACAAAGGTTGTCATATCATCTGCGAAAATTACTAATTTAATTTCTTTCCCATCAATTTGGATTCCCTTTATTTGATTGTCATTTCTGATTTGGATTGCCAGCAATTCAAGAGCTATAATAAATAAAAAAGGCGAAAGAGGGTCACCCTGACGTACTCCGCGACTTAGAGTAAAGTTTCGACAGGTGGTACCGTGGGATATCTGCCACCATATACACATGTGCACTGGTATGAATGAAAATGACGCTTTTGCTATTAATTTTTAAAATTAATAATTAATTTATTTATTAATAGCTAATTAATTTATTTATTTATTAATAACTTATTTATTTATAATTACTATGAATTAATACTGTGAATTATTTTATTTATTTATTCATTCATTGATTCATTTATGTATTTAGTAATTATTTTAAAATTAGCATCTAGTTTATCGTACGATTTGCATTTGGCGGGATCGATTTTTATTCACCAATTAAATTCATTGTGTTTTTTTCTAAAACAGATCAACTTGGACGCATCTGGGCCAAGCCTGACCGAAGTTGTGCACGGCTTTCTAAAGGCCGAAAACACTTTTAGTGAGGCTGTCCCTCTTCACGCCAAGCCAACCCGTCCCGTTCATGAGCGTCTAGAGGAGAACATCGTGAATGAAATAGGAAAGGGAATAATAAAGGTACAGTGTGTTCATCGTACTCCAGTCAAAGCATCAGTTACATTATACTGAGGTAAATTATTCAATACAGGTGACATCGTGGCTGAATCCAAAAGTGAAATCAGACAATCACTTGGATGCAATTGGCATAGCCACTTCCATAGTGGCAAAATGGGAAAACATCTCGCCAAAGGTAACATCTGCCAAATAAGCTATGAAGTATTAAAATGAATACAATAATTCTCCCTCTACTACCAGGCCGCCGCTCTTCAGAAAATCACTAATACGAGCAAGAAACGAATCACGATCCATCAGTAATTATTTCTGTTTGGTGTTTTGGACGCATCTTGTAAAACATAAATAACGCATATACTCCCATGTCGAGCTTAGTGCCAGAAAATTGATAAATTTGGTATTATCGAAGCGCGTGCGTTAGCTCATACTGTATATTTGTGCTTCTGTATTAGAACTTTGTATGAATACGACTAGTTGCGTTATGTCTTATATATACTAAAGTTTTATGTCCGATGTGTTTTGGTTATAGCTCTGTGCAGCAAATTTCTTGGGGCCTAGAAACTAGCCTGACATACGGGAGAATTGGCTCCTTATAGGCCGTAAACAAAATGTTAGAATAGAGAGTGAAAGATCTGGATGAAAGGGGGCATCAAGAAAAGTTCCCCTTCACAGCTTCCCAATCTTAACCAATACGCAATATACAACGAACAGTAAATTTCTTGTGTTTATATGGCTTCGTTTGTGGTGATTAGAAATATTTGTAGAGTTTTGCATTTATTCGTACAGGAGGTCCAGGCTCTAGCCATCAAATATGGTAAAAAGGTGTACAACCAAGCAATAGTGTTCGACGAACGTTCAGGGACAGAAAAGAAAAAGTGCAAGGGGTACAAAATTGCCAGACGAGCTCTATCCGAACATTGCCTCCATACGATTGAATTTGGTAAGTGATAAAAAGCGCGACCCTCACATAAACCACAGTCACCCCACTAATACAGCAAGTCTTTAATGGGGCCGAGTGGTGAACACGATTGGAACCACTGTATTATTATAATAAATACGTTTACGTGCAGTAAAATCCAATTGCAAACTAGAGGAGTAACGAGACTATTCAGGCTAACTTTATAAACACCATTTAATAGGTGCAGTATGAGACCGAAAATTTTCCCTTGTTAGGGTTGAAGGACGTTTGAGCTTCTCTCGTGTCTATGGTATACGGCACCTACTAATTGGCGGTTGCGAAGTTAAATAAACGATAGGGCTGAGCTCCGAGACATCATTTCCATACGTAATGTAAAGGTATATTAGTCTATCATTCAACACTTGTACAACTAGCGACTGGAGTGCGACCTGATCAACCAGATGAGATTTGCAGCATTGACAATAACAAGGCCATAGAGGATGAGGAAGATGATCTAACTGCTCCAGAAAGGGACACTCTACTTAGATTGGAGAAAGACTCCTCTCTACCTTTTGGCTAGGTATGTGAAACATCACTTCAGTAACACAAATGATAAAAAGAAAACAGTTTCCTCAAGTTCCATATTAGACAGCGGGTTTCAAGAGTGGGTGCATGAGACTGATCCCACATCAGCACTTTTGCTACCCAACTGCATGAGGGGGGTATAAGGGATGAAGCGTTAATTGCAGCAGGTTCAAAATTTAATCCCAACAAAAAATTTAATCCCAACAAAATTTTTTATCACGAATCATGAAATAATATATTTTATCATTCAAATTTTTTTTTCGTCCTTTTGATTGGCCGAGGGAACTGCAAATAACTGCCTACAAATAATGGACTGCTCGTGCGCAGTAACATTGCATTTGTCAACGTGGCTCGCTTTCCTGAGCTGTCGGAAAATGACTTGGCATGTTTGATAGAAAGTAAAAACAGCGAAAACACAAAAAAGTGACTAAAGTTGCTCTGAATGCCGTGAATGATAAAACAATTATTGGACTCGGTTATCGCAAAATATCGTGATTTGTTAGTGTCTCGCAATCAATTATTTGCATCTGCCTTCGGCATCGGCAAATAATTGATTGCGATTGCCGATGCCGAAGGCAGAGGCAAATAATTGATCGCGAGACACTAACAAATCACGATATTTTGCGATAACCGAGTCCAATAATTTCTTATTAATTAGCTTACCTTTTTAGATGTTTACATTGCAGATAATAAAGAGTTAATGCTAACACTGCCCAAGTCAACCTCTACGCCTGTAAAACGCACTGACACACCCAAGTTGATGGTTTGCAACAGATGTATTTCTTTTTTTGCAGTTGGTACTGTTCTAATGTTCGCTTGCTAGATTATGCAGCTGATTGCCACTTTAATGGCCTTTTTGCAAATATCCTATTAACATGCCTATATACCTATTGTTTCCTAAGGCGAGCCTTTTTGGTCAGGCGAGAGCTCACATGTCCTGTGGGTTGTGTGGGATGCTCTGCGCCCGACACGAGAAGCTTAGGGGCTAGGCTGGGTTGTATTGTTGTCAATATCTAAAGTTGTGAACGTTTAGTGTGCTATCAAACTACTGAGACGGCCTTGATATTTCAGTATAAAATAAATTAACTATAAGCAGCCACAATTTTCGAGATACCGCTGAACCTTAATCTGATGGACCAAATCTCCTATTGTGAAATATACACGCTGGATTATCCAATAACCTGTTCCGTCTCTCATGACTCGTTTTTAAATAATTTTAAATACATCGCATAAATTACCTTTAGCGACGTTCGCGACAGGTATTAAATGCGACAATACAAACATAGTTTATTTTTCTCAAAAGGGTTATGAGTGCAGAGAAAAGGTGCTGCGCCTCGACAGATACAGCCGTATGGAATTGAGATTCAGAGGTACATGTATTCTGTCATAATAATATATAATAGTCCCCCAGGAGCTTGAACTGAGTCCAAAATATGGCGATAAATTCACAAAAGTATAGCCGAGAACACTCCTTTACGTCGCGAAAGTCCGTCGCGACACAGGTCCAAAAGGGAGGTTCATTCATGCCGGACAAAGTTAAAGTCAGTACGTCAACGTCGGTCATATTACACAAGTCAAAGGAGTCAGCGTCTCGTACCAGATTCCTTCCGATCTCGGACAAGATAAAGGCCCCGTTAGTTTGACCGTGCACAGCTTAGTGCTTATAATAATAATAATAATAATACTTAATTACATAGCGCCATTTCCATATAGTAATAATGTCCAAGGAGCGCTTTACAATAGTATAAAAAAAACTACGATCTTAAAATAGGATAACTTAGAAAATATAAAATGTTCAAACTACCTAAAAAAGTATCTACTAAACTGCCATACGAAACGCAAATCGCTTGTCCTAGACAGCTTGTCCGCGATATAATATAATATATACTAGAAATAACGAATCACATTTTTTTTTTCACACGGTACAGGACAAAAGGAAATTAAAAAACTCTTAAAAGTAGGGGGGCAATATAGGCCCCTAGCTCCAACGTCCCTGTGTATGCCGACGCCGACACGATTAGGATAGCGTGCTCTTTGTCGCACGCAATAACAGAATAGAAAACAGACTGTTTACTTTATAACTTTAAAACTTTCAGAGGAAGAAACATTTGAAGGAGCGGAATCTAGTCACAGTGGCAGTGAGGACTACTCAGATTCCTACAGCGACGGTAACAATTATATATTTTTTAACATTTCGTTTAATAAAGAAAAAAACATCATTATTTTGAATTTCTAACAGACGGGAACATAACCAACGTGACTGGTGAGGACGAGCAGGTGGATGGAGGTGAGGTTGAAGGTATGGCAACAATCTTCATTCCCTTTCCATGCAATAAATGAAATTGACCGTAATCTATAATACCGATTTACTCTTTTTAGCCAGAGCAGCCCCCATGAGCGTTGATGGCACATCAGGTGTGGCAGCCAGGCACATCAAAGGTAAAGAAATTAAAAGGAACCCCAAAAACCACTTACGTTACTATACGCTAGTTTCCATTCACATACCGCAAAGGACGCCGCAACGCGTAAATTATTTTACATTTCGTAGCCCTATATAAAAATGTTGACTCACCAACTAATCAATCGAAGTTTATTTCGACACGGTGTGGCTCATTAGGTTAAAAAAATACAAACTATACAATTATTTGTCCTTACTTCTAATATCCTTATATTATCCATACTATAAAACGCACGATAATCGTGACATCTATATCAATACCGTAACTGCTACTAATCCTGAGCCGTGGAATGATATCATAAGGGTGTGTTATTGAAGTTATAGCAACTAATTTTCTTTTGAAGGCTATTAGAGATTTTTCACTTATCAAGTGGAAGGATGTTCCACAAAGTGTATATAACTATACCGAATTAACATATACTGATTTATCCATATATTACCCGTCTAGAAAATATGCAAGCATATATATATTGATGTTCCCGAATCGATACGAATTGTGATGTTATGCTTTCCTTCCACCAAGGAGGAAACAATGACAATTGTACGATGTGCCAGAAGGAGAATCCACCTGGCACATCAAAAACAGCACGCAACATCCCCTGGGTGCAATGCACAAAGTGCCAGAGGTGGTACCATTTGTAAGTACGATTAATATAAATCGTCGTCCATTAATTCTGGTGTAGTGATTATATGCTCGTACAACTGTTGGAAGGCCACCATAACTGCTTATATAATTCGTTTAATGATGACTGAACAGTTAGCAATGGATTTAGCTTGTCCAATGGATCGACGAAGTTATATTTAATAACTCCCTGAAGCCCTCATTTTCTATGGTTCGTCTTCACCAGTTGCTGTTCGTCGACTAGCCATGCCATAAAATTCTTGTTATGTGACAGGCTTCCCTAAACCATTCTAAACCGGTCTGAATCCGTGTCTGATAACAATTCTAATAGTAGTGCACTTTAGTTTTGTGTCGTTTTTGGTACTTTTCAGTCGATGTGCAGGACTTCGTAGATCACCAAAGAGAATGTGGCACTGTTGTGGTTGCGCAGCCATATAGGTCACGCTGAAGGTGAGGAAAAATCAATTACGCTTTGAAAGACACGCGAGTTTTAGAATCGGTCAGACATTGCAACATATCGGATATGTATTAATTAGACGAATAAACACAGGGCTCCTAAGGGCATGGATGGTCAGTGAGCTATTTAGGCATATACTAAAAATCACGTGACGGTCATTTATTTGTTTACTTTCTTACTTACGGTTTACTCACTTATTTACTTACTTTTTCTTCTTTCTCTCGCCCTCTACGTTAAGTTATCATACCTATTTGTAATTTGTTAATTTTAAAGACTACATCCCGCCAAGATTAGTTTATGCTATCTGCCGACCAGTCTATCATTTTCCGAATGAACCCGGCAATAATAGAATGTGAAATGTTAAAAAACTATCGGCTAGAAGAGAACCTCATCCAGTAACTGAACTAGTGAACTTTGAAATGCCAATTTGCTTTGAGCTAAAACTGAATCATAGATAAAAACATTGTTTGTGTTTTAAGTACAAAGAAATTGTTCATCATTATTATTCAGTGAAATAAATACTGCACTCATCTGTAACACAAGAAGCCTCAATAAATTTATAGAAATGTTACTCTTTTTAAAGTAAATTTTGACTTATTTTGGTTATATTGCGTTTCAATAGTTATGTTTGAGTTTTAGAAGCAATTGACAAAATTCGTGGCCGTGTTGTAACGGAAATATCCGGTTCAGATCTGTATCTTCGTACAAAACGGCTGTGAATTTTGTAAATAGTACATAGGGTGCAAGAGCTTTAATTTTCCTTCTGGGGTTGTATCTCTTCCATCCTCTACTTTATTTATATTTTATGAATGTACTATTGCACTTTACTATTGTGTGTGGAATAAACGACCTATTTACAGCTAGCTTGATTACGTCTTCGCTTTACAATAATTGTGTTGACGCATGTAGTCTAAGTAGTTCTGGAACCTTCCAATCTAAACAAGGATTGTGTGACAAAATGTCAGTTACGGCATATTATCAGTTAGTGTTGATCTTTATTATTTAGTGTTGATCTTTAAATCAAAATGCCCGCTGAACATTGAAATCACATATCGAAGAGGTTAAAACGTTTTTATCCGGTCCACATCATTAAAATAAAGATTAAAATAAAGACGAAATTTCCACTATGAAACAAAAGTGCTGAATGTTGACCAGTTCATAAGCAAGGTGTTTTAAAGTCAATAAGTCTCCCTGAATTCGAAGTTCTGCGCATTCGGAATTCTCGAATCAGGAAATGAACTGAAATAATGTAATATATTCACATAAGTTCCTTGCTATAAAAACGTGTTTTCTGCCAGCCAGTTGACCTCCGAATCATGCACTGTTTACATAAAAAAAAACGTTTGATTTTCATTAAAATTATTTGAAAGTACTTTTGAAATGAGGATGAATAGTGTTTATAGCTTGTCAATATCTCATCTCGTTCCAGAGATATTAAGGTTTTTAGAATATGCAAATTAGATGATATGTGACGTGATTGGGTGGACACAGCTGATGAGGACAAATATTAAATGAAGAATATCTCTGCAAATAGTCGGTAAAACAATTGAAACTTTGCACACATATGGTACCAGGGAAAACGCACATCATTATGCAAATTAGGGTGTTACCATGGTAACACGCTAGGCCCCAGGTTCTTTTCACCTTGATATTCTTCATTTGTTATTTGTCCTCATGGCTGTGTCCACCCATATCATCTAATTTGCATATTCTAAAAACTTTAATATCTCTGGAACGAGATGAGATAATGACAAGTAATAAACACCATTCATCCTCATTTTAAAAGGACTTTCAATAACTTTCAAATAATTTTCATAAAATGTAAACAGTGCATGACCCGGAGGTCAACTGGCTGGCAGAAAACATGTTTTTTTTAGCAAGGAACTTATGGGAATATATTACGTTATTTCAGTTCATTTTCTCATTCGAGAATTCCGAATACAGAACTTCGAATTCAGGGAGACTCATTGACTTTAAAACACCTTGCTTATAAACTGGTCGACATTCAGCAGTTTTGTTTCATCACTATTCCTTTCGCATTATTGTTATTCTGTTTATTACCAAGCTTTTCCATTGGCTTTTGTTTGGTTATTGTATGGCTTTGTTCAGCTTTGTTTGCTCACTTTCCAAAATCTTGGCTTTCATTCTCCAGTGAGCGGGGGCGATATCGATGTTAGTTAACGTCGATATCGTCGTTCTACTGAACTTTAAGCTTATATTAACCCTGACAAGTAAAGAGTGCAACACGTTCGATCTCTGAGCCTAGGGATGTATTATGAACGTGCTGAAGAGATTCGGGGAGCTTTGTCGCGATAACAGTTGTACATTACCATATCTCTGTTGCATCCAAAACTGCCAACAAGGTACATTTAAGCCATTCTATTCTGCTGAGCTAAGCGAAACAATTTTAGGACTCCTCTCGTAAAGACGACGACGAATGAATATTTGTTTTTACAATATAGTTGTAGCGATAAGTTAAGTATAAGTAATTTCGGAATATTTACTTTTAACAACATGACCAAATCCTTTCGAAAGCATCAAAGCGTCTTCTCCGATAACTAGAAACCTTGGACGCGTAACAAAAATGCCCATCAATATATTTTCGGAAAATCAATCGTCATTCGATCCACAGTACAAAACGACGAATAAATTATCCCGCATCTCGTAACCAGAACCCATTTGTTTCTAACTGCGCATGCTCGACGATTGCATCCACCTAAACCCAATAACTCGTTCTGCACATGCGTGCATCCACGAGTTAAAAAGGACAAAAATCCCTCAAACCCCAGTTTTACCTATACGTGTCAACTTGGGTATGCTTTTTTGACGAAATTCGGCGGTATGCTCATTGGCATGCAGATATGTGTAACAATTACAGAGCCGGTTTCAAGCAGTTTATAAGCCATCAATTACAATCACAGTTTCTAAATAAAACTAGCAGACTTAGTATATCAGTAAAATGTTGTTAACGATTATTCCTTTTTTCCCTTATGTTAGGTGCTGCCGATTTTCCCACACATCGCGGGTCAACACGTCCAACACAGACTGTGTCGTATTTTAGGCAATAAAATTTACAGAATTTGTTATATTGTGTTCTTTGTTATTTAGCATTATAGACATTATAAATTCCAAGTCAAAGTGGTCATTCTTAAATTAGAGAACTTAAGATTGGAGTTTGACCCTTTTTTTACCGCGAACCTCAAACAGCAGCTAGCGGTGTGTGGTTAGAAGCCTACCCTGTAAACCCATTTTTTTGTTATCCGTATGGTCAACCAAGGCAACCCAGGCAACCAACACAACCCAGACAACCAGGGCAACCAAGACAACACTGTCAACACATTTTATTTAAAAAATGTCCCTGTTTTCAACCAAGGCAACCTTGTCAATCAAGGCAACCCTGTCAACCAAGGCAACCAGGGCAACCAACACAACCCAGACAACACTGTCAACCCATTTTATTTAAAAAAATGACCCTGTGGTCAACCTTGTCAACCAAGGCAACCCTGTCAACCAAGGCAACCCAGACCACCAGGGCAACCAACACAACCCAGACAACACTGTCAACCCATTTTATTTAAAAAAAATAACCCTGTGGTCAACCGAGGCAACCCTGTCAACCAAGGCAACCCTGTCAACCAAGGCAACCCAGGCAACCAACACAACCCAGACAACCAGGGCAACCAAGACAACACTGTCAACCCATTTTATTTAAAAAATGTCCCTGTTTTCAACCAAGGCAACCTTGTCAATCAAGGTAACCCTGTCAACCAAGGCAACCCAGACAACCAGGGCAACCAACACAACCCAGACAACACTGTCAACCCATTTTATTTAAAAAAATGACCCTGTGGTCAACCTTCTCAACCAAGGCAACCCTGTCAACCAAGGCAACCCAGACCACCAGGGCAACCAACACAACCCAGACAACACTGTCAACCCATTTTATTTAAAAAAAATAACCCTGTGGTCAACCGAGTCAACCCTGTCAACCAAGGCAACCCTGTCAACCAAGGCAACCCAGACAACCAACACAACCCAGACAACCAGGGCAACCAAGACAACACTGTCAACCCATTTTATTTAAAAAATGTCCCTGTTTTCAACCAAGGCAACCTTGTCAATCAAGGCAACCCTGTCAACCAAGGCAACCCAGACAACCAGGGCAACCAACACAACCCAGACAACACTGTCAACCCATTTTATTTAAAAACATGACCCTGTGGTCAACCTTGTCAACCAAGGCAACCCTGTCAACCAAGGCAACCCAGACCACCAGGGCAACCAACACAATCCAGACAACACTGTCAACCCATTTTATTTAAAAAAAATAACCCTGTGGTCTACCGAGGCAACCCTGTCAACCAAGGCAACCCTGTCAACCAAGGCAACCCTGTCAACCAAGGCAACCCTGTCAACCAAGGCAACCCTGTCAACCAAGGCAACCAACACAACCCAGACAACACTATCAACCCATTTTATTTAAGAAAAATAACCCTGTGGTCAACCCTGTCAACCAAGGCAACCCTGTCAACCCTGCCAACCAAGGCAACCCTGTCAACCGAGACAACCAGGGTAACCAAAACAACCCAGACAACACTGTCAATCCATTTTATTTAAAAAAATAACCCTGTGGTCAACCAAGGCAACCAACACAACCCAGACAACACTATCAACCCTTTTTTATTTTTTTTATCATGTGGTCAACCCTGTCAACCAAGGCAACACTGTCAACCAAGGTAACCCTGTCAACCAAGGCAATCCTGTCAACCAAGGCAATCCTGTCAACCAAGGCAATCCTGTCAACCAAGGCAACGCAGACAACCAGGGCAACCAACACAACCCAGACAACACTATCAACCCATTTTATTTTAAAAAAATAACCCTGTGGTCAACCGAGGCAACCCTGTCAACCAAGGCAACCCTGTCAACCAAGGCAACCCAGGCAACCAACACAACCCAGACAACCAGGGCAACCAAGACAACACTGTCAACCCATTTTATTTAAAAAATGTCCCTGTTTTCAACCAAGGCAACCTTGTCAATCAAGGTAACCCTGTCAACCAAGGCAACCCAGACAACCAGGGCAACCAACACAACCCAGACAACACTGTCAACCCATTTTATTTAAAAAAATGACCCTGTGGTCAACCTTCTCAACCAAGGCAACCCTGTCAACCAAGGCAACCCAGACCACCAGGGCAACCAACACAACCCAGACAACACTGTCAACCCATTTTATTTAAAAAAAATAACCCTGTGGTCTACCGAGGCAACCCTGTCAACCAAGGCAACCCTGTCAACCAAGGCAACCCTGTCAACCAAGGCAACCCTGTCAACCAAGGCAACCCTGTCAACCAAGGCAACCCTGTCAACCAAGGCAACCAACACAACCCAGACAACACTATCAACCCATTTTATTTAAGAAAAATAACCCTGTGGTCAACCCTGTCAACCAAGGCAACCCTGTCAACTCTGCCAACCAAGGCAACCCTGTCAACCGAGACAACCAGGGTAACCAAAACAACCCAGACAACACTGTCAATCCATTTTATTTAAAAAAATAACCCTGTGGTCAACCAAGGCAACCAACACAACCCAGACAACACTATCAACCCTTTTTTATTTTTTTTATCATGTGGTCAACCCTGTCAACCAAGGCAACACTGTCAACCAAGGTAACCCTGTCAACCAAGGCAATCCTGTCAACCAAGGCAATCCTGTCAACCAAGGCAATCCTGTCAACCAAGGCAACGCAGACAACCAGGGCAACCAACACAACCCAGACAACACTATCAACCCATTTTATTTAAAAAAAATAACCCTGTGGTCAACCGAGGCAACCCTGTCAACCAAGGCAACCCTGTCAACCAAGGCAACCCAGGCAACCAACACAACCCAGACAACCAGGGCAACCAAGACAACACTGTCAACCCATTTTATTTAAAAAATGTCCCTGTTTTCAACCAAGGCAACCTTGTCAATCAAGGTAACCCTGTCAACCAAGGCAACCCAGACAACCAGGGCAACCAACACAACCCAGACAACACTGTCAACCCATTTTATTTAAAAAAATGACCCTGTGGTCAACCTTCTCAACCAAGGCAACCCTGTCAACCAAGGCAACCCAGACCACCAGGGCAACCAACACAACCCAGACAACACTGTCAACCCATTTTATTTAAAAAAAATAACCCTGTGGTCAACCGAGTCAACCCTGTCAACCAAGGCAACCCTGTCAACCAAGGCAACCCAGACAACCAACACAACCCAGACAACCAGGGCAACCAAGACAACACTGTCAACCCATTTTATTTAAAAAATGTCCCTGTTTTCAACCAAGGCAACCTTGTCAATCAAGGCAACCCTGTCAACCAAGGCAACCCAGACAACCAGGGCAACCAACACAACCCAGACAACACTGTCAACCCATTTTATTTAAAAACATGACCCTGTGGTCAACCTTGTCAACCAAGGCAACCCTGTCAAACAAGGCAACCCAGACCACCAGGGCAACCAACACAACCCAGACAACACTGTCAACCCATTTTATTTAAAAAAAATAACCCTGTGGTCTACCGAGGCAACCCTGTCAACCAAGGCAACCCTGTCAACCAAGGCAACCCTGTCAACCAAGGCAACCCTGTCAACCAAGGCAACCCTGTCAACCAAGGCAACCAACACAACCCAGACAACACTATCAACCCATTTTATTTAAGAAAAATAACCCTGTGGTCAACCCTGTCAACCAAGGCAACCCTGTCAACCCTGCCAACCAAGGCAACCCTGTCAACCGAGACAACCAGGGTAACCAAAACAACCCAGACAACACTGTCAATCCATTTTATTTAAAAAAAATAACCCTGTGGTCAACCAAGGCAACCAACACAACCCAGACAACACTATCAACCCTTTTTTATTTTTTTTATCATGTGGTCAACCCTGTCAACCAAGGCAACACTGTCAACCAAGGTAACCCTGTCAACCAAGGCAATCCTGTCAACCAAGGCAATCCTGTCAACCAAGGCAATCCTGTCAACCAAGGCAACGCAGACAACCAGGGCAACCAACACAACCCAGACAACACTATCAACCCATTTTATTTAAAAACAAATACTCTGTGGTCAACCAAGACAACTAAGGCAATCCTGTCAACCAAGACAACCCTGTCAACCAAGGCAACCCTGTCAACCAGAGCAACCAACACAACCCAGACAACACTGTCAACCCATTTTATTTAAAACAAAATAACCCTGTGGTCAACCCTGTCAACCAAGGCAACCCTGTCAACCAAGGCAACCAACACAACCCAGACAACACTGTCAACCCATTTTATTTAAAAAAAATACCCTGTGGTCAACCCTGTCAACCAAGGCAACCCTGTCAACCAAGGCAACAAGGGCAACCCAGACAACCAGGGCAACCAACACAACCCAGACAACACTGTCAACCCATTTTATTTAAAACAAAATAACCCTGTGGTCAACCCTGTCAACCAAGGCAACCCTTTCAACCAAGGCAACCCTTTCAACCAAGGCAACCCTGTCAACCAAGGCAACCCAGACAACCAAGGCAACCCTGTCAACCAAGGCAACCAACACAACCCAGACAACACTATCAACCCATTTTATTTAAAAAAAAAATCCCGTGGTCAACCCTGTCAACCAAGGCAACCCTGTCAACCAAGGCTACGCTGTCAACCAAGGCAACTCTGTCAACCAAGGCAACCAAGGAAACCCTGTCAACCAAGGAAACCCTGTCAACCAAGGCAACCCTGTGGTCAACCAAGGCAACCCTGTCAACCAAGGCAACCAACACAACCCAGACAACACTATCAACCCTTTTTTATATTTTTTATCCTCTGGTCAACCCTGTCAACCAAGGCAACCCTGTCAACTAAGGCAACCCTGTCAACCAAGGCAACACTGTCAACCAAGGTAACCCTGTCAACCAAGGCAATCCTGTCAACCAAGGCAATCCTGTCAACCAAGGCAACGCAGACAACCAGGGCGGCCAACACAACCCAGACAACACTATCAACCCATTTTATTTAAAAACAAATACCCTGTGGTCAACCAAGACAACCAAGGCAATCCTGTCAACCAAGGCAACCCTGTGGTCAACCAAGGCAACCCTGTCAACCAAGGCATCCCTGTCAACCAGAGCAACCAACACAACCCAGACAACACTGTCAACCCATTTTATTTAAAACAAAATAACCCTGTGGTCAACCTTGTCAACCAAGGCAACCCTGTCAACCACAGCAACCCTGTCAACCACGGCAACCCTGTCAACCAAGGCAACCCTGTCCACCAAGGAAACCCTGTCAACCAAGGAAACCCTGTCAACAAAGGAAACCCTGTCAACCAAGGAAACCCTGTCAACCAAGGAAACCCTGTCAACCAAGGAAACCCAGACAACCAAGGCAATCCACACAACCCAGACAACACTGTCAACCCATTTTATTTAAAACAAAATAACCCTGTGGTCAACCCTGTCAACCAAGGCAACCCTGTCAACCAAGGCAACACTGTCAACCAAGGTAACCCTGTCAACCAAGGCAATCCTGTCAACCAAGGCAATCCTGTCAACCAAGGCAATCCTGTCAACCAAGGCAACGCAGACAACCAGGGCAACCAACACAACCCAGACAACACTATCAACCCATTTTATTTAAAAACAAATACTCTGTGGTCAACCAAGACAACCAAGGCAATCCTGTCAACTAAAGGCAACCCTGTCAACCAAGGCAACCCTGTCAACCAGAGCAACCAACACAACCCAGACAACACTGTCAACCCATTTTATTTAAAACAAAATAACCCTGTGGTCAACCCTGTCAACCAAGGCAACCCTGTCAACCAAGGCAACCCTGTCAACCAAGGCAACCCTGTCAACCAAGGCAACCAACACAACCCAGACAACACTGTCAACCCATTTTATTTAAAAAAAATACCCTGTGGTCAACCCTGTCAACCAAGGCAACCCTGTCAACCAAGGCAACCAGGGCAACCCAGACAACCAGGGCAACCAACACAACCCAGACAACACTGTCAACCCATTTTATTTAAAACAAAATAACCCTGTGGTCAACCCTGTCAACCAAGGCAACCCTTTCAACCAAGGCAACCCTTTCAACCAAGGCAACCCTTTCAACCAAGGCAACCCTGTCAACCAAGGCAACCCAGACAACCAAGGCAACCCTGTCAACCAAGGCAACCAACACAACCCAGACAACACTATCAACCCATTTTTTTTTTTTTAAATTCCGTTGTCAACCCTGTCAACCAAGGCAACCCTGTCAACCAAGGCTACGCTGTCAACCAAGGCAACCCTGTCAACCAAGGCAACCAAGGAAACCCTGTCAACCAAGGAAACCCTGTCAACCAAGGCAACCCTGTGGTCAACCAAGGCAACCCTGTCAACCAAGGCAACCAACACAACCCAGACAACACTATCAACCCTTTTTATTTTTTTATCCTCTTGTCAACCCTGTCAACCAAGGCAACCCTTTCAACCAAGGCAACCCTGTCAACCAAGGCAACCCAGACAACCAAGGCAACCCTGTCAACCAAGGCAACCAACACAACCCAGACAACACTATCAACCCATTTTATTTAAAAAAAAAATCCCGTGGTCAACCCTGTCAACCAAGGCAACCCTGTCAACCAAGGCTACGCTGTCAACCAAGGCAACTCTGTCAACCAAGGCAACCAAGGAAACCCTGTCAACCAAGGAAACCCTGTCAACCAAGGCAACCCTGTGGTCAACCAAGGCAACCCTGTCAACCAAGGCAACCAACACAACCCAGACAACACTATCAACCCTTTTTTATATTTTTTATCCTCTGGTCAACCCTGTCAACCAAGGCAACCCTGTCAACTAAGGCAACCCTGTCAACCAAGGCAACACTGTCAACCAAGGTAACCCTGTCAACCAAGGCAATCCTGTCAACCAAGGCAATCCTGTCAACCAAGGCAACGCAGACAACCAGGGCGGCCAACACAACCCAGACAACACTATCAACCCATTTTATTTAAAAACAAATACCCTGTGGTCAACCAAGACAACCAAGGCAATCCTGTCAACCAAGGCAACCCTCTGGTCAACCAAGGCAACCCTGTCAACCAAGGCAACCCTGTCAACCAGAGCAACCAACACAACCCAGACAACACTGCTCAAGCATGTTAAGGCCTGGTTCAGGGGTCAAATTTCGGGTAAAAAATGTTTTCCTTATTTCAACACAGCCGAGTATGGTAAGTACGCCAAGTTTCTCACGATAATAGGAATCGCCATTCTTGGCAACCTTAAGTGGTTTGTGTGTAGTAAAACGTATCACGTGGTCTGTCACGTGACTTAGAACACAAAATCAGTAAATCAAAAATGCGGCTCCGAGTTTAAAACAGCTAGGATGATGAGTGGATATGTTTAGTTAAGGTTGAAGCCTTTTACCTAAATCAACTTAGAAAAGATGACTACGATGTTTCGTTAACGAGTAATTAAGGCGAACTTATGCAAAATAGGTCACGTGACTTTTTGTATCCTTAATATCTCCTTAACTTTACATGATAGTCATGTTTTCTAAGCGTGATCTGAAACACTGTGGGAGGAGTAATGTTTTAGCAGGGATACTTTATATTCATATGTTATCGTCGCAGCCGCATTTCACTTAAACGATTTTATATAATTATGACGTCATCGATCACGTGATACGAAAAACCATCCACTTAACAAATTTAAGGAAGTTGATATTAGTATTATGGTGTAATTAGATTTTGTTTAAACTGTTATTTCTGTCAGAAAACATTTTTTAACGTACATCTATTTTCCGTTAAATAAACCAGGCCTTAACATACTTGAGTGTCAACCCATTTTATTTAAAACAAAATAACCCTGTGGTCAACCTTGTCAACCAAGGCAACCCTGTCAACCACAGCAACCCTGTCAACCACGGCAACCCTGTCAACCAAGGCAACCCTGTCCACCAAGGAAACCCTGTCAACCAAGGAAACCCTGTCAACAAAGGAAACCCTGTCAACCAAGGAAACCCTGTCAACCAAGGAAACCCTGTCAACCAAGGAAACCCAGACAACCAAGGCAATCCACACAACCCAGACAACACTGTCAACCCATTTTATTTAAAACAAAATAACCCTGTGGTCAACCCTGTCAACCAAGGCAACCCTGTCAACCAAGGCAACACTGTCAACCAAGGTAACCCTGTCAACCAAGGCAATCCTGTCAACCAAGGCAATCCTGTCAACCAAGGCAATCCTGTCAACCAAGGCAACGCAGACAACCAGGGCAACCAACACAACCCAGACAACACTATCAACCCATTTTATTTAAAAACAAATACTCTGTGGTCAACCAAGACAACCAAGGCAATCCTGTCAACTAAAGGCAACCCTGTCAACCAAGGCAACCCTGTCAACCAGAGCAACCAACACAACCCAGACAACACTGTCAACCCATTTTATTTAAAACAAAATAACCCTGTGGTCAACCCTGTCAACCAAGGCAACCCTGTCAACCAAGGCAACCCTGTCAACCAAGGCAACCCTGTCAACCAAGGCAACCAACACAACCCAGACAACACTGTCAACCCATTTTATTTTAAAAAAATACCCTGTGGTCAACCCTGTCAACCAAGGCAACCCTGTCAACCAAGGCAACCAGGGCAACCCAGACAACCAGGGCAACCAACACAACCCAGACAACACTGTCAACCCATTTTATTTAAAACAAAATAACCCTGTGGTCAACCCTGTCAACCAAGGCAACCCTTTCAACCAAGGCAACCCTTTCAACCAAGGCAACCCTTTCAACCAAGGCAACCCTGTCAACCAAGGCAACCCAGACAACCAAGGCAACCCTGTCAACCAAGGCAACCAACACAACCCAGACAACACTATCAACCCATTTTTTTTTTTTTAAATTCCGTTGTCAACCCTGTCAACCAAGGCAACCCTGTCAACCAAGGCTACGCTGTCAACCAAGGCAACCCTGTCAACCAAGGCAACCAAGGAAACCCTGTCAACCAAGGAAACCCTGTCAACCAAGGCAACCCTGTGGTCAACCAAGGCAACCCTGTCAACCAAGGCAACCAACACAACCCAGACAACACTATCAACCCTTTTTATTTTTTTATCCTCTTGTCAACCCTGTCAACCAAGGCAACCCTGTCAACCAAGGCAACCCTGTCAACCAAGGCAACCCTGTCAACCAAGGCAACACTGTCAACCAAGGTAACCCTGTCAACCAAGGCAATCCTGTCAACCAAGGCAATCCTGTCAACCAAGGCTACGCAGACAACCAGGGCAACCAACACAACCCAGACAACACTATCAACCCATTTTATTTAAAAACAAATACCCTGTGGTCAACCAAGACAACCAAGGCAATCCTGTCAACCAAGGCAACCCTGTGGTCAACCAAGGCAACCCTGTCAACCAAGGCAACCCTGTCAACCAGAGCAACCAACACAACCCAGACAACACTGTCAACCCATTTTATTTAAAACAAAATAACCCTGTGGTCAACCTTGTCAACCAAGGCAACCCTGTCAACCCTGTCAACCAACACAACCCAGACAACACTGTCAACCCATTTTATTTATAACAAAATAACACTGTGGTCAACCTTGTCAACCCTGTCAACCAAGGCAACCCTGTCAACCACAGCAACCCTGTCAACCACGGCAACCCTGTCAACCAAGGCAACCCTGTCCACCAAGGAAACCCTGTCAACCAAGGAAACCCTGTCAACAAAGGAAACCCTGTCAACCAAGGAAACCCTGTCAACCAAGGAAACCCAGACAACCAAGGCAATCCACACAACCCAGACAACACTGTCAACCCATTTTATTTAAAACAAAATAACCTTGTGGTCAACCCTGTCAACCAAGGCAACCCCGTCAACCAAGGCAACCCTGTCAACCACGGCAACCCTGTCAACCACGGCAACCCTGTCAACCAAGGCAACCCTGTCAACCAAGGCAACCCTGTCAACCAAGGCAACCCTGTCAACCAAGGCAACCCTGTCGACCACGGCAACCCTGTCAACCACGGCAACCCACACAACCAAGTCAACCCACACAACCAAGTCAACCCACACAACCCAGACAACACTGTCAACCCATTTTATAAAATAAAAAAAACCCTGTGGTCAACCCTGTCAACCAAGGCAACCCTGGCAACCAAGGCAACCCTGGCAACCAAGGCAACCCAGACAACCCACGGCCACACCATGCGCAAGAGGGTAATACCATATGTAAGTCGGCTGAGTTGGATGGACTCTGGAATTTAGCATTCTAGGTCTGAGATTGGAGAGGGCAGGTCTGCATGGTAAGGGGGAGTTTATTGGTCCAAGCCAGTGGCGTTGGGAGGCCTTAAAAACAGGGGGACAAACTTTGTCTAGGGGGGCAGAAATGGTGCATTCTGGGACATTTTCCGGCAATACCATCTGTAAACTGGAACTAAAAGTGGGGGAGCGGCCTCCCTATGGCAGTGGTCCCAGCAGAACCCTGTGGGCAAATTCTGATGTCATTCTGATATTCTCTCGTATGATTTCATGGCGCGAAATTAAAACGTTGTACCTTGAAATTTCGAAACGTCGTGAGCAAACCCAGAAATTTCGTGCTATGTTTTCTTTCCGTTCGGAGATATACCAGATCTAAACAAAAAGATCGCAGATAACGCTTAAAACGGAAATAAACAATGCCCTCTGCAAAGAACCAATCAGAGAACAGCTTGTAAGAGCTGCGTTGTGACTCAAAACAAGTCGCTACAAGTTAGCTGCAAGACTCCGGTGGGACGAAGTGACGTAAAAAACGTCACAGGAATTAATGTCCAAAAAATGGCGGCGCCCAGGTCTTCGCGGGGCCAACTTTGAGGGGCTCGTTCTCAACTCTGAAAAAGTTTTGTAAATTTTTAATACATTTTCTGAACAAAGTACATCTGAAAGATGCTTTTGAGCCCAAATGTGTTTTTCACTCGGGTATCCTTTTAAGCACACATTTCTTTGCGGTGTTTGTTACCGACCACCAAACAATAACACTGAGTCGGTTTCTTCTTTCTTTGAACAGTTACAATGTGTCATTGTTAAGATCCGTCAAATTTCTAATGCAATTATTGTCTTGATTGGTGACTTTAATGCTCATTATGATTTGCAAGCACCATTCGAGAACACCGATATAGGAATTCAGCTTTATAACTGGCTTGCTTGTAATGACCTTTCCCAACTCATTTTCGAACCAACACGCATTACAAACACACATGCGACCCTGCTAGATTTAATAATCACGGACTCGCCAGGGTTTTTTGTTAACACTGGCACTTTAAGCCCTCCTTCTAATTGTGATCACTGCATTGTATTTGGGAAGATAAATTTTCTGTTAGTAAAATGCCATGCTTTAAAAAGAACTGTTTGGAATTTTAATTCAGTTAATGAATTGGAGTTAACTAATAGTCTTATTGTTATTCATTGGGAACCTGTTTTCTCTAATGCTACTGATATTGACAAAGTTTATAACAAGTGGCATGGACTTTTTCGGAAAACTGTGGAAGCCTACATCCCCTATAAAACTGTTATTATACGCCCCAGTGATAAACCCTGGATGACCTGCGAAATTAGACGCGCTATTCGCAAAAGAGATAGACTTTTAAAGAAATATAATAATTCGAGAACGACCTCTACATGGGAATCATATAGAAGTGAGCGCAATTTTACAACAGCATTAATACGAACAGCTAAGAAAACGCACATAGAGAGCGCGAATAAAGTCCTATCAAATCCAAAGACGCTACCTAAGAAATGGTGGACCACAGTTAGGTCATTAGGACAAAGGAAAGTTAACCAGTCAATTCCATCCCTTTTAGAAAATGGACGAATTATATCGGATCCTAAAGAGATAGCGGACATATTTAATGTTTATTTTTACAGGCAAACTGTTTTAGACTCAACTTCGGCAACTTTGCCAACTTGTCAACCTTATCAGCTTGACTATTTTCTAAGTGATATTAATACAAGTGAGGATGACTTGCATAACCTTTTGAAAGGCGTTGACATTTCTAAGGCAAGCGGGCATGATGGGATTGGAAATAAAATTATAAAGCTCTGCGCTGGCGGGATTTATAAAATATTTACTCGCTTAGTCAACCTATAGCTTACGCTTGGTCAATTCCCCAGTATCTGGAAAATTGCAAATGTAATCCCTCTATTTAAAAAAAGATGATCGTCAAAATAAGGAGAACTATCGTCCAGTTTCACTTTTAGTGTGTTTATCTAAGGTCATGGAAAAAGTAGTTTTCATTCAGCTATATAATTTTCTTATCAGAATCGGGTTTTTGCATCCTTTTCAGGCAGGCTTCCGCCCAGGCGAATCAACGGTCTATCAATTACTTTACATAGTGCATCAAATTTACCTTGCGTTTGAAAATGGTCACGATGTTAGAATGGTGTTTCTCGATATTAGTAAGGCCTTCGACAGGGTCTGTCATGAAGCATTATTATATAACCTGTGGCTATTGGGACTTAGAGATCATTTACTAAGGTGGTTTAGATGTTACTTATCTGAAAGAAAGCAAAGAGTCGTCATTAATGGTCAAAGTAGTGGTATTGTTTTTTTATGTGCCGGGGTCCCACATGGCTCCGTATTGGGTCCACTTCTTTTCTTAATCTACATAAATGATATTACGACTGGAATTTCATCGAATTGCTATCTTTATGCAGATGATACTACACTATTAGAAATTGTTGAGCATAACTCTACGTTGGATATTGCAACTAAGTTGAATTCTGATTTGAAAAAAATTGATACGTGGGCGAAAACCTGGCTTGTTACAATTAATGCTTCGAAATCTAGGACTATGAATTGTTCGGTAAAGCGTTTAAAGCTCTACCATCCACCGCTATTTCTGAATAATGAAAGTATTAAGGAGGTTGATAGTCATAAACACCTTGGTCGTATCCTTTCCAGTAACCTTTCTTGGAGAAACCACATTTTACAATTAATTACACCAGAAGGCATCAAATGTTCTTAATATGATTAAAAGCATTAAATATAAAGTTAATCGTTCAATTTTACGCACGCTCTATTTAAGTTTGGTGAGGCCTCTTATGGAATATGGGGACATAATTTGGGGTGGCTGTAGTGAGGGTGAGTGCTTTGTTAGAAAATGTACAGTATGAAGCAACTAGAGTTATATCAGGAGCTATGAAAGGGACGAGTAGATTTAGGCTCTTAAATGAGTTGGGGCTCGTAGACCTTAAAAATAGAAGAACTGTTCATAGGATCGTTATATTTTACAAAATTGTCAAAGGTTTAACTCCTGCTTATATAAAAGAGCTCTTGCCTGAGCAAGTAGGTGAACGTAGTCAATACATGCTTCGCTCCAATGAAAGTTATACACTGTTGCCCTGTCGTACTGAGCGTTTCGTTGTTCTTTTCTGCCATCTTCAATACGATTATGGAACGATTTAAGTCCAACTATAGCAAGCATACCGCAATTACCTGGTTTTAAGAAAGCTCTAAAGGAAAGCTTTAGTAGTAATGATTATGGCATACTCTACGATTTTCCGTTACTAGATTTGCATCAATATGTCACACTCGCTTAAGATTAGGTAACTCTGCTTTAAATGATAACCTATTTAAAATCAATTGCGCACCAACAGCTTTTTGTTTCTGCAGATTTGCCAAGGAAACTGTTAAACACTATTTATTAGATTGTCCTCTATATGCCGCAGTGCGTCATACGTTATTTGCCTCCGTTGCACTTTTAATCCCTCGCTGGCAAGTTACATCGGATAATATAAAAGTGAACATACTACTCCATGGCTCTTCTGAATTAAGCAGTAATAAAAATATAGAAGTTTTTAAAGCAATACAGTTTTATATTATTGAAACAAAGCGATTTGATTAATTTAACTGGCTTTAGAGTAGTATTATCAATTTTATAGTTATGCAAAAGTGATTGTTTTTGGTCCCTGTAAGTTTTTTCTAATTATCACAATATAATTTGACATATTATTTTCTATAATTTACTTATTGCGATCAATTGTTCCAGCTTTCTGTTTTCTTGCTTTAGCTATTATTATTATTATAAGTCGTTTCCTTTTTCTCTATCTTACTCGTTGTAAAAAATGTAATTGTAACGGTAGTGTGAGCTTCCTAGATGAGCACCTGGTGCTCTTGAGGCAAACACTAGGACATTATATGTTTAGGTAAAAATAATAATAATAATTCAGCCACACTTCGACTATTGTTCTCCCGTTTGGGACAGTACCAACAAAGAGCTGGTGGACAAACTTCAAAAATTACAGAACAGAGCGGCACGGATTATAACTGGATCTCGATATGACACCAGTAGTAAAGAGCTGCTACTAAAACTAAACTGGATGAGCGTAAGAGAAAGGCAGAGTGAGCTGAAATGTATTGCAATGTATAAAATCCTCAATGGCTTATTTCCTGAATATCTTAGAGCACAATTTGTCGATTTGGCTGACACCACAGAATATAATTTAAGAGACATGTCAGCCAAACTTGCTTTGCCTGCTCCAAGAACTAATTACTTTAAAAAAGCCTTAGGTATAGTGGAGCTTCCTTAGGTATAGTGGAGCTGAAATGTGTCGCAATGTATAAAATCCACAGAATATAATTTAAGAGACATGTCAGCCAAACTTGCTTTGCCTGCTCCAAGAACTAATTACTTTAAAAAAGCCTTAGGTATAGTGGAGCTTCCGTGTGGAATAGTTTACCTGAGGAGATGCGACTAGCAAAATCGCTCTCCTCTTTCAAGTCTCTATTAAGGAAGTCTAAACAGGTAATCTGTCATCAGGGTTAATCATCAGCGGTATGTAATCAACTAAAGTCGATTGAGGTATGCTAACCGCCGTGGAAAGCGAGTAGCAGCTGACGTTTCGAGCGTTAGCCCTTCGTCAGAGCAAAAGAGGGAATTGTGGGTGGGGAAACGGTTTATATAGTGTCGAGTGTATGATTACCGCTGAGGAAACATGTACTCGGATCAATTGTGATCAAAGAAAAGTGCGGCAACAATAGAAATGCTAATAGTTGTAACAGCAAGTGTTGATGAGTAAACTAAGGAAACATGCTGATCTAAGTGTGAGTGAATACGTGAATTCTGAAATTAAATGAACGAAAAGCGTTCATTAATACCGTGAGGTGACAAAGTTCCTAATTTGAAAATAAAGTTCTGTTCTTTGCGTTTACGAGTGTCGGTGGTACCTTGATGCAGAGAAATGCCGCATACAGTGATGTGATTAATGCAATGACCAGGAAGGTTAAAGTGACGAGCTACAGGTTTGGCGAGATCCTTGCTGTTAGTTCTAACATCTAGCAAGTGTTCGCGGAATCGATCTCCTAATCTTCGCCCTGTTTCTCCGATGTAGAGTTTGTTACAAAGTGTGCAGGTGATACAATAAATGACATTACTGGAAGTACAATCAAAATGATCAGTGACTTTAAGGGAGCCTTTCGGTCCTGAAACAAATGTCGTAGGTTTAGTGTAAGCACAGGTATTGCATCGTGTCCTAGAACATTTAAAAGTGCCTGGTTGAACTGATCAGGCTGTAGTCGGATGGTAAGTCAATGGAAACGGAATCCTATCTTCAGTCTTCGGTTTGGACGGTAGAAGAGCCGTTCTTCTGTCGATGTCACGGGCGCGGTCCAATGCAGTTGTCACAACAGCGTTAGGATAACCGCGCTCGACAAAGAACTGGTGCATCTCCTCGGACTTTGAATTGAAGTCAGATTCATCGCTGCACAAACGGCGAAGCCTAAGGAATTGAGAATACGGGATAGAGGTTTTAACATGTGTAGGATGAGAAGATGAAAACAATAAATAACCACGTCGGGCATAAAGTACGTCAAAATCGGCATCAATGAGCGTGGACAAATAATTAAAATTAAAACCATTTCTTTACTTATAGTCTCAATTTGAAGAAATGTTGGTGACTTGTTAACAAAATGAAACTACATATTTTAGGTGTTTTATGTTAGTATGATGACGTTGTTGTGACGTCATAAGTGATGCCTCCTTTTTTGGTAAAATTCCCTCTTTAATAGATGTTACAAACAGACTACACCATCAAAGGGCCTTCATGACACACATTCCTTTGGCGCAAATTTGAACGTTCTACGACTATTATAGCAAAAGTTATAGAGGAATGACTGTTGCTATGACGTCATATTTAGTGACGTCAGGTGTCATACCTAAATAAGGCTGCCTATTGTTAAAAAATCAAGAAAAGAAAATAATGTGGGTTTTGAGTGCCAGACTAGCGCATTTCATCACTAAAACTCGAAAATCACTCAAAGGATTTTTTTCTAAGGGCATGTATAAAAAAGTATGACGTCATAATGACGTTCCTGAAAATATGACTTCAATTTTAAGCCGGTTATGGACAAAAAAATCAAAATTCAAAAAACATACGATTTTAGCCACCAACGTGTTTTATGATTGGACAAAAAGTCATGCAACAATATTTACAACTCTAAAAATTGAATGAAGCGATGTTTTTATAAATGCTTTTGTGGTGTTTATTTCCCGCCAAATTTTGGCGGGAAAAAGGACAAAATTCAAACTTTCATAACTTTTGATTTCCTTAACCAATCGACATCGGGTTTTCGATTCCTTCATTCTCATCACGAGTAGATTTTAACAATATACGACATTTCGTTTTTAGAGATAATGAACAGTTGCAAGAAACGTATTACAAATAGATAAATGACGTCATTGTGACGTCACGATGGTAATAACATAGCTTAAAAAATCAGGTTATATTCCTTTTGCGATTCTACATCCTTCTACCAAAATTCAATCGTCTGCATTGAAAACTTTTTAAAATATAGAACTGATGCCGTTTTTATGGTCGTTTGTGCCCACCGTGAACTGCGAATCAGTTGGCTTGTAATGAACAGTAGCTAGTGGTTAGACTATTGCCGCTAACAGAAACATTGACATCCAAAAAAGTGATAGAAACATCTGAAATCTCCCATATGAAGTTGAGAGCCGGATGAAAGTTGTTAACAAAATCAATAAACCGTTCAAGATCCCGTTTACTACAATAAGTTGCACCGATGCAGTCATCGATGTAACGACCGAAAAAATCAGGCGTAGGACCGTCGTACTGATCACAAATTTGTTCCTCTACATAACCAACACAAAGGTTAGCATAACTGGGGCCCATTTTCGTGCCCATAGCTACGCCGTTAGTCTGCTTGTAAAATTCACTAGAAAATGAAAAGCAATTGAGAGTAAGAACGAGCTCGGCTAAACGTCAATTAGAGTTTCGGTGCTAGGTTCCAGGATAGTTCGGCGGTCAAAAAAGTGTTTAAATTAAGTGCTTTAAGTCCCTCGTCATTGGGTATGACAGTGTACAGAGACTTAACGTCCATTGTGAATAGGAGCTTATTGTCGGTATGAAATGTAAACTGGTCAAAAATCTGGAGTGCATGGTTAGTGTCCTTAATGTAGGAAGGTAAAGACTGTACGAAAGGAGCCATCTGCTTATCCAGGTAACTAGAAATTAATTCAGTAGGACAACTGCAAGCAGAAACAATAGGGCGGCCGGGATTGTTAGCTTTGTGGATCTTAGGCAAAAAGTATATGTCTGAAGTTCTAGGAGTAGTAACGATAAGGTTACTAGCGGTATGCGGGAGTTCCTGTTTAGAAATTAAACCATTGATGGTCTCCTTATAGTGATTGACTATATTTGTGCAATTTTATCTATTTTACACTTGTAATTATTATTCCAGGTCTTTTTATATATGCACGGCGTCTATGCAAAACAGTTAGCCGTATTTTATTGCCAATATGTGCATCTGATAGACCCGGCTTCCGTGGGTAAATAAAATATTTGACTTAGCTTTGACTTTGACTAGTTTTCAGTCCCCCTCCCCTACCCCCCTCACCGCTCCCACACCGCGCCGCGGCTATTTTTTGACAAAACAGTTCACAAATGGATGCTTTTAAGCAGAAATTTTAAAATCACGGGTATGTGCCTGTTGTTTCATTTCAGTTTTCGCGGGAAACTAGGGGCGGCCGCGCGCCGACAAGAAATAGCAAATACGCATGCGCGTAACGTTTTGCCGCGGTGTGCTCAGCTCCCTCTCCCCACCAACCAATCCTCGTTCCCAGGGGTCTTTACGCGCCGAATTTGAACAGATAGATGAGATCTGATGTGGTCTAGCTGAGTAGTTAACGGCGCCGGTATGTCGTGCGCAAGGTCGTGGGTTCAAACCCCAGTCGGACCAACTGACTAATGAAGCCTACATGCAGCGGCAATTGAAGCAATTTGAGGTAGCCTGCTTGCCAATCTCGTACCCAGATCCCATTTGTTTCTTACTGCGCATGCTCGACGAAAAAATAGGGGCTCTGGAATAATCCGATCCGGAAGTCCGCGAATCACGGACTTCCGGCAACTCTGCGCATGCTTATCATTACGTCACCTGAGAAGTCGTTCTTCGGGTTCGATTCTCGCTCAGCGCCTCAGGCCTATGTTTTGGTTTAGATTTGGGAGTTCGCCCGGTATTTTGATAGTGATATTTTGCTTGCTAGTGTCAGGGCAAGCCTTGGGGAGTCTCTTTCATATTCTGCCGTTTTCAGTTTGGATTTTAAGGCTTTATTTTCATGCATCAGGCTCGTGTTTCGGTATCGGTGGATTCATCAGACATCACAGATTCCAGTACACGTGAAGAGGATTCATGAGGTTCGAAAACTGATCGCTGAAATTGCCTTACCTGAGCCCGATGACCACACAAACAGCAACTGAATACACCGTAGAAGCAAGTCAAGGCATTTTTACTTGCGATTCTCTCGTATTTAGCTCCTTGAAGGCTGGAGTTCGTTGTATTCTCATCAGTACAAACGCTTATATTTAAGCGATCAGTGCCAGTTCACAAGTTTAAGAGATATCTGCCTATAGAGCACTTACGAACATGTTGTTAAAATGGGAATGCGTAGTATTACCTATCTGTTACGGTAAATCCCTCGGCTATATCAACTGTTACTGCTGGTTGGGTTCGATTTTCGAATTCATGTACCGTATGATTTGAGTTTGCCGCTGAAGTGATTTGAACTCCCGATAGGATGCAAGCAAATATCTAAGAATCCCTGAAGAGATCGACACCCATTTAGGTAAAATCCAACGGTTTTTAGCGTTTAGATACCCCCCAATTTTCAATGCATTTCTCCAAATAAATTACTTTATGTTTGACTTCCGTTAAAATTGCATTGTTCAGAACAGCCAATCAGAATACACAAAAATCGGATTATTCCAGAGCCCCTATTTTTTCGTCGAGCATGCGCAGTAAGAAACAAATGGGATCTGGGTACGAGATTGCCTGCTTGCAGGCGGTGGAGGGTGTTTTTTCGCGCAGCAAACGGATCTGTTTCTTCTCCCCCACCCCCCTCCCTCTCCATTTGTCATTCGATCCCAGGTCTCAATCACGCTCGGCCAATATGGCGGCCGCTTCGATGATCCGTTTGCTGCGCGAAAAAACACCCTCCACCGCCTGCAAGCAGGCTAAATTTGAGGTAAAATTCTTAATTTCTTATCTACCTACACTAGCTAGCACTCATCCAATATTAGCTTATGCGAGTTGGAAGTTTACCTTCTAAGTAGTTACTTAATTTAAAGTTCTGACATGAACAGTGACTGTGATCTGAATTCAACAGGTATGTAGATGATGTAGATAGGCCACTCCGTTCTTTGCCTGGCGTTTATACAACTTACAAGCTTTATATCCGCTTATTACAGCGAAGATGAATCGCATTTTGAATTAAATTAGCTTTTCCCGCAGTCCCAAACGGACAAACACCACGTAAAGCACAGCATAAACTCTACTCGTGTCTCCTTTCTCATGACGAAATACAAAATTAGGAGAGCATGTTTTCCAGGTATACTGGAGAAATTGAGACAATTTTGATGTAGGATGGTAAAGATTAGTGTGGATGAAAAATACTGCTTTTAAGAGATATTTAGAGCAACTTGAATTCGGTTCACTGCATGCATGTAATCGAAATCAAGTTTATAGAAATATGCTTTTGTAATCCACTTCAATCCTTGCCATCCTTAATCAAAAAGTTTAAAAAGCAATCAGGTCGTTCACGTGGTATTTCTCTTCTATCTCAGGGTGTCATTTTTGTAGTTTTGTTTTCAAGTAATTTGAAGGTTCAATTCTCCTTGACAGCACCTTTAAACCTATAGATAATTTAAACCCTTACCTAAACCTACCAAAAATCTTAGTCAGCCCTAAGTCTAATCTGATAGGTAACTAGTTCCTGTAAAAACTAGTGTTGGTCTGCATCGGTGGGGAAGATAAACACTGGTATATAATCAACTAAAGTCGATTGAGGTATTCTAACTGCCGTGGAAAGCGAGTAGCAGCTGACGTTTCGAGCGCTAGCCCTTCGTCAGCTGACGTTTCGAGCACTAGCCTTTCGTTTCGAGTGCTAGCCCTTCATCAACATAAATCCTAACCCAAACAATAAAGCATACCAGAAAAAGGGAATACCTGTTTTTATTTTTTTGAAGTTAAACTATAAATGAACTTGCCACAAGGGCAAAAACTGTCGGTAGTTTACTTGCCCTGGTGAAATTATATAGTTGGCCTAGATTTTAAGTCAACTTGCCCCTTAATAATAAGGCTAGGTATCACCATTACTTTAGTGTACATGAGGCGAGGGAAGATGCCAGGAAAAGATGATAATAGTAATAATAATAATAGTTTATTCACCACGGGCATCCATATATTGATTAATTTTATGTTTATATCGTAATTTATATAGATAGCAAATGAAGTACATGTACATTTTTTTAACAATCGAGTGTCACTCAATTCAGAATAGGAATTCCATTGTTACAAAGTCATTGAAGCATTTGGTTTTACCAGTAAGCTTCTGGGACCTGCTATCACCAGAGCACAAGCTGTACCCAAATAATGATAATATAATAATGGTGGATAATATTTTCTCTTAGCACGCAGATGCATCATCCAACATCATCACTCATTTCCAGATCCCAGCTGTCTGCACGCAGCTACATGTACAATCACCATTTTGTGATTTTCCAAATTGATTCACGAGTGAAATTGCTGCACATGGATGCATACATGTATTAAATATTATAAATAGTGTTAGATGAAGAGAGAATGATTTGCCCAAGGTGGAAAATTAACTTGCCCAATAGGGCAGGAAAGTAGGATGACTTTGTTGCCCATTGGTAACTAGATTTACTTGCCCCGGGCAAGCGCTAAGTTTGAACCCTGTGTAAAATTACTACACTGTATGTACATGTAGTCTGAACCAGCAAATCTGTGAAATGAAAGAGGTGGCATTTTTTTGATTAAACATAGCCAAGTTACTTTCTAATTCATTTTGGAGGAAATTGCCACTCCAAACTATTAATGACCTTCCATAAGGAATCTCAAAGACTGTGGAGCTGCGGAGCTATTACTCCACATTATAAGTAAGCGTTGCACACAATAATCAATTAATTCCATGGAGCCACTTCACATAAGTAAGCATTGTACATAATAGGTATTAGTTCCAAGGAGCTGCAGAGTTATGAAATAATACCTTTTATTTAATAGGTAAACAGCATACATGTATAATAAATCATATATGTCAGCTTTAACATAAGTTTGAGCCTATATGTAGATAGATAGATAGATAGATAGTTTAATAATAATCACATTGCAGCCTCACGGCTGAATTGCGTAATTCACAATAATTATACTAGTGTTACATATATAGTATTAAATTTACACTACTAAAATCCCAAGCAATCAATATAATAATGGAACAAGTGATTCTGCAGTATTTTCAAAAGTGGTGTTGTATTATGCAGTATAGCCCATTTGTTTTGCTACCCGCTTGTTTTCTCACCCAAGAAATATCAGCAACAAAGTTTCCTCATTTACACAGACCTTAAATACAACCAAAATAAAGGCCAAACACATGCATGTTTAAAGTACATGTACTTAACTGCATGGCCCCAAATTGCCTTGCAGATCTTTTCACTAAAAAGTATGATGTTAACTACCAAATATAATTTAAGGGGTTCTACTACCTTGCTGCAGTTACAATGTACATTGTACCTCTCCCTAAAACAGAAAACTTTAAAGAAAATGTATTCATATAGTGGGGCAACATTTCTTAACTTAACTTGATTTTTTAAGTAATTTGATATATAATTACATTTACATGTATAATAGGTATATTTTTAGACAATAAATAGCAAAATATAATTTTATAGTAAACTTAAGGTTTATATTTTCTTAAAGATTGTAATTTTTATCCACACACACCTTGTGGAAATCAGCAATATTTAGTTGATGGGGCAAGCATGTTTAAATAAAGTTGTACCTACTTACAGTACCTACCTACCTGGGCCCAGTTTTTTGAAGCAAGGGTATAAGCACCACCCCAGTTTAAATCGCTAACCCAAAGTGAAATTGTACAGATTACAATTACAAATTTAGCGCTATCTTATGGTTGAAGTTACCCTTGCTTCAACAACTGGGCTCATGCAGGGGCATAATGGAGAATTCTGCACAGTTTACATGAATTCTGCACAGTTCAACGGAAGGGTTTTTGTGCTTTTGTGCAAAAAGGTGTAGTCTCCTGATCAAATTCTAAATTCTCCTAATTTCTTTGTTTTCTAAGGGAGAATTTAGAATGTGATCAAGAGGCACTTATGCCCTTTTTGCACACAGCCCTTCAACTGATCTTTTGATGGGCAGGGTATTCCAACCTACAGATAAGCGTAACCAATGATAATTATCTATATTATTATACATTTTACTCACATCTCAATTCTCGATAGCTACATGTAGCTATTAATAGCACTTAAAGTGCGCATGCACACAATTTTATCTGCTAGCAGATAATAGTATTATCTGCTAGTAGATAATACATGTACTTATCGCTTGAAGATACAATGTAACCAAATATGAAAATTTTATGCTAGAAAGCAGGGCAGTTAATAGTTATTTTGAGCCATTTTGCTATTTTAAGTGCTCAGAGCTCTGTTTCTAGTTACTCCTTTCTCCTAAACTCGTAAAATAAATGCAATGTTTAGCTCGAATAAGAAAGAAAACATCTTGAATCAGAATTATAATCATAAACAAACCAAATTTATATGGCGTTTCATGTAGCTTCGTTTTTGATAGCTTTTTGTTTTGCTAAAACTTGATCTAAAAATGTATAATTATAAAACAATTATTGAATTTGGTTTTCACATGATAGCAAAAATTATCAAGACCTTTGTCTGTGTTGTCAGCCTTCGGCTTTGGCTTTGGCTGACAACACAGATATCTGTCTTGATAATTTAATTTTGCTATCATGCTCAACCTTAGCCAATAATAATAAATCAAATTTATTATTGCTTTATATAAATGTACCGTACATGTATATGTTGCATGTAATTTTTATTTCAGGTTATTTTTTTGAACTACATGATGTAGGTAATTGTTTTTGAAAATTCTAAAAAGAATAATTTTGTTTACAGAGGGTAACATAGTTGATCACTTATAAGCTGCACTCACTTATAAGCAACACCCCTAACTTTGACAACCTTCCTACATGTAACTCAAATTTGAAGTCTGAAAATGTTTTGGAAAAGTTAAATTATAAGCCGCATCATGATTTTAGTGATTTCTCTCCAATACCAAGTGAAGTTTAAAGCAACTTTTTCTCACTTTTCAGAAGTTTCTGGATCTTAAATCCCCTCAGATTATCTATTAGAGCTTGAGGATGTCTTACATTCCAGTTCTAAGATATTTACAATTCATAAACCTGGCAAAAATACTGAAAACTAACTAAAGCTAAACACAGTTGCTATTGGGTACAGCACGTCTCCCAACCTTGGATTAGACCTGGGACCGAGTAGAACGACTCGTCAGGTTGTAAATAAAATAATGCATTCTTAAAGAAGGTGGCCAAAATCGATGGAGAAGGACTTCCATGTGTTTAGCACATCATTGCCATTAGGAACAGCGTGTCTCCCACTGTCAAAATGCACTGGGTACGAGTAAATGATCTAACACAAACTTGTCTTGTTAGTGTAGCAGTTATCGTTTCAGCTTTCCATGTGGGAGGTTGTGTGTTCGAACCCGGGAAGGACCAAATTTGAGCTCTAACTCTAAATACTTGAGAACTCATTTTGCGATGGTTAGGGTTGGTTTTGGGGTCTGAGGGTAGGGTTTGTGGAGTTTGTGTTAGATCATTTACTCGTACCCAGTGCATTTTGACAGTGGGAGACACGCTGTTCCTAATGGCAATGATGTGCTAAACACATGGAAGTCCTTCTCCATCGATTTTGGCCACCTTCTTTAATGTAGACTGCTGACCACAAGATTGAAGGCTCCAATATTGGTGGAATGAAACTGGACTATTGGAGAAGAGAGAGAAAATCTATTAGTCATTACTAGTTGAAATTTATATATTATAATTTGTTTTCCCATTTTTTTTCATGGTTCTAAAAGCTCTTTGTTTCTGTTTTAACATGTATCAGGAGCCCATTACCAGGAGCATCCATCTTCCATACTAGGTCTGCGAGTCAGCGTATGACCGGATTGAGCTATATTTAGAACAGATCTAACGGGAGTTCACCTGCCCACACTTTGGGAATCCAATCAAACCATAGTCAAGACAATGCAGCATTAGTAAAATCACCTCAAAGAACAATAGATCATTCTTAATCTCGATAATTACGGCAAGCATATGCACGATCGCAGCAGTCAGAAGGCAGTTACCCAGGAAACATGTTCTAAAAACAGCTCAAACCGGTCATACACTGACTCACGGGTATAGTATATATGGATGCTCCTGGTAATGGGCTCATGCATGTAATTGTGATCTTGACACCTTTGCCTTTTTTATGACAGAGACTGAACATGGCACGTAAAAGTTGGTATGCATACAAAGACAAATCAGGAGACACACTGTACTGGCACAACAGTTTAACTAATGAATACCGGTTGCCCAAAAAGTACTGCATGGTAAGTAACATTTAAAGTACTTAACATAATAATAAAACAAGTCCGGTGAAATCCTGTACTGACACAACAGTTTAACTAATGAATACCGGTTGCCCAAAAAGACCTGCATGGTAAGTACATGTAACATTTAAAGTACTTAACATAATAATAAAACAAGTCAGGTGAAATCCTGTACTGACATAACAGTTTAATTAATGAATACAGGCGGCCCAAAAGGTACTGCATGGTAAGCAACACGTAAGGTTTAACTTCTCAACATACATGTAATTAAAGCTTAATTACATACATGTACGTACAGTATAACCTTGAGGAATACAGTCATTTTCTCAGTCTGTGTCTCATATAAGTGATCTAACTCGTGTACATGTAAGTGTGCCAATGTCAGCAAATCTTTTTCCAAATTTCTTTAATGTGCTTTTCCCAGGACAAGGTATCATCTATATATAGTCCCAATAATTACTCGGGCTACCTGTGGCAGCAACTAGTCTTAAAATGCAAGTCGTTTTTTTAAATTTTATTTTATTCAGTGTAGCAAGCGTTCAGCGCATGCGTTAAAGGTCAAATTCACACCAATCAGATCGCACTGTGCTGGTCATGTAACACTTGCCAGGTTAATTTATTGACATAATTTAATACAGTAAATCAAAATGGTGGATCCGCGAGCAAATCTCTCTCAAATTTGTCCCATCTCTCAAATGTAAGCAGTTTAATGTTTTATTTAACTTCACTCGTGCGAAAGCCTTCCAACAGGCTCAGGATATTGCAACTGGCGCTCTTGTCGGAGCCGAAGGACCGCGTTTTTTACCCAGATGGCCTGTGATTTTATATACGACACGACGCCGGACCTGAAGGACTCAAAGATCCACACATATCGAATTGGAATTTAGCGTTTTCCTTTCTGCTGAAACCAAGGCTTCTTCGATAGAAAGGGCAATATGTTGTGTTTTTCTAGGAGGACAAAATATTTCTCGTTTAAGCTTCTCTTTCGCCACGGCTTTGTTATTGGAATCTCTGTGGATTGGTATACTCAAATATACTGCACAATACCATACAACTGAATAAGAAGTCTTTAACAAAGCCGAACTCAAACTCAAGAGCAAAGCTGAGAGTGAAAGTGAAACTGAACAGTGTCTTGTCAGGTCATGAATTAAGGTACGGTGAGGTTGAAATCATTGCGTGTTTATATAGATCTGCATTTCTTTGTCGATTTGTTGACCTCGTGGCGCTGATAGATTTTGCCATCGGACGGTATTCTTGTTTGAGGTACGTTTCGTAGATTTTATGCCTCTCGGTCATAATATATACCAGCGCAAACACCGTGATCTGTAGGCCAACATGCACTAAAATAATTTTGAGCATGTTTTTGGCTGTCAGAAATACCCCGGAGAACAGAATAATTTATGATGAGCGAAGCAATATGAACTTAAATGTTTTGGTTCGAGAAATTAAAGGCTTCCAACAGTTCCAATTGTACACTAGATGTCATTTATGCACGTATTCCTGTTGATAGAACTCATTTGAATTTCCTGTGCACTGCCATTTTGGGTCTCCTGATGTCACAGCATTGCCCCTATTGTTACACAACAAAAGAGCTATTGTTTTTGACAATTGGGGCAACACTGTGATGTCATAAAATCTAAGATGGCAGCGTGCAGGAAATTCAAATTAGTTTTATTGACAGGAAAATCGGTGCATAACTGACATCTAGTGTACAATTTACTGGAAACAAACACAGAAACAGAATTAGGCATCCATAACAATAATTTGAGAGCAAACATTGTTTTTCAGCCGAGATTCAATGAAAACCAGAAACAACAACAACACTTTTTTTACAAACATATAAAATTACAATTACACTGACCCGCAAATAGCTAATCATGGCAGCCATGAATAATTAAACAGAAGATACAATTAATACATTTAATCATTCTAGGAAATTATGAAGGAAGGAGAAGGAAAGGTATAAAGAAAAAGAAAAACTTAGGGTAATAAATAAATGTAAAGGATAAGAAGAACGAATAAGCTTATTTGGACTGAATTTTCTGAATTATCCTGGGTACATCAGCATATAGTCCTCCTCATATTCTAATATTGTTTTAAGTGACTTACATATCTTCGTTTTAAAAATCTTTTTGCGTTCGTTTCGTACACTTGTTTGTATGCAATTCCAAATAATTGGACCTGTTCTTGAAAATGAAAGCATTTGTGCTTCTAATGTTGAATGATTTATATAAAGGTTCCCACTAACAGCCGATCTGGTATTATAATTATGCACGCTAGTTGTTTTCTTATATAACTTTTCTATTGCTGATGGTGCAATACCGGTTGATATATCATGTATTAGGTTGGCAGTTTCTTCAAAATATAGCATAGAAATAGGGAGAAAATTTGAGGTTAGAAATAGAGGGACAACATGCTTGGTATTCTGAGGTACTAACAATCACTCAAGGTCGTAAACTGCACGGCAGCACATTGTGCCACAATAGCAGTCCATATCACAAAAATAACCTTGTGAAGTGCATTTGAATACATACATATAGAATTTGCGCTATATAAATGAAAAAAAATAATACCTTTTGTCTCTTTCCAAAATACATTAGTCTGAGTGCGCACTTCTGAATAAAAATATTTTGTTTGGATATGACATTGAGCAGCCCGCCCCCACACAACAATACCGTAGGACAAATAAGATAGAATTAGTGATCTATATCTATTGAAAAGTGTATGGAGGGGTACAAAATATCTGAGGTTTGAAATGATGCCAACGGTTTTACTTATTTTTAGGGCAATATAGTCAATATGGTGTTTCCAGCAAAGATGGGAGTCGATTAGGACTCCAAGGTATTTGACATAATCTTTACATTCAAGAGGTTTAAATTTATTGGAGTCATTATCAAATAGTTTAATCATAGGCTGATAATTCATTTTTTTGGGGATGGATGGAAAAGTTACACATTTTTTATATTTAGGATACCTTTATTAGCAGTGAGCCATTCACAAACATTTACGAGTTCTCTATTTACGACAGTCTCGAGTGTCTTTATATATATTTTTATTAGCATACAATAAGTTGGTATCGTCTGCAAAAAGAAAAATGTTACAATTGCTAGAGGATTTACATTGATCAAGAAAAGAAGAGGTCCGAGGACAGAACTGAGGAATGCCACATAAAGTGGTTTCTTTGTTTGATATACTTTTTCCAATTTGTGTAGTCTGGGTGAGAGTTTTGAGATAACATAAGTTTTATTATTGGGCGATAATTACTTGGGTCAGTTTTATCCTCAGATTTGAACACTGGTATAATTTTAGCAATTTTCAGTTTTTTAGGGTAATTTCCTTGCTCAATAGAAATAATAATATGTCTACAACACAAACTCCTTGGGGACCTAGACCACCCTAACTGCGATGCAGTCAGACTTTTTGCTATGGACTTTAGTAAAGCCTTTGATTCCGTCAAGCATAATTTACTTTCCGCCAAACTAAAACTCCTACCACTGAACCCGTATATAATAAATTGGTATCTGAGCTTCCTTAGTAACAGGAAACAAAGAGTTGTCTCAAATGGCCTGAATTGCGATTGGATTGATATTAATAAAGGGACTGTACAAGGGAGCGTCAGTGGCCCCTACCTATTTATTATATTTCTTAATGACCTCTGCTGTAAACCTGGCGTAGACGCCGCTTTAGTCAAATACGCAGACGACTCTACTATAATTGTACCAGTTTGGTAAGACGCTACTGATATTACAGGTGACTGCGTCAAATATTTTAGAGACTGGTCCAATGATAATGCCATGTCGTGTAACCCATCTAAATGTAAAGAGCTCATATTTCGCAAGAAAGGACATGTTAAACAATATCTCTGAGTTGGAAATATTCTGCAATGCACTGAACTTAAAATCCTAGGTGTTACTTTCCAGCAGGACTGTAAATTCTCTGCTCATGTAAAAAAGAAACTTACAGAGGCGAACAAATGCCTTTTTATCCTTAGATCCCTAAGAAAAGAAGGCTTGAACCAGTCAGAAATCGACCACTTTTTTAAATCTATAATAGTACCTAAGATAACTTATGCCCTACCTGTATACGGCTCTTCTGAGCCTGACTTATCTATCATCCAGTGTTTTCTAGACAGATGTTTTAAGAGACAATACACTACTAGTCACTTACGAATCAGAGAATTACTCCAGAGGTGTGACAGACAGATTTTCAGTAAAGTCCATAATAATTCTAATCACCCTCTGACTCAGCTTATGCCTAAAATTAAACCTTCTTCCAGGAACCTCGGAAAACAATCCTCCCTTTGGCCTAAAATAAACACCTCTTGCTTCAAGAACTCGTTTGTAAATAGATTAAACTTTAGATATAACTTGGCCCTTTAATTATAGACAATTGTTACATTTATATTTACCATACTTATGACTTATTGTATTACTAATATTTCTTGTATTATTATGACTGTAAGACTCGGTACGTATTTTACCGGTTGAGAAATAAAGACATTATTATTATTATTAATAATACCATGCAGCTACTTAAAATTTACTTTAAAATTTTCTTGTACATTTTAAGATATGCGTCGGGAAAGAATTATTATAGGACATGCTTAATATATTTAATTCAATTTCAGCTGCTGAGACTGGGGTACGCACGAAAGAGCCAGGTTGAATAGATACGTTAGTATGATTATCATTTCCAAGATAGTCCGAAAAATATGTCTCAGAATGGGGTAACTTAGCGGCCAGACGATGTCCACATGAAGCAAAATGCCGATTTAAGATGTTGGATAGTCTCGGGGGTCATTAATTGAATTTGAACAGGAATCTTTTCTTAGAGCATTAATAGTCTTAGTGCTTTTCTTGTTGCGGCCTATTAGGTCACATATACCTTCCCAGGTCTTTTTTATGTTGGTTAAGTTTGTATTAAAATAACAATAATAATATAGCTTCTTACTGGCAGTAGTATAGTCGGAGTCAGATAAATACCACTTTTTCTTGCACAAGAAAACTCAAAAAGTTGTCTACTTATGGACGCCTTGTTTTCTTGCACAAGGGGCGTCATAAAGCGAATTCAGAAATCCACTTCATGACGCCCCTTGTGCAAGAAAAAAGGCGTCCATAAGTAGACAACTTTTTAAGTTTATCTTGCACAAGAAAAAGTTGTATTTATCTGACTCCGACTATACTACTAGGGGTAACTAAGGGTCATTCAAAGTATCACTAGACATTCTTGTACATAAAATCCAACTCGATAATCCTATTAGAGATATGATTACATATCTAGCATGTTTTCACAAAAGGAGCCTTTGAACCTAACACCCCCTTTTGTGAAAACATGCTAGATCTTGTGTGCCTTTAAGCTTTAAAAGCCAGTAACTCGTGTTTTTGCCGTTTTCTTGAAAGGGCAAATGACAGTTGAAGACTTTTCTGGCCTTTCTATCCCATAATTGACTTGACTTAGATCCATCCCATAATTTCTTTATTTGAGACCTAGAGGTTATGCTTAGGTTAGAAAAAGGCCATTTTCTGGTATTGTTACTCAAAATACAGGAAACTTCCATCCACTAAACGCAATCTATATTAAGAGAACGTTGTATTGCCGTATAGTGCATCGAAATCCATCAAAAGCTCGAGAAATGGCGCCACTTTGAAAATTTTAGGGTACACAAGTAACTTTGAGAGATTCAGGTTAGCTTACAAAAACCACATTTTCGGGTTTTCTACTCCAAATACGGCAAAACTGGCACCTTAGTCTTAAAGTACTGGAAGAGACCGTTGTTTTGACGTGTAGTACATCGAAATCCATCAAAAGCTCGAGAAATGGCGCCACTTTGAAGATTTTAGGGTACACAAGTAACTTTGAGAGATTCAGGTTAGCTTACAAAAACCACATTTTCGGGTTTTCTACTCCAAATACGGCAAAACTGGCACGCTAGTCTTAAAGTACTGGAAGAGACCGTTGTTTTGACGTGTAGTACATCGAAATCCATCAAAAGCTCGAGAAATGGCGCCACTTTGAAGATTGTAAGGTACACAAGAATTCTTGTGTGCCTTTAAGCTTTAAAAGCCAGTAACTCGTGTTTTTGCCGTTTTCTTGAAAGGGCAAATGACAGTTGAAGACTTTTCTGGCCTTTCTATCCCATAATTGACTTGACTTAGATCCATCCCATAATTTCTTTATTTGAGACCTAGAGGTTATGCTTAGGTTAGAAAAAGGCCATTTTCTGGTATTGTTACTCAAAATACAGGAAACTTCCATCCACTAAACGCAATCTATATTAAGAGAACGTTGTATTGCCGTATAGTGCATTGAAATCCATCAAAAGCTCGAGAAATGGCGCCACTTTGAAAATTTTAGGGTACACAAGTAACTTTGAGAGATTCAGGTTAGCTTACAAAAACCACATTTTCGGGTTTTCTACTCCAAATACGGCAAAACTGGCACCCTAGTCTTAAAGTACTGGAAGAGACCGTTGTTTTGACGTGTAGTACATCGAAATCCATCAAAAGCTCGAGAAATGGCGCCACTTTGAAGATTGTAAGGTACACAAGATCTAGCATGTTTTCACAAAAGGAGCCTTTGAACCTAACACCCCCTTTTGTGAAAACATGCTAGATCTTGTGTGCCTTTAAGCTTTAAAAGCCAGTAACTCGTGTTTTTGCCGTTTTCTTGAAAGGGCAAATGACAGTTGAAGACTTTTCTGGCCTTTCTATCCCATAATTGACTTGACTTAGATCCATCCCATAATTTCTTTATTTGAGACCTAGAGGTTATGCTTAGGTTAGAAAAAGGCCATTTTCTGGTATTGTTACTCAAAATACAGGAAACTTCCATCCACTAAACGCAATCTATATTAAGAGAACGTTGTATTGCCGTATAGTGCATCGAAATCCATCAAAAGCTCGAGAAATGGCGCCACTTTGAAAATTTTAGGGTACACAAGTAACTTTGAGAGATTCAGGTTAGCTTACAAAAACCACATTTTCGGGTTTTCTACTCCAAATACGGCAAAACTGGCACCTTAGTCTTAAAGTACTGGAAGAGACCGTTGTTTTGACGTGTAGTACATCGAAATCCATCAAAAGCTCGAGAAATGGCGCCACTTTGAAGATTGTAAGGTACACAAGAATTCTTGTGTGCCTTTAAGCTTTAAAAGCCAGTAACTCGTGTTTTTGCCGTTTTCTTGAAAGGGCAAATGACAGTTGAAGACTTTTCTGGCCTTTCTATCCCATAATTGACTTGACTTAGATCCATCCCATAATTTCTTTATTTGAGACCTAGAGGTTATGCTTAGGTTAGAAAAAGGCCATTTTCTGGTATTGTTACTCAAAATACAGGAAACTTCCATCCACTAAACGCAATCTATATTAAGAGAACGTTGTATTGCCGTATAGTGCATCGAAATCCATCAAAAGCTCGAGAAATGGCGCCACTTTGAAAATTTTAGGGTACACAAGTAACTTTGAGAGATTCAGGTTAGCTTACAAAAACCACATTTTCGGGTTTTCTACTCCAAATACGGCAAAACTGGCACGCTAGTCTTAAAGTACTGGAAGAGACCGTTGTTTTGACGTGTAGTACATCGAAATCCATCAAAAGCTCGAGAAATGGCGCCACTTTGAAGATTGTAAGGTACACAAGATCTAGCATGTTTTCACAAAAGGAGCCTTTGAACCTAACACCCCCTTTTGTGAAAACATGCTAGATCTTGTGTGCCTTTAAGCTTTAAAAGCCAGTAACTCGTGTTTTTGCCGTTTTCTTGAAAGGGCAAATGACAGTTGAAGACTTTTCTGGCCTTTCTATCCCATAATTGACTTGACTTAGATCCATCCCATAATTTCTTTATTTGAGACCTAGAGGTTATGCTTAGGTTAGAAAAAGGCCATTTTCTGGTATTGTTACTCAAAATACAGGAAACGTCCATCCACTAAACGCAATCTATATTAAGAGAACGTTGTATTGCCGTATAGTGCATCGAAATCCATCAAAAGCTCGAGAAATGGCGCCACTTTGAAAATTTTAGGGTACACAAGTAACTTTGAGAGATTCAGGTTAGCTTACAAAAACCACATTTTCGGGTTTTCTACTCCAAATACGGCAAAACTGGCAGGCTAGTCTTAAAGTACTGGAAGAGACCGTTGTTTTGACGTGTAGTACATCGAAATCCATCAAAAGCTCGAGAAATGGCGCCACTTTGAAGATTGTAAGGTACACAAGATCTAGCATGTTTTCACAAAAGGAGCCTTTGAACCTAACACCCCCTTTTGTGAAAACATGCTAGATCTTGTGTGCCTTTAAGCTTTAAAAGCCAGTAACTCGTGTTTTTGCCGTTTTCTTGAAAGGGCAAATGACAGTTGAAGACTTTTCTGGCCTTTCTATCCCATAATTGACTTGACTTAGATCCATCCCATAATTTCTTTATTTGAGACCTAGAGGTTATGCTTAGGTTAGAAAAAGGCCATTTTCTGGTATTGTTACTCAAAATACAGGAAACTTCCATCCACTAAACGCAATCTATATTAAGAGAACGTTGTATTGCCGTATAGTGCATTGAAATCCATCAAAAGCTCGAGAAATGGTGCCACTGAAAATTTTAGGGTACACAAGTAACTTTGAGAGATTCAGGTTAGCTTACAAAAAACACATTTTCGGGTTTTCTACTCCAAATACGGCAAAACTGGCACGCTAGTCTTAAAGTACTGGAAGAGACCGTTGTTTTGACGTGTAGTACATCGAAATCCATCAAAAGCTCGAGAAATGGCGCCACTTTGAAGATTGTAAGGTACACAAGATCTAGCATGTTTTCACAAAAGGAGCCTTTGAACCTAACACCCCCTTTTGTGAAAACATGCTAGATCTTGTGTGCCTTTAAGCTTTAAAAGCCAGTAACTCGTGTTTTTGCCGTTTTCTTGAAAGGGCAAATGACAGTTGAAGACTTTTCTGGCCTTTCTATCCCATAATTGACTTGACTTAGATCCATCCCATAATTTCTTTATTTGAGACCTAGAGGTTATGCTTAGGTTAGAAAAAGGCCATTTTCTGGTATTGTTACTCAAAATACAGGAAACTTCCATCCACTAAACGCAATCTATATTAAGAGAACGTTGTATTGCCGTATAGTGCATCGAAATCCATCAAAAGCTCGAGAAATGGCGCCACTTTGAAAATTTTAGGGTACACAAGTAACTTTGAGAGATTCAGGTTAGCTTACAAAAACCACATTTTCGGGTTTTCTACTCCAAATACGGCAAAACTGGCACTTTAGTCTTAAAGTACTGGAAGAGACCGTTGTTTTGACGTGTAGTACATCGAAATCCATCAAAAGCTCGAGAAATGGCGCCACTTTGAAGATTTTAGGGTACACAAGTAACTTTGAGAGATTCAGGTTAGCTTACAAAAACCACATTTTCGGGTTTTCTACTCCAAATACGGCAAAACTGGCAGGCTAGTCTTAAAGTACTGGAAGAGACCGTTGTTTTGACGTGTAGTACATCGAAATCCATCAAAAGCTCGAGAAATGGCGCCACTTTGAAGATTGTAAGGTACACAAGATCTAGCATGTTTTCACAAAAGGAGCCTTTGAACCTAACACCCCCTTTTGTGAAAACATGCTAGATCTTGTGTGCCTTTAAGCTTTAAAAGCCAGTAACTCGTGTTTTTGCCGTTTTCTTGAAAGGGCAAATGACAGTTGAAGACTTTTCTGGCCTTTCTATCCCATAATTGACTTGACTTAGATCCATCCCATAATTTCTTTATTTGAGACCTAGAGGTTATGCTTAGGTTAGAAAAAGGCCATTTTCTGGTATTGTTACTCAAAATACAGGAAACTTCCATCCACTAAACGCAATCTATATTAAGAGAACGTTGTATTGCCGTATAGTGCATCGAAATCCATCAAAAGCTCGAGAAATGGCGCCACTTTGAAAATTTTAGGGTACACAAGTAACTTTGAGAGATTCAGGTTAGCTTACAAAAACCACATTTTCGGGTTTTCTACTCCAAATACGGCAAAACTGGCACCTTAGTCTTAAAGCACTGGAAGAGACCGTTGTTTTGACGTGTAGTACATCGAAATCCATCAAAAGCTCGAGAAATGGCGCCACTTTGAAGATTGTAAGGTACACAAGATCTAGCATGTTTTCACAAAAGGAGCCTTTGAACCTAACACCCCCTTTTGTGAAAACATGCTAGATCTTGTGTGCCTTTAAGCTTTAAAAGCCAGTAACTCGTGTTTTTGCCGTTTTCTTGAAAGGGCAAATGACAGTTGAAGACTTTTCTGGCCTTTCTATCCCATAATTGACTTGACTTAGATCCATCCCATAATTTCTTTATTTGAGACCTAGAGGTTATGCTTAGGTTAGAAAAAGGCCATTTTCTGGTATTGTTACTCAAAATACAGGAAACGTCCATCCACTAAACGCAATCTATATTAAGAGAACGTTGTATTGCCGTATAGTGCATCGAAATCCATCAAAAGCTCGAGAAATGGCGCCACTTTGAAAATTTTAGGGTACACAAGTAACTTTGAGAGATTCAGGTTAGCTTACAAAAACCACATTTTCGGGTTTTCTACTCCAAATACGGCAAAACTGGCACCTTAGTCTTAAAGTACTGGAAGAGACCGTTGTTTTGACGTGTAGTACATCGAAATCCATCAAAAGCTCGAGAAATGGCGCCACTTTGAAGATTTTAGGGTACACAAGTAACTTTGAGAGATTCAGGTTAGCTTACAAAAACCACATTTTCGGGTTTTCTACTCCAAATACGGCAAAACTGGCAGGCTAGTCTTAAAGTACTGGAAGAGACCGTTGTTTTGACGTGTAGTACATCGAAATCCATCAAAAGCTCGAGAAATGGCGCCACTTTGAAGATTGTAAGGTACACAAGATTCTTGTGTGCCTTTAAGCTTTAAAAGCCAGTAACTCGTGTTTTTGCCGTTTTCTTGAAAGGGCAAATGACAGTTGAAGACTTTTCTGGCCTTTCTATCCCATAATTGACTTGACTTAGATCCATCCCATAATTTCTTTATTTGAGACCTAGAGGTTATGCTTAGGTTAGAAAAAGGCCATTTTCTGGTATTGTTACTCAAAATACAGGAAACTTCCATCCACTAAACGCAATCTATATTAAGAGAACGTTGTATTGCCGTATAGTGCATCGAAATCCATCAAAAGCTCGAGAAATGGCGCCACTTTGAAAATTTTAGGGTACACAAGTAACTTTGAGAGATTCAGGTTAGCTTACAAAAACCACATTTTCGGGTTTTCTACTCCAAATACGGCAAAACTGGCACCTTAGTCTTAAAGTACTGGAAGAGACCGTTGTTTTGACGTGTAGTACATCGAAATCCATCAAAAGCTCGAGAAATGGCGCCACTTTGAAGATTGTAAGGTACACAAGATCTAGCATGTTTTCACAAAAGGAGCCTTTGAACCTAACACCCCCTTTTGTGAAAACATGCTAGATCTTGTGTGCCTTTAAGCTTTAAAAGCCAGTAACTCGTGTTTTTGCCGTTTTCTTGAAAGGGCAAATGACAGTTGAAGACTTTTCTGGCCTTTCTATCCCATAATTGACTTGACTTAGATCCATCCCATAATTTCTTTATTTGAGACCTAGAGGTTATGCTTAGGTTAGAAAAAGGCCATTTTCTGGTATTGTTACTCAAAATACAGGAAACTTCCATCCACTAAACGCAATCTATATTAAGAGAACGTTGTATTGCCGTATAGTGCATCGAAATCCATCAAAAGCTCGAGAAATGGCGCCACTTTGAAAATTTTAGGGTACACAAGTAACTTTGAGAGATTCAGGTTAGCTTACAAAAACCACATTTTCGGGTTTTCTACTCCAAATACGGCAAAACTGGCACCTTGGTCTTAAAGCACTGGAAGAGACCGTTGTTTTGACGTGTAGTACATCGAAATCCATCAAAAGCTCGAGAAATGGCGCCACTTTGAAGATTGTAAGGTACACAAGATCTAGCATGTTTTCACAAAAGGAGCCTTTGAACCTAACACCCCCTTTTGTGAAAACATGCTAGATCTTGTGTGCCTTTAAGCTTTAAAAGCCAGTAACTCGTGTTTTTGCCGTTTTCTTGAAAGGGCAAATGACAGTTGAAGACTTTTCTGGCCTTTCTATCCCATAATTGACTTGACTTAGATCCATCCCATAATTTCTTTATTTGAGACCTAGAGGTTATGCTTAGGTTAGAAAAAGGCCATTTTCTGGTATTGTTACTCAAAATACAGGAAACTTCCATCCACTAAACGCAATCTATATTAAGAGAACGTTGTATTGCCGTATAGTGCATTGAAATCCATCAAAAGCTCGAGAAATGGCGCCACTTTGAAAATTTTAGGGTACACAAGTAACTTTGAGAGATTCAGGTTAGCTTACAAAAACCACATTTTCGGGTTTTCTACTCCAAATACGGCAAAACTGGCACGCTAGTCTTAAAGTACTGGAAGAGACCGTTGTTTTGACGTGTAGTACATCGAAATCCATCAAAAGCTCGAGAAATGGCGCCACTTTGAAGATTTTAGGGTACACAAGTAACTTTGAGAGATTCAGGTTAGCTTACAAAAACCACATTTTCGGGTTTTCTACTCCAAATACGGCAAAACTGGCAGGCTAGTCTTAAAGTACTGGAAGAGACCGTTGTTTTGACGTGTAGTACATCGAAATCCATCAAAAGCTCGAGAAATGGCGCCACTTTGAAGATTGTAAGGTACACAAGATCTAGCATGTTTTCACAAAAGGAGCCTTTGAACCTAACACCCCCTTTTGTGAAAACATGCTAGATCTTGTGTGCCTTTAAGCTTTAAAAGCCAGTAACTCGTGTTTTTGCCGTTTTCTTGAAAGGGCAAATGACAGTTGAAGACTTTTCTGGCCTTTCTATCCCATAATTGACTTGACTTAGATCCATCCCATAATTTCTTTATTTGAGACCTAGAGGTTATGCTTAGGTTAGAAAAAGGCCATTTTCTGGTATTGTTACTCAAAATACAGGAAACTTCCATCCACTAAACGCAATCTATATTAAGAGAACGTTGTATTGCCGTATAGTGCATCGAAATCCATCAAAAGCTCGAGAAATGGCGCCACTTTGAAAATTTTAGGGTACACAAGTAACTTTGAGAGATTCAGGTTAGCTTACAAAAACCACATTTTCGGGTTTTCTACTCCAAATACGGCAAAACTGGCACCTTAGTCTTAAAGCACTGGAAGAGACCGTTGTTTTGACGTGTAGTACATCGAAATCCATCAAAAGCTCGAGAAATGGCGCCACTTTGAAGATTGTAAGGTACACAAGATCTAGCATGTTTTCACAAAAGGAGCCTTTGAACCTAACACCCCCTTTTGTGAAAACATGCTAGATCTTGTGTGCCTTTAAGCTTTAAAAGCCAGTAACTCGTGTTTTTGCCGTTTTCTTGAAAGGGCAAATGACAGTTGAAGACTTTTCTGGCCTTTCTATCCCATAATTGACTTGACTTAGATCCATCCCATAATTTCTTTATTTGAGACCTAGAGGTTATGCTTAGGTTAGAAAAAGGCCATTTTCTGGTATTGTTACTCAAAATACAGGAAACTTCCATCCACTAAACGCAATCTATATTAAGAGAACGTTGTATTGCCGTATAGTGCATTGAAATCCATCAAAAGCTCGAGAAATGGCGCCACTTTGAAAATTTTAGGGTACACAAGTAACTTTGAGAGATTCAGGTTAGCTTACAAAAACCACATTTTCGGGTTTTCTACTCCAAATACGGCAAAACTGGCACGCTAGTCTTAAAGTACTGGAAGAGACCGTTGTTTTGACGTGTAGTACATCGAAATCCATCAAAAGCTCGAGAAATGGCGCCACTTTGAAGATTGTAAGGTACACAAGATCTAGCATGTTTTCACAAAAGGAGCCTTTGAACCTAACACCCCCTTTTGTGAAAACATGCTAGATCTTGTGTGCCTTTAAGCTTTAAAAGCCAGTAACTCGTGTTTTTGCCGTTTTCTTGAAAGGGCAAATGACAGTTGAAGACTTTTCTGGCCTTTCTATCCCATAATTGACTTGACTTAGATCCATCCCATAATTTCTTTATTTGAGACCTAGAGGTTATGCTTAGGTTAGAAAAAGGCCATTTTCTGGTATTGTTACTCAAAATACAGGAAACTTCCATCCACTAAACGCAATCTATATTAAGAGAACGTTGTATTGCCGTATAGTGCATCGAAATCCATCAAAAGCTCGAGAAATGGCGCCACTTTGAAAATTTTAGGGTACACAAGTAACTTTGAGAGATTCAGGTTAGCTTACAAAAACCACATTTTCGGGTTTTCTACTCCAAATACGGCAAAACTGGCACCTTAGTCTTAAAGTACTGGAAGAGACCGTTGTTTTGACGTGTAGTACATCGAAATCCATCAAAAGCTCGAGAAATGGCGCCACTTTGAAGATTGTAAGGTACACAAGATTCTTGTGTGCCTTTAAGCTTTAAAAGCCAGTAACTCGTGTTTTTGCCGTTTTCTTGAAAGGGCAAATGACAGTTGAAGACTTTTCTGGCCTTTCTATCCCATAATTGACTTGACTTAGATCCATCCCATAATTTCTTTATTTGAGACCTAGAGGTTATGCTTAGGTTAGAAAAAGGCCATTTTCTGGTATTGTTACTCAAAATACAGGAAACTTCCATCCACTAAACGCAATCTATATTAAGAGAACGTTGTATTGCCGTATAGTGCATCGAAATCCATCAAAAGCTCGAGAAATGGCGCCACTTTGAAAATTTTAGGGTACACAAGTAACTTTGAGAGATTCAGGTTAGCTTACAAAAACCACATTTTCGGGTTTTCTACTCCAAATACGGCAAAACTGGCACGCTAGTCTTAAAGTACTGGAAGAGACCGTTGTTTTGACGTGTAGTACATCGAAATCCATCAAAAGCTCGAGAAATGGCGCCACTTTGAAGATTGTAAGGTACACAAGATCTAGCATGTTTTCACAAAAGGAGCCTTTGAACCTAACACCCCCTTTTGTGAAAACATGCTAGATCTTGTGTGCCTTTAAGCTTTAAAAGCCAGTAACTCGTGTTTTTGCCGTTTTCTTGAAAGGGCAAATGACAGTTGAAGACTTTTCTGGCCTTTCTATCCCATAATTGACTTGACTTAGATCCATCCCATAATTTCTTTATTTGAGACCTAGAGGTTATGCTTAGGTTAGAAAAAGGCCATTTTCTGGTATTGTTACTCAAAATACAGGAAACTTCCATCCACTAAACGCAATCTATATTAAGAGAACGTTGTATTGCCGTATAGTGCATCGAAATCCATCAAAAGCTCGAGAAATGGCGCCACTTTGAAAATTTTAGGGTACACAAGTAACTTTGAGAGATTCAGGTTAGCTTACAAAAACCACATTTTCGGGTTTTCTACTCCAAATACGGCAAAACTGGCACGCTAGTCTTAAAGTACTGGAAGAGACCGTTGTTTTGACGTGTAGTACATCGAAATCCATCAAAAGCTCGAGAAATGGCGCCACTTTGAAGATTGTAAGGTACACAAGATCTAGCATGTTTTCACAAAAGGAGCCTTTAAACCTAACACCCCCTTTTGTGAAAACATGCTAGATCTTGTGTGCCTTTAAGCTTTAAAAGCCAGTAACTCGTGTTTTTGCCGTTTTCTTGAAAGGGCAAATGACAGTTGAAGACTTTTCTGGCCTTTCTATCCCATAATTGACTTGACTTAGATCCATCCCATAATTTCTTTATTTGAGACCTAGAGGTTATGCTTAGGTTAGAAAAAGGCCATTTTCTGGTATTGTTACTCAAAATACAGGAAACTTCCATCCACTAAACGCAATCTATATTAAGAGAACGTTGTATTGCCGTATAGTGCATCGAAATCCATCAAAAGCTCGAGAAATGGCGCCACTTTGAAAATTTTAGGGTACACAAGTAACTTTGAGAGATTCAGGTTAGCTTACAAAAACCACATTTTCGGGTTTTCTACTCCAAATACGGCAAAACTGGCAGGCTAGTCTTAAAGTACTGGAAGAGACCGTTGTTTTGACGTGTAGTACATCGAAATCCATCAAAAGCTCGAGAAATGGCGCCACTTTGAAGATTGTAAGGTACACAAGATCTAGCATGTTTTCACAAAAGGAGCCTTTGAACCTAACACCCCCTTTTGTGAAAACATGCTAGATCTTGTGTGCCTTTAAGCTTTAAAAGCCAGTAACTCGTGTTTTTGCCGTTTTCTTGAAAGGGCAAATGACAGTTGAAGACTTTTCTGGCCTTTCTATCCCATAATTGACTTGACTTAGATCCATCCCATAATTTCTTTATTTGAGACCTAGAGGTTATGCTTAGGTTAGAAAAAGGCCATTTTCTGGTATTGTTACTCAAAATACAGGAAACTTCCATCCACTAAACGCAATCTATATTAAGAGAACGTTGTATTGCCGTATAGTGCATTGAAATCCATCAAAAGCTCGAGAAATGGTGCCACTGAAAATTTTAGGGTACACAAGTAACTTTGAGAGATTCAGGTTAGCTTACAAAAAACACATTTTCGGGTTTTCTACTCCAAATACGGCAAAACTGGCACGCTAGTCTTAAAGTACTGGAAGAGACCGTTGTTTTGACGTGTAGTACATCGAAATCCATCAAAAGCTCGAGAAATGGCGCCACTTTGAAGATTGTAAGGTACACAAGATCTAGCATGTTTTCACAAAAGGAGCCTTTGAACCTAACACCCCCTTTTGTGAAAACATGCTAGATCTTGTGTGCCTTTAAGCTTTAAAAGCCAGTAACTCGTGTTTTTGCCGTTTTCTTGAAAGGGCAAATGACAGTTGAAGACTTTTCTGGCCTTTCTATCCCATAATTGACTTGACTTAGATCCATCCCATAATTTCTTTATTTGAGACCTAGAGGTTATGCTTAGGTTAGAAAAAGGCCATTTTCTGGTATTGTTACTCAAAATACAGGAAACTTCCATCCACTAAACGCAATCTATATTAAGAGAACGTTGTATTGCCGTATAGTGCATCGAAATCCATCAAAAGCTCGAGAAATGGCGCCACTTTGAAAATTTTAGGGTACACAAGTAACTTTGAGAGATTCAGGTTAGCTTACAAAAACCACATTTTCGGGTTTTCTACTCCAAATACGGCAAAACTGGCACCTTAGTCTTAAAGTACTGGAAGAGACCGTTGTTTTGACGTGTAGTACATCGAAATCCATCAAAAGCTCGAGAAATGGCGCCACTTTGAAGATTTTAGGGTACACAAGTAACTTTGAGAGATTCAGGTTAGCTTACAAAAACCACATTTTCGGGTTTTCTACTCCAAATACGGCAAAACTGGCAGGCTAGTCTTAAAGTACTGGAAGAGACCGTTGTTTTGACGTGTAGTACATCGAAATCCATCAAAAGCTCGAGAAATGGCGCCACTTTGAAGATTGTAAGGTACACAAGATCTAGCATGTTTTCACAAAAGGAGCCTTTGAACCTAACACCCCCTTTTGTGAAAACATGCTAGATCTTGTGTGCCTTTAAGCTTTAAAAGCCAGTAACTCGTGTTTTTGCCGTTTTCTTGAAAGGGCAAATGACAGTTGAAGACTTTTCTGGCCTTTCTATCCCATAATTGACTTGACTTAGATCCATCCCATAATTTCTTTATTTGAGACCTAGAGGTTATGCTTAGGTTAGAAAAAGGCCATTTTCTGGTATTGTTACTCAAAATACAGGAAACTTCCATCCACTAAACGCAATCTATATTAAGAGAACGTTGTATTGCCGTATAGTGCATCGAAATCCATCAAAAGCTCGAGAAATGGCGCCACTTTGAAAATTTTAGGGTACACAAGTAACTTTGAGAGATTCAGGTTAGCTTACAAAAACCACATTTTCGGGTTTTCTACTCCAAATACGGCAAAACTGGCACCTTAGTCTTAAAGTACTGGAAGAGACCGTTGTTTTGACGTGTAGTACATCGAAATCCATCAAAAGCTCGAGAAATGGCGCCACTTTGAAGATTGTAAGGTACACAAGATCTAGCATGTTTTCACAAAAGGAGCCTTTGAACCTAACACCCCCTTTTGTGAAAACATGCTAGATCTTGTGTGCCTTTAAGCTTTAAAAGCCAGTAACTCGTGTTTTTGCCGTTTTCTTGAAAGGGCAAATGACAGTTGAAGACTTTTCTGGCCTTTCTATCCCATAATTGACTTGACTTAGATCCATCCCATAATTTCTTTATTTGAGACCTAGAGGTTATGCTTAGGTTAGAAAAAGGCCATTTTCTGGTATTGTTACTCAAAATACAGGAAACTTCCATCCACTAAACGCAATCTATATTAAGAGAACGTTGTATTGCCGTATAGTGCATCGAAATCCATCAAAAGCTCGAGAAATGGCGCCACTTTGAAAATTTTAGGGTACACAAGTAACTTTGAGAGATTCAGGTTAGCTTACAAAAACCACATTTTCGGGTTTTCTACTCCAAATACGGCAAAACTGGCACCTTAGTCTTAAAGCACTGGAAGAGACCGTTGTTTTGACGTGTAGTACATCGAAATCCATCAAAAGCTCGAGAAATGGCGCCACTTTGAAGATTGTAAGGTACACAAGAATTCTTGTGTGCCTTTAAGCTTTAAAAGCCAGTAACTCGTGTTTTTGCCGTTTTCTTGAAAGGGCAAATGACAGTTGAAGACTTTTCTGGCCTTTCTATCCCATAATTGACTTGACTTAGATCCATCCCATAATTTCTTTATTTGAGACCTAGAGGTTATGCTTAGGTTAGAAAAAGGCCATTTTCTGGTATTGTTACTCAAAATACAGGAAACTTCCATCCACTAAACGCAATCTATATTAAGAGAACGTTGTATTGCCGTATAGTGCATCGAAATCCATCAAAAGCTCGAGAAATGGCGCCACTTTGAAAATTTTAGGGTACACAAGTAACTTTGAGAGATTCAGGTTAGCTTACAAAAACCACATTTTCGGGTTTTCTACTCCAAATACGGCAAAACTGGCACGCTAGTCTTAAAGTACTGGAAGAGACCGTTGTTTTGACGTGTAGTACATCGAAATCCATCAAAAGCTCGAGAAATGGCGCCACTTTGAAGATTGTAAGGTACACAAGATCTAGCATGTTTTCACAAAAGGAGCCTTTGAACCTAACACCCCCTTTTGTGAAAACATGCTAGATCTTGTGTGCCTTTAAGCTTTAAAAGCCAGTAACTCGTGTTTTTGCCGTTTTCTTGAAAGGGCAAATGACAGTTGAAGACTTTTCTGGCCTTTCTATCCCATAATTGACTTGACTTAGATCCATCCCATAATTTCTTTATTTGAGACCTAGAGGTTATGCTTAGGTTAGAAAAAGGCCATTTTCTGGTATTGTTACTCAAAATACAGGAAACGTCCATCCACTAAACGCAATCTATATTAAGAGAACGTTGTATTGCCGTATAGTGCATCGAAATCCATCAAAAGCTCGAGAAATGGCGCCACTTTGAAAATTTTAGGGTACACAAGTAACTTTGAGAGATTCAGGTTAGCTTACAAAAACCACATTTTCGGGTTTTCTACTCCAAATACGGCAAAACTGGCAGGCTAGTCTTAAAGTACTGGAAGAGACCGTTGTTTTGACGTGTAGTACATCGAAATCCATCAAAAGCTCGAGAAATGGCGCCACTTTGAAGATTGTAAGGTACACAAGATCTAGCATGTTTTCACAAAAGGAGCCTTTGAACCTAACACCCCCTTTTGTGAAAACATGCTAGATCTTGTGTGCCTTTAAGCTTTAAAAGCCAGTAACTCGTGTTTTTGCCGTTTTCTTGAAAGGGCAAATGACAGTTGAAGACTTTTCTGGCCTTTCTATCCCATAATTGACTTGACTTAGATCCATCCCATAATTTCTTTATTTGAGACCTAGAGGTTATGCTTAGGTTAGAAAAAGGCCATTTTCTGGTATTGTTACTCAAAATACAGGAAACTTCCATCCACTAAACGCAATCTATATTAAGAGAACGTTGTATTGCCGTATAGTGCATTGAAATCCATCAAAAGCTCGAGAAATGGTGCCACTGAAAATTTTAGGGTACACAAGTAACTTTGAGAGATTCAGGTTAGCTTACAAAAAACACATTTTCGGGTTTTCTACTCCAAATACGGCAAAACTGGCACGCTAGTCTTAAAGTACTGGAAGAGACCGTTGTTTTGACGTGTAGTACATCGAAATCCATCAAAAGCTCGAGAAATGGCGCCACTTTGAAGATTGTAAGGTACACAAGATCTAGCATGTTTTCACAAAAGGAGCCTTTGAACCTAACACCCCCTTTTGTGAAAACATGCTAGATCTTGTGTGCCTTTAAGCTTTAAAAGCCAGTAACTCGTGTTTTTGCCGTTTTCTTGAAAGGGCAAATGACAGTTGAAGACTTTTCTGGCCTTTCTATCCCATAATTGACTTGACTTAGATCCATCCCATAATTTCTTTATTTGAGACCTAGAGGTTATGCTTAGGTTAGAAAAAGGCCATTTTCTGGTATTGTTACTCAAAATACAGGAAACTTCCATCCACTAAACGCAATCTATATTAAGAGAACGTTGTATTGCCGTATAGTACATCGAAATCCATCAAAAGCTCGAGAAATGGCGCCACTTTGAAGATTGTAAGGTACACAAGAATTCTTGTGTGCCTTTAAGCTTTAAAAGCCAGTAACTCGTGTTTTTGCCGTTTTCTTGAAAGGGCAAATGACAGTTGAAGACTTTTCTGGCCTTTCTATCCCATAATTGACTTGACTTAGATCCATCCCATAATTTCTTTATTTGAGACCTAGAGGTTATGCTTAGGTTAGAAAAAGGCCATTTTCTGGTATTGTTACTCAAAATACAGGAAACTTCCATCCACTAAACGCAATCTATATTAAGAGAACGTTGTATTGCCGTATAGTGCATTGAAATCCATCAAAAGCTCGAGAAATGGCGCCACTTTGAAAATTTTAGGGTACACAAGTAACTTTGAGAGATTCAGGTTAGCTTACAAAAACCACATTTTCGGGTTTTCTACTCCAAATACGGCAAAACGGGCACGCTAGTCTTAAAGTACTGGAAGAGACCGTTGTTTTGACGTGTAGTACATCGAAATCCATCAAAAGCTCGAGAAATGGCGCCACTTTGAAGATTGTAAGGTACACAAGATCTAGCATGTTTTCACAAAAGGAGCCTTTGAACCTAACACCCCCTTTTGTGAAAACATGCTAGATCTTGTGTGCCTTTAAGCTTTAAAAGCCAGTAACTCGTGTTTTTGCCGTTTTCTTGAAAGGGCAAATGACAGTTGAAGACTTTTCTGGCCTTTCTATCCCATAATTGACTTGACTTAGATCCATCCCATAATTTCTTTATTTGAGACCTAGAGGTTATGCTTAGGTTAGAAAAAGGCCATTTTCTGGTATTGTTACTCAAAATACAGGAAACTTCCATCCACTAAACGCAATCTATATTAAGAGAACGTTGTATTGCCGTATAGTGCATCGAAATCCATCAAAAGCTCGAGAAATGGCGCCACTTTGAAAATTTTAGGGTACACAAGTAACTTTGAGAGATTCAGGTTAGCTTACAAAAACCACATTTTCGGGTTTTCTACTCCAAATACGGCAAAACTGGCACCTTAGTCTTAAAGTACTGGAAGAGACCGTTGTTTTGACGTGTAGTACATCGAAATCCATCAAAAGCTCGAGAAATGGCGCCACTTTGAAGATTTTAGGGTACACAAGTAACTTTGAGAGATTCAGGTTAGCTTACAAAAACCACATTTTCGGGTTTTCTACTCCAAATACGGCAAAACTGGCAGGCTAGTCTTAAAGTACTGGAAGAGACCGTTGTTTTGACGTGTAGTACATCGAAATCCATCAAAAGCTCGAGAAATGGCGCCACTTTGAAGATTGTAAGGTACACAAGATCTAGCATGTTTTCACAAAAGGAGCCTTTGAACCTAACACCCCCTTTTGTGAAAACATGCTAGATCTTGTGTGCCTTTAAGCTTTAAAAGCCAGTAACTCGTGTTTTTGCCGTTTTCTTGAAAGGGCAAATGACAGTTGAAGACTTTTCTGGCCTTTCTATCCCATAATTGACTTGACTTAGATCCATCCCATAATTTCTTTATTTGAGACCTAGAGGTTATGCTTAGGTTAGAAAAAGGCCATTTTCTGGTATTGTTACTCAAAATACAGGAAACTTCCATCCACTAAACGCAATCTATATTAAGAGAACGTTGTATTGCCGTATAGTGCATCGAAATCCATCAAAAGCTCGAGAAATGGCGCCACTTTGAAAATTTTAGGGTACACAAGTAACTTTGAGAGATTCAGGTTAGCTTACAAAAACCACATTTTCGGGTTTTCTACTCCAAATACGGCAAAACTGGCACCTTAGTCTTAAAGTACTGGAAGAGACCGTTGTTTTGACGTGTAGTACATCGAAATCCATCAAAAGCTCGAGAAATGGCGCCACTTTGAAGATTTTAGGGTACACAAGTAACTTTGAGAGATTCAGGTTAGCTTACAAAAACCACATTTTCGGGTTTTCTACTCCAAATACGGCAAAACTGGCAGGCTAGTCTTAAAGTACTGGAAGAGACCGTTGTTTTGACGTGTAGTACATCGAAATCCATCAAAAGCTCGAGAAATGGCGCCACTTTGAAGATTGTAAGGTACACAAGATCTAGCATGTTTTCACAAAAGGAGCCTTTGAACCTAACACCCCCTTTTGTGAAAACATGCTAGTCTAGCATGTTTTCACAAAAGGAGCCTTTGAACCTAACACCCCCTTTTGTGAAAACATGCTAGATCTTGTGTGCCTTTAAGCTTTAAAAGCCAGTAACTCGTGTTTTTGCCGTTTTCTTGAAAGGGCAAATGACAGTTGAAGACTTTTCTGGCCTTTCTATCCCATAATTGACTTGACTTAGATCCATCCCATAATTTCTTTATTTGAGACCTAGAGGTTATGCTTAGGTTAGAAAAAGGCCATTTTCTGGTATTGTTACTCAAAATACAGGAAACTTCCATCCACTAAACGCAATCTATATTAAGAGAACGTTGTATTGCCGTATAGTGCATCGAAATCCATCAAAAGCTCGAGAAATGGCGCCACTTTGAAAATTTTAGGGTACACAAGTAACTTTGAGAGATTCAGGTTAGCTTACAAAAACCACATTTTCGGGTTTTCTACTCCAAATACGGCAAAACTGGCAGGCTAGTCTTAAAGTACTGGAAGAGACCGTTGTTTTGACGTGTAGTACATCGAAATCCATCAAAAGCTCGAGAAATGGCGCCACTTTGAAGATTGTAAGGTACACAAGATCTAGCATGTTTTCACAAAAGGAGCCTTTGAACCTAACACCCCCTTTTGTGAAAACATGCTAGATCTTGTGTGCCTTTAAGCTTTAAAAGCCAGTAACTCGTGTTTTTGCCGTTTTCTTGAAAGGGCAAATGACAGTTGAAGACTTTTCTGGCCTTTCTATCCCATAATTGACTTGACTTAGATCCATCCCATAATTTCTTTATTTGAGACCTAGAGGTTATGCTTAGGTTAGAAAAAGGCCATTTTCTGGTATTGTTACTCAAAATACAGGAAACTTCCATCCACTAAACGCAATCTATATTAAGAGAACGTTGTATTGCCGTATAGTGCATCGAAATCCATCAAAAGCTCGAGAAATGGCGCCACTTGGAAATTTTAGGGTACACAAGTAACTTTGAGAGATTCAGGTTAGCTTACAAAAACCACATTTTCGGGTTTTCTACTCCAAATACGGCAAAACTGGCAGGCTAGTCTTAAAGTACTGGAAGAGACCGTTGTTTTGACGTGTAGTACATCGAAATCCATCAAAAGCTCGAGAAATGGCGCCACTTTGAAGATTGTAAGGTACACAAGATCTAGCATGTTTTCACAAAAGGAGCCTTTGAACCTAACACCCCCTTTTGTGAAAACATGCTAGATCTTGTGTGCCTTTAAGCTTTAAAAGCCAGTAACTCGTGTTTTTGCCGTTTTCTTGAAAGGGCAAATGACAGTTGAAGACTTTTCTGGCCTTTCTATCCCATAATTGACTTGACTTAGATCCATCCCATAATTTCTTTATTTGAGACCTAGAGGTTATGCTTAGGTTAGAAAAAGGCCATTTTCTGGTATTGTTACTCAAAATACAGGAAACTTCCATCCACTAAACGCAATCTATATTAAGAGAACGTTGTATTGCCGTATAGTGCATTGAAATCCATCAAAAGCTCGAGAAATGGTGCCACTGAAAATTTTAGGGTACACAAGTAACTTTGAGAGATTCAGGTTAGCTTACAAAAACCACATTTTCGGGTTTTCTACTCCAAATACGGCAAAACTGGCACGCTAGTCTTAAAGTACTGGAAGAGACCGTTGTTTTGACGTGTAGTACATCGAAATCCATCAAAAGCTCGAGAAATGGCGCCACTTTGAAGATTGTAAGGTACACAAGATCTAGCATGTTTTCACAAAAGGAGCCTTTGAACCTAACACCCCCTTTTGTGAAAACATGCTAGATATAGTTATATCGCCGCAACATCCTTACACATAAAATCCAAAACTCGAGTATCTGTTAAAGCTATCCTAACACATAGTTATACCGAAGAGAGATATATCGCCCCGCAACAGCCTTACACCTAGAAATCTAAATTTGGAGTATCTGTTAAAGCTATCCTAATATATAGTTGTATCGAAGGGAGAATGGTGAGACCACGTAGTGAACCACTTCCACGGAGTCTAGCTCGAGAGGCAGGTGCTATTCTAGAGGAGAGAGATGGAATGCTCGAGGGAGTGGAGATAGGCCGCCGTACTATCCGATGGCGCTTCTTCCAAGGTGTGGCAGGAGATTTGACCCCTAGGATCATGGAAAAGTTAGTTGCAAATGTAACCACCAGTTTCTACCTACGCTACAGCTACACCTATCGCATTCGCAATGTCAATGACGGACGCGTGATTCTATTCTCCAAGACTGTCCCAGGCTCTCCATGGGTGAACATCCTAGAAGATGCAGAAGAGTGGATCAATAGCAAGGAGACAGCTCGTTTGAATCCCGACAACATCAATCGACCAAATACCCAATGGGCCTTTGTGCGTTGGATATACGTAGATGTGAAAGTTGTGATCGATCGTCAGCTTTTGTTGGGAACAGGTCCACTGCCCCAATGGCTTCGCTATAAGAGAGGAATACTTGCCCTTGATCGGTATGGCGACAACCTATGTCTTTGGCGCTGCCTTGCCATGCATGAAGGAGCACGAATAGATAGGTGTTGCGTCAAAGCTCGAAAACTTGCCCAGGCCTTCTATCGTCTGACAGCGCCCACACAAGATGTTCCCAGAACTTCCATAGACCAGCTGGAGGAAGTCGAGTTGCACTTTAGAATCGGTATTCGGGTGTATGAACCCATGGAGGATGGCGCTTGGCATCTGACGCGACATGCAGCTCACTACAAGCATACGATGACGATTGGGATACACGAAGGACATGCCTTCTACATCAAGAACGTCGACAAGATAGGGAGTGTCTACGTATGCAACGATTGTAAGCAACGGTTCACAAAAGCCTCGAACCTTCACCGCCATGCAGATCGTTGCAGGCGTGGCGAAACGAAGATTGTTTGCCCCGGAAAAGTAATCACAGTACCCCAGTCGGCATACGAAAAAGCCTTCTGGCCAGAGAGCACAGCCAGCAAAGTCGCTTTATGCTGGTTGGAACGCGAAACCAAAAGGATTGGACAACACATTCATCATGCAGCTTGTGGACATGGTGGAGAGCATTGGATCGAAGGAGCGCCGGTCGACGGCTACGAACCTCTTTCGAAAACCATCTTCCAATTTCATGGATGCTATTTCCACGGCTGCCCGAAATGCTTCCCTAGGGAAAGGAGTCTCTATCTCAAGACCTGTGAAAGAACGGCAAAGCTACAAGGAGCTGGTTATACAGTAGTGGAAGCTTGGGGCTGCTCCACAAAGAAGAAGAACAAACCGGTTCCCACACCAACACAAACTGTCTACCCACACTTCATAGTTTACGATTTCGAAGCCTATCTCGACACGACAAAAGGAAGACAACCAACAGACCACCTGACCATCGAAAACGTCCACGTTCCAATATCAGTATCAATTGCCGACACATACAATCGAAAGCCAACCCACATCTGTCGACGCAATCCAAAAGAACTCATAGCTGCCTTCGTCGAAGAACTCCAGCAAAGAGCAGAGACAATCCAAGTAGCTATGGCAAGATGGTACCGGCTCGATGAACCCAAATTCTCCTTCGACACCCTACCAAAGAAACAACAAGCTAAGATCGAAGAATGGATTGGTCAAGTTCCAGTAGTGGGATTCAACTCTGGCAGGTACGATCTTAATCTGATCAGGGAGCACTTCGTAGGAATCATTGCCGACACCTGTTCAAAGATTCTGGTAGCAAAGAAAGCCAATTCCACTATGTTCCTATTGACCCCAGATTTCCGTTTCCTTGATGTGATCAACTACCTTGGACCAGGAACTTCTTATGAACGTTGGGTCGCTGCCTATGGCTGTGAGTTGCAAAAGAGTTTCTTCCCATATGAGTGGTTTGACTCTCCCGACAAGTTGGATCACATTGGATTACCAGATTATCAAGAGTGGGGTTCGAAGTTGAAAAGAGAACACCTACTATCTAGGGAAGAGTTCGAAGACTGCAAGCGCACCTTTCTCGACAAAGGAATGGAAACCTTTGCAGACTGGCTAAGATACTACAACAACCTAGATGTAGTTCCATTCCTAGAGGCACTCGAAAAGATGCGAGATTTCTATCATGAGAAAGGAGTAGACATGCTGAAAGACGCAGTGTCCATCCCAGGAGTCTCACTACAGTTCCTGCTTCGAGGTAGTGTAGAAAGGGGAGCTGAGATGTACGCTCCAAGTAAGGAAGCCTACCGCATGCTGAAAGACGCCGTAGTGGGAGGTCCAAGCATAGTGTTCACCAGACTCCACGAAGCAGGAAAAACTAAGATTCGTAGTCATCAGGGAGGAACTAAGATTTGTCGTAAGATTCTTGGATACGATGCCAACGCCCTATATCTTTCTACCATGGAATTCGAAATGCCTTGTGGAAAAGAAAAGGCCGTGCACTATGACGATCCAGGTCCAGCCACCAAAGGATTCGTTGAATGTCTACTTGGTGGAACGTGGTTTGGATATGCAGAAGTAGACATCGAGATACCAAAGAAATTGTGGAAGGAATTTGAGGAGATGCCACCCTTCTTCTACAACAAGAAAATCCCCAAAGAAGCAATCCCTCCAGAAATGATAGCCTACCTTGAGAAGACTGGTAGAAAGCTCAGCGAGGAAAAGAAGTTAGTTGGAAGTCTCTCTGGAAAGAAGTTGCTACTCTATGCTCCTCTTCTACTTTGGTATGTAGATCACGGCGCAGTGATCACTGCTGTCTACCGCACGATAGATTACGAACCCAAAGAAATCTTCGGATGGTTCGTGGACCAAGTCACTGAGGCGCGACGCATGGGAGATGAAGACAAAGGTGAGGCTTTGCTGGCAGATGTGTTCAAGCTACTAGGAAACAGCGCCTATGGAAAGTTGCTCGAAGACTTGGGACGCCAAACGAAAGTCACCTATACGAAAGATGAGAAGGTTGTGGACAAGGCATTGCGAAGTGTTTGGTTCGAAGACCTAGAAGAGATTGGAGAGGCATACGAACTAGAGAGTAGGAAAGACCAGATCCGAATCAAACGCCCTTTCCAAGTAGGTATCGCTGTGTACCAGCTCGCAAAGCTGCGTATGCTTGAGTTCTACTATGACTTCATCGACAAGTACATTGATCGCAATGATTTCGAATATATACAGATGGACACAGACAGTGCCTACATTGCCATCTCGGGAAATAGCCTCGATGAGGTTGTAAGACTGGAACTGCGAGAAGATTTCGAAGCCGAAAGGAATGAATGGCTAGCTTGGGACGAATGGAGCAGTCGTACACCAGGACTCTTCAAACTCGAATTCGAAGGACATCGCGCCATTGCCCTATGCTCGAAAGCCTACTATGTCGATACAGGTGGCAGCAAGAAGTATTCCGCTAAAGGTATGTCTAGACGGCACAACGACATTTCGTGGGATCGATTCAAAGAAACCCTCCAGGGTAGTATCGACGTAGCGAATAACCGAGGCTTCCGCCTATTGCCAGAAGGTGTGGTAACCTACGACCAATGGAAGCTTGGGTTATCGGCTTACTACGACAAAAGACGAGTTCTTCCCGATGGAATCCACACCGAGCCAATAGAGTACGCTGTCAAGCGTCTAGGTACAAACAGAATTCCTTTTGGTGGTAGTTCTGTATCCCTAGGAACGACTTGTAGCTCTTCACGAACGAATCCACGTTTGGGTGCGTCCTTCTCCCCTTCTCGCTTCACAAGGTAGTACAGCACAGGCTGTCCCGAAGATACTACACTTCGCGAAATGGTGTATATCTGCAAACTCCACACAGGATCAGTAGCTCTACGTTTTTCACCTCCTTCCAATTCTCCTGGTGCGTAAAGATATCGAACTAGAACGTCGAATGGTAGACGCTCTTCTCTCAATCCAACTGTGCGCGAATACGTAGGAGTCTTCAGATCTACTTGTTGCGCCACTACAGAATTCGAAGGCTCTTTACCAGTCAACCGAGTCACCTCACTATTCATAGCTTTGATAACCATTGGTAAACGAACTACCCATTCTCTACTACGTTCATCTGATCCTTCCGAAGTAAGTACCATCTCTTGTGCATATTGATATCCAAACAATCTCTCAGCTAGAGTCCTATTTGCTCTTTCAACAAAACTTTGCGCTCTATGATTACCAGCCTCACCTCGTTGAACTTTCGTACCATGTAGTTCTAGCGTTTCAGACATACGTCCCATGAATTCTCTACCAGGATCTACTTGCAAGGTCTTTGGCCATTCTAGTGGACTACGTTTATAGATTCGTTCGAATGCCGCAGAAACTTCGCCACTATCTTTAGATGCCAAGGGTTCGGCTTCTTTGTATCGAGAAGCTACATCGATTACCACTAATGCATACTTATATAGTTTCCTTCCACGTCCAGGACGATCGTGTGGTAGAAATATCAAATCAGCTTGGTGGACTTCATTTGGTTTCAATACAGTCCAATGCGGTCGTGGAATGTGTTTTGGTGGTGGTAGATATATTTGCCACATAGATTGCTTTTCCAACCAACTCCTAGCCACGTCTTCTGATGCTTTCGCTGCTACCGATAGCTTACCAATTGCAGAGTGACCTTTCCAATAGCCCATAGGACCATAGAAGATATTCGCAAGTTTAGAATCCATCATACATCTATACGTCCCAACCTTCAACAGATAAAAAAAAAAAAGGAAGAATAAAGAAAGTCGTTGCGTGACCCTCTTCATTCTTCCTTTCTTTTTTTTTTTTTTTTAGTAGTAACCTAGTAGTAGCTTAGTAGTAGCTAGTAGTAGCTAGTAGTAGCTTAGGGGTAGCTTAGTAGTAGCTTAGGGGTAGCTTAGGGGTAGCTTAGGGGTAGCTTAGGGGTAGCTTAGTAGTAGCTTAGGGGTAGCTTAGGGGTAGCTTAGTAGTAGCTTAGGGGTAGCTTAGGGGTAGCTTAGTAGTAGCTTAGGGGTAGCTTAGGGGTAGCTTAGGGGTAGCTTAGTAGTAGCTTAGGGGTAGCTTAGGGGTAGCTTAGTAGTAGCTTAGGGGTAGCTTAGGGGTAGCTTAGTAGTAGCTTAGGGGTAGCTTAGGGGTAGCTTAGGGGTAGCTTAGTAGTAGCTTAGGGGTAGTAGTATCTATATCCATTTACTAATAGCGTATCCAACGCCTAGCATTCCACCACCAACGTAGAGCAACTCGCCAGTCTTCTGATTGTTCGAGGGTTTGTAGTAGTCAGATAAGCGGGGTTCTTTCATCTCTTTGAGATGTTTAAGCGCCTTACGTAACTTATCGGATCGCACTAAGGCTTCGTTGGTATCTCTTTGATCGTTGTGTGCTTTGCGTTCAAGACCTTCCTGCTCTTGTGCATAGTCATATAAGCTTTGACGTTTGATTCTATACGCTTTCATTTCACGTTCTAGTTTTTCGGTGGCCCTATCGTGTCTCTCTCGTTCTGCATCTACATCACCATCCTTTCCAAGCATTCTAGCTAGTATGCCACCACCAGTAAATGCCGTTGCATTCAATATAGCCCCGAAAATGGCCATTCCAATTGCTGCAGCCATTACGGTTTGGTCTTTCCTTTTTCTTTCTCAAGTTGTTTCTCAAGATATTCCTTTGCGTATAAGCTACCAACTATCACGGCAGTCCACTTTGCGTAATTCACTATGGAAGAAGAAGGATCGCTAAGCATAGATTCCTTGGTAGTCTTTTTTACGATCCACCCAATACCAGCAGCGAGTCCAACGATCTTGACTGCATCGGTTGCCGTCTTCGTCAATTCCTTCTCCATCTAGATATATACTACTATGGTCTCGAGTCTTTAAGTGTTACTCCATGTCTAGTGCCGTTGGCTTTGTCGGAGCTGCAGGTTGTGTCGTGCTAATGGCGGCAACACGCTTATTGCCATCTACATACTTCTTGTACGCAAAGTACGTGCCAAACAATGTAGCGCCAGTACCGATGACTGCGAGAATAGTCAGGTTTTCGAACCGACCTTTCTCTACGTCAGTTTCTTTGGACGGTTCATTTTCACGTTCTATCTCCATCTTTTGAGCTTCTTTTGCACGGGCAGTGACCTTCTCCCAAGCTAATTTTCCTGCTGCAACACGCTTTGGATTTTTTCCTTTCTTAGTTGGTACGGTCGTCGGAGGATTCGCAGTTATCTGATCCGTCTGTCCTTCCATCTTGATTCGATATAGTAGGTATATGTGGAGGTTCAACAGTTGTACCAGGAATGACTACGTGACCAGATATGTGGAATAGGACGCTAGCTAGAGCTACAAGGCGACCTGCTTTGAGCGATAGTAGACCAGTAGCAGCACTGATTTCGTTGCGGACTAGAGGGTCTTCTTGTAGGTCCTTGATCAGTGCTTCTTGAGAATCTATTGGTACTAGGTAGGCAACTAGGCGGGTAGCTAGACGCGTCACACCGTCGACTAAGCCTTTCGTTACTTGCTGAGCTAGGACGGCCTGATACCTCCTATACAACTTGTCTACCTCTTTCTCGGGAAGCCTAGAGATGTCCCCTAGGGAAAAGTTCTTACCTAAGTATTCTTTCGTTACGCCTGTTGCGGCTAAGATCGAAAGTGATTCACGATTGTCTGACGTAATGTCTAGGGCGGTTGGTGGTGGACCTGTTACGTCCTCACCGAATATCTCGAGTATTTCCTTATCAGTCATAATATGTTATAGATGCTGGGAGCTCTAACACTACCTCGAAAGGATGGCGTAGACAGAAGCACATGCGAGCGAACTTATGGGATCCAAGTATCAATCGTAACTCTTTGCATTCTTGCGAGCCTCCATAATCCTCAAATATCTTTTTACCATCTACGACCGATGCTGTATGAAATGCTACTACTATAGCTACGTTCTCACGGAAGGGTTTACATATGCTCGTTAGTTGTTGGGACAGCACCCAAACGGAAAGCCCTATGTGTCGTGCAGAAAAAGCTAAGTCCACTAGCTTTTCAGTTCGTTTCTTGACGTCCTTCGATGCGGCGCAATCATCGAGAATCAATAGAGTATTGGTACCTGACCAAAATGTTGCGCAAATACTCAAAGTAGCATCGATGGCATCTTGTGGTGGCGATATGACGAAGAAATGAGGATCTCGATTTGCGAATCCACGATAAGTTTTGTTGTGGGCATACGTAGGACAAATCAGTACTATGTAATCGAACTTACCACGAAATGATCCACGAAGTTGTTCTATGAGAAATGCAGTCTTCCCACAATTCGTTGGACCGACTATGAGTGCGTTGAACGGTACGTGCTCTACGAGAGAATCCATCAGTATAATATACTCTGCAGAGATCTGTTCAATATCGTGACCTGAGCATCCGCAAGGACATAGATGTGCATTTTCACATTTCCACTTCCCTTAGCAGTTCTATGTATGCGAATGTCGATGTCCTTTCCACTGCCGGTTTGTGCCAAGCCATCACCATGAACGGTGGAATCCTTTGCTGTGCGACAATCGATTAGAATAGAGAATCTATTTTCAAAGAACTTCTTTGGAGTCATAGAAGTATTGGGTGTACCAAACCAGCCTTTTGCAGCCTCCCAGAAATCTAGGGGAAGCATGCCACTTGGAAAGAGTCTGTTGGGAATCCCGTTGACATCTTCTACCTTCGAAATATCGGGATTCGAGAATGCTTCACTATCTCGCGTGCCAATGGTAGGTGGATCTATGAATAGTAGAAGTAGTCCAGCAAAGGATCGTCGTGGAACATTGATGTTTTGAGATATCAAAGTATCGGATGTTTTAGCGATATCTACTGTCTTGAAGTGAACAGCGTAGTTGTATAGGAGTGCAGCACCTGTTTCGTATTTGTGAAGTGCACTACTAGCCAGCGTTTCGTTCCTGATTGCTTCGTATTCTAGTTGGATGTTGGTAAGTTGGTACGTACCTATCTTCGTCGTATCCGATCCAATTACGATCTCGTTGGCAGACGCTAGAGTCAACTCGAATGTAATTGTATTTTCTAAGGCATGTGGATATAGAACTCCATGTTGTGTCAGAATGTCAACATCTAATGGAATCCTATACTTAGAACCACATGCAGCTAGGAGCGCGTTGTCTGCAGCAGACGAAGTACTTGCGTCACCAGCTTTCGATCGTAGCTTATTCAAGTTCTCTGATTGAATGCCTTGTTGTATTCTAGACTCTCTCTCCTGCGTAGATAGGTATACATCGGAGTACGTTTGTAGGAGGTCTGGCCTGACAAGGTCTTCTACTGTTTCAGCTCCCATCCTACAGATTCTACGCATGACCAAGCAGCGTCCAACGTTCGAAACGACTCTGTTATTCGCATGTCCACCAGATAGTACGATGTCGCCCAATAGCGCTAAGCTACCAGGTACTAGTACTACATCTTCTGCTAGCTTTGGGACTTCTACGTATAGAGTCTCACCTGGATTGGCAGATGATCGAGTGAAAGTTTTCCTATACAAGTCTCGCGGAGCCTTGAGTGCATGAGGCTCTCTTCGTGCTTGTGTGGGATCCAACGTTAATGAGATCATGTTGAATATAACTATATATGTAGTTATGTTTAACATGGACGTTGATGGGAGGTATGATGAAAGACCTGGTGAAGCTGAAGGAGGAAAAGATGGCGATGATACTGTCAATGAAGAAGCACGGAAATTGGCGTCAGACTCTACGAATGTGGATCCTAGTGAATCACTCAACCTGAAAACTAGACGCAATTATAATGAAGAAGGTGCTCGACCGAAGTATCAGGAAACGTCATTGACAGATGGAGAGCTTAGTGAATTGATGGATGAGGATAGAATCGAAAATCCGAAATTTAGCGATCGCCACGTAATCTTCAAAGCAGGCACATCGGATAGAATGAAACAAATGCTATTCGATGCTGTATGGGAACACTATGTGGATGTAGGGATTCGTGGAGATCTTGAGATAACTAAAGTATGGGATGCCGATAAGGAACGGGGTAGAATCTATCTTCACGCACTTGGAAGTAAAGAGAAGCCCATACCTTTGACCACAGTGAAGGGTGAAAGATACCAAAGTATGGGTAAGGATCTCAAATTTGCCCTAGGCCCTACGGATGCAGAAAGAGCAGAACAAGTCATCCAAGGTCAAGAAAAGGCCACTGAACATCTCGAAATGGAAGATAGCATACTTCAAGATCCAACGTCAACTGAGGATCAGAAGGAAGCAGCTAAGGAAGAGAAAATACACATCCATAACGAAATAGAATTACTCGAACGTCAAGAAGAAGCCATACTAGAACGTATGTCTCTACGTGAAAGGATCAAATACATTTTTAGAAAGCATGGAATGACTGTTCTTGCAGTGGTAACTTCCGTTGGCGCTATCGTTAGTACGATAGTTTCCCTGTTGTCGAGATCTGTACCGAAACCAGTAAAGGCTGGTATCGATAAAGCAGCGGATGCAGTAAAGAAGGGTTTGAAAACGACTGGGGGGTTGTTGAAAGAAATGGGAAAGAAACTTGGACAGATCCTACCTGGAATGATTGGATCGATTGCGAGTTTCATATTTACTATGGCTGGTAAAGCTCTGGGAGTACTAGCACAGAACGTTTGGTTATTCATTGTAGCAATAGTGGTGATCACTATAGAGCAATACAAACGACGTTAACGAAACAACATCCATGCGATTCCAGCTGCAGCAATGGATGTCACTGCGAGATTAATCTCATGTTGTGGGGCAGCCTTTTGTACGGGATCTTGTTTCTTGTGCGTGACAGCCTTTGGTACAGGAACTTGTTTCTCGAGAGGCTGCACCAATTTCTTATCTGGTGGTCCTTCCATAGGAATAGGTGGGCGTCCTTTGCCTTCTGCATTGATGTCGTTAACGCCTAGCACCATATCTTTCGTAGCTTTCGGGATTGGATTCTTATAATCATCTTTCTCACTAAGATAGTACTCTAGATCGCTTGGCAATAATCGCACAGCTACAACTATTGCAAAATCGAGCTTCTTATGCGTTGCCGTTATAGCAGTAAGATAGTTTTTGTAGCTCACCACTAAATCGTTTTCGAGAATAGCATCTTCGACTAAGCTCTTAAACTTTTCTTTGACGTTATGGTTATTTCTAGATATGATGGATTCGTTCAAGTCGGCTTGAGCACCAAGTATGCAATGTCCAAAAACCTCGACAGATCTATCCAATCTACCTAATCCAGCATCTGTCAAACCCTTTCCGATTGGTGGTGTAAACCAATTGTATTGCTTTCCTTCATGTTCATCGTTCCTAATGAAGGCCACAAGATCGCCCTGATCCTCCTTACCTCCTTGGTCTGCAAATAAATTATGTTTCTGAGGCCATGTGGTTGCACCTTTGTCATAGCTTCGGTCTCCATGGACGTTTACGTATCCTCTCCAACCTGGGTACAAAAGGAATATATCTCCTAGTCCATTATTCCTACCTCCGTGCCATCGGAAATCTGGTGTTCGAGATATACCGAATTCAATGCACAATTTCTCAAGAGCTGCTTTGTTATAGAGGTTATCCATTTGCTTGAAATGAGAGTCACCAGGTAAAGGAACTCCATGAGTACCACCAAGTTCACGTAGAATTCTTCGTATCGTGAAATAAACATGGAATCGTAGGAACCCCTGAACGACTGGTGGATACGTTTTGAAAATAGGATCAAACAATGACACTCCACATCCAGAAGTTGCACACCACGTTGCGAAATTCAATTGTTGAGGCCAATATTTGAAATCCGGACCATGTAACCAATGGTAGGACTCATTTGCTGTCGTATGCTTTACAACGATCTCCCTGAATATATTTGGAACGCCTGCTTTGAACTTCTTCGTTGGGGTGACATATATCCATAGATTAGTGAGATCAATATCTTGTGCCGGTCCAGTAGAAGGAACTGCTGTAATAGGATATTTCGCACTCCTATCTAGGGTCAACGTAGATGGGAAACCTTTATGCACATCCCACAACGCATTATAGATACGTTTTTGCTTGGTCGGGGGTAGTTTGGAGAAATCGTCGCCATAAACAACATAGCTAGAATCTCCATCTCGAAATAAAATGCTCGTTGAATATTTGCCTGGACCATCTATGTCGGTGACTGCATAAAACTGATGGAAATCTGCATGTGGATATCTTTTCTTGAACTTCTCCAATAGATCGGCATTTAGTTTTGCAATCTTTTTATCTTCTTGTGGGAAGCTGACGACCTTACCTAGTGCAACATCAATACGTGCTTGTACGTCGGGCTTGTTATGGTAGCCACTCACACCATAGGCTACGCGTTCTTCCCCCCTGTCTAAGAATACGACATACGAAAAGATCTTCCCATCGAACTCAGATGCTCTAGTGGTAAATTGAGAATAGTCGGCGTGTGGATATTTCTTCTTGAACGCCGTCCACAAAAAAGTGTTCTTCTGTACGACCGGCATCGTGTTGAAGCTATACGTATACATAGTTATACCTTCAACATATAAGATGGTTCTCTTATATATCACCACAACATTGGCCGACCATACTGTCTACTTCGACGACCCTATTCTTATACAGAACATTTCACTACTCGAGATCACTTTCGATAACAGTTGGTGGAACCTACCAGAGGAGGGCTCATTCAGGTGGAATGCTGGTAGTATTATGTTCCCACACGACCTTTCTGCAGGGTCTTATGATTTTAAGAGAATCAAGAGGGTCTTAAAGCCTGCAAGTGATGCTGGTATCGTGGCATTCGAGGACGATCTCCCCATTGGGATCAAATCCATAATAGTTAATGAACCAATCATGGTCGATAAGAATTTCTACGCACTATTAGGTGTCAAAGGTGAAGAAAAAGAGAACAACGAGTTCCTACTAAAAGTTGGTACTTACTACGTTAAGATCAAAGATACCCGCACAGTGTATGTCCATTGTGATGCGGTGGATTCCGGTTCCTCACTTCTAGAGGGAAAACGATCGAAAATCTTGGCTAGCATAGAGGTCCGAGGTCCTTGGCTTTCAAGGGCAACCTATACTATAACGAATCCCCAAACCTTACAAGCTATAGGGACAATGCAAAACAGTCTTAGCCTTACGATTTTTGATGAGAGAGGCGACATGATAGACTTCCATGGTCGATTGATACGATACGTGTTGAAGCTAAACCTCTTATAAGTTATAAGATGGAAGGCGACTCGATTCAACCGTTTCCCTCAGCACCAAGTATCTATCCACAGATTGCTAACGACACTGGAAAGAACTTTAGACTGCAAACGATCCGAGACACGCTTTCGGACATAGAAGTTCAAGAAAGGCACTACGAAGGTGTGCGCAAGAAATATGCACGTTCTCAAGGAATAGTTCATGGCATCGCAGTGGTAACTGGAGGTCTATCTGTGATCTTATCTGGATCTGGATTGGGCGCAGCGTTGACTGGGGTTGGAATAGTGATTGGTCTACCACTTGGAGTTATTGGTGGGCTATGTGGATTAATTTCAGCATCTACGACCCTTGGAGCTAAGAAGTTAGGAATGAAGGTTTCTAAGCATGAAAAGACAACTATGTTGGCAAAGGCAAAAATCAATACGATTCGCGATCTAGTATCGAAGGCACTACGTGATGAAAACATATCCGACTCTGAATACAGTCTCATCCTGAACGAAGCGAATAAGTATGAGACCATGAGGTCTGAAATTCGTCGCAAGACTTCCATAGGTGAAAAAAGCACGGATCGGGTTCGAGCCGAACTCAAACAAGAACTGCAAAAGGAAATGCGAGAAAAACTTGGAATGTAAGAATCAACGTTTCCTATGAAAGAAATGAACATGGCTCTCACTTCCACTTCGCTAAGTCCTACTGCTAGTTAGCCCATGTCTAGCGTAGATTGGTTCGAAGTGGGAATGGTAAGAAGACAACTTCTTGACAAAACGCTTGACTGAATTTCCAAATACGTCACAACGTTTGACGACCTCGTTAAGAGACATAGACGATCCTAAACGACGTAGCACCTCGTAACTTGCTCCAACAACTTTCGTCTTAATTACCGATCTGCCTACATTGTTTTCTATTGCCATAGTAACAACCTCGTGGACTATTTGTTGAGCGTCTATAAGTACTCCTTGAGGATCGAGCTGTAGGAAAGTCGTTGCAATGTGAGGAACTATGCGCTCGGCATTCAAGTCTACATCGATCTCATCGTCGTCACACAGAGAACGCATAAAGACCTCTCCTCTATGGATGCCTTTGTTGCTTAGTTGCATGAAGCGAGCAACCTCACCTTTAGATCGGACGAATCCACATTGTATGCATGCATGGTAGAGTAGAGCAGCTAGAATATGTCTCTTAGCATCGCTACGCTTGGGATGAACTTTCATTACTTGGATAAATGCGTCGGCTACGATTCCTAAAGTGTTCGTAGGGAACGACAGGTCACAACTTTGTTTGTAAATAGTGTTGTACGCTCGTAGTTCTTGTAGGAGCATTCGTCGTTGCAGTTCCGTGTTATCGCTTTGCTTTGGTTTTGCTCGGTCTAGATCACTTTGATACTGAAATCCATCCGGACCTACTATACGCAGTCGAGTAGTAATAATATCGATCTTAGTTTCTTCACATGGTTCAACCTCGGAAACAAGACCACATGTGGGACATACGAATTCCGTTCCTTGTATTTCAAAGGGGCAGAGACAATCAGGACATGTTTCACTGACGTTAATATGTTCCACTTGTGGTTTGATATTCAGGCTTCTACAAATTCCAGGACCAAACAATCTGACTAGCTCGTCCATGATACAACTATAAATGTTTATATGTTTAATAGAAAAAAAAAAGAAAAAAAGGGAATGAAGAGGGCCAAGCAACGACCTTCTTCATTCCCTTTTTTTTTTTTTTTTTCGTGGCTATTCCTAAGCGTCCTTCTCGTTCCTCAAGGCAGTCAACACCTCGTTGAGTGCATGGTTGAGAGACTCTCCAAGACCTTCGACTGGTTCCAACACTCTTGGTTCAGCGGGCAATGCTACCTCCGGTTCCACCATGTTTGGCTCTGCAAGTTCCTCCTTTCTTGGCTCCTCTAGCTTCTTGCTGGACTTCTTAGCGCGTCTTATATAGACACCGGAAGACTTCACCTTGATGGTGAGACGGTCGCATCCTGAGCAAAGCTCGTAATCAGTACGACATCCTTTACCGCACTTCGAGCATGGTACATATGGGGCACAGCCTTTTGAGATTTGGTAGTTGTGCTGGGAACAGAACTTCGTTGTCTTCGAAATCTTCTTTGGACATTTTGAGTCCTTCCCTCTCATCAACCAATCACAAGTCGTCTCAGGCATTGCGGCGTCTACATTTGAGTTCTTCTTCGACATGTTCGATCTGTATGGTATTAATGCGTACTAAGATGACAACGAATGCTAATGTCGTGGAATAAAGAATATATACTAATACCATTCGGTGCCAATATACAGTATAATAATCATTCCTTTAACATATACTTCAAGTTTGGATTTTATGTACAAGAATGTATAGTGACACTTTGGCTTCCTACGTGGCAGAATGAGCATCCATGTAGTTGCGTAGTACAACCCTTTCGTCCTCTGTGAGCTGGGAGTATTGCCACTTAACGAACCATTTAGCGGTATCAAGATGACCATTGTTACAGGCGTATTCTATAGCAAGATCAATGCATTCATACTCTAGGGTTATCTGAAAACGTCGCATGAGCCACTTAACGTTATTAAGATGACCATTCATACTGGCATCTAATATAGCAAAACTGACGGCTTTATCCTCTTTGGTGAACTGGAAGTGCTTAATGAGCCACTTAGCGATACCAAGATGACCATACTCAAGGGCAGCGCGTAGAACGTGATTGGTGTGTCTGTCCATCATATCGAAACGTAAGTGCTTGATGAGCCACTTAACAGCATTAAGATCACCATATTCGCTGGCGTCGAGAAGAGAAAAGCTATCGTCGATGGAGCTTGCGGAAATACCGAAAGTTCGAGCCAATTCGTCTCGATCGTCGTCACTATGAGTAGACCTCAAACCAAAGCATAGTGCTAGTTTACGGAACACTTGGTCTACGTTTTTGTAGCGCGCAAGAGATGCGGCATCGTTTAGGCGTTTCGATGTCCTTGAGATGCTTGCGAATGACCAAGGATCTGCATGCTCTACGATCTTAGTCAGAATTTCTAGAGGGAGGCACGATATATGATCCATAGTGGAAGAGATCGATGTAACTATATGTAATCATATCTCTAATAGGATTATCAAGTTGGATTTTACGTACAAGAACGTCTAGTGACACTTTGAATGACCCTTAGTTACCCCTAGTAGTATAGTCGGAGTCAGATAAATACAACTTTTTCTTGTGCAAGAAACCTCAAACTAGTGACCACTAAAATCGAAAATATTCTTGCACAAGGGGCGTCATGAAGTGGATTTCTGAATTCGCTTTATGACGCCCCTTGTGCAAGAATATTTTCGATTTTAGTGGTCGCTAGTTTGAGTTTTGTTGTGCAAGAAAAAGTGGTATTTATCTGACTCCGACTATACTACTCTGGCACTATTTAAAGTAAGTATATAATTTATTTTTTATTTATATTTTAACATGTTATTTGAGATAGAGTTTATTCTTAACCTTGATGGACGCTCTGATTCTTTTGTAGACTTTCTCAAAGTCATTCTTAGCCCCCCGCACGAAGGACATTTCCCACTTGCAGCGCGCCAAATTTACCGTTTGATTTTTCAACCGGAGGCGTGGCTAATGACGTAATAAGATTTGCCCAATCACAAAGCGTCAATTCTTCAGGCATTGTATGTTGATGTGTCAAGTCAGTCGAACGTGGATGTGGTATTTACAATTTGATTGCACTCAGAAAGAGTTTGTCAAAGGCGCGAAATGTAAGCTCCGCCCCTGAAATGTGTTTTCGCGGCAAAACAATCCCCCGATTCAATTTCCTGCAAGTTAAACAAGTCGAACTCGCCTCTCGCTTCGATTCTCGCGCTCGATTTTTGACCAAGTAATCGCTTACCCAGTGACTCGGCGAGTTCGACTTGGAGCAAGTCTATTATTATCGTTGAACAGCTCACTATACCAATTTTGGATTTGAACATCTATTAGTCTTTGTTATCCATGGTTTAGAAAACTGCTTAATTTTTTGTTTTGAAGTAGGAGTAGGGGTGCATGCTTATTTATATTTTTATTTAGTTTGTTATAAAAGGAAGAAAACAATTAGTTGGGATCATTTTCCGACTTAGAAACAATAGAATTTCAGTCCAGTTGTGAGAGATCATTATTAAATGAAATTTCAGAGTAGCGAGAATAATCGCGGATTTTAAGTTTCTGGGTATTGCTCCTAACACTTGACAATTCATTAAACAGAATGGCAAATAGTGATCACTTTAATATGATATAATATTACCACTAAAAAGTAAGTCATCAGGGTTATTGAAGAATAGGTTGTCGATTGAAGTTGCCGAATTGCCATAAACACGCGTAGGTTTAACTATACTTGGGACGAGAAAACAACTTTGTAAAGAAAGGAGGGAATTGTGTGCATGATTACAATAATCTATTTTGAGTATATCTATGTTGAAATCGCCCATGGCACAAACAGATTTGTTCGTGGAGGTATAAAACCCAATTATTTCGTCGAAATAAGTTTGAAAGCACTCTGGTGAATTGTGTTGCCTATACATACATACATCACACAACAAATAGTGTTTTTTTAGAAGGAAAAATAATTTTCATCCAAAGCGCTTAGAATGCTTCATTAGCAGTTTTCTCAAAAACGCAAGTCTAAATTTTGGTTGATGTACATTCCGACACCTCCAGCAGCTAGAGGCGTCGGAACAAATTCAAATGAGAATGTTGTAATTGAAATCGCTGACATTAGCATTAGTAATTCTAGTTTCTGTCACACCAATAACATTAAAGGAAAATCAAGTACACTTAATAAACGGGTTTGTAAATTTAAGATTTCGTTTTAAGCTTCTCAAGTTATTGTGAAATATAGAAAAACTAGAGTCGGAAATATCGCTTTCCAGATTAGTTTTAACCTTTTGAAAACTACTACGGGAATAATAGTGGCTACGAATATGATTATTCGTGTTTAGATCTGGGTTTATACTGAAATTCGAAGAAAAAATTAGGCTGAATAGATCTAGGTGATAGACACTAGGAAGCTTGTCAATATATTTTCTAGTTGAGTCACAAGAAGGAAGGGTATCGTTGAATTGACTAGGAATGGTAATAATATTAGTTCCGTGGTAGAGTAATTCTCGAAAGATTGCTTTAATCTTACGCGATTCATGCTTATCTGTATTCGCTTCTACTCATATAGTTAATGTAAAATCACTTCATGAATTATTAATAACTTTGTTAAATATGCTTTCCCCGCTTGGACCCTCCAGACCCAAGTCTCTTGTCCAGCGCAGGACTAAGCCCAAGCCCTGGGAGTATTCTTGTGAAAGAAGTCCTTTTGGCTCACACGTCTTCTTGCAAAAAAAATAATAAGTTAGAACTCCCTGTGTAGGTGCCTCGGACTTCCGGCATTTATAGAACTCACAGTAAACATCACTGGAAAAATACCTACAAGGATGGAGCTTATTTTCCTGGAAAATACCTTTCACATACTCGGTTATTCAAGAAAGTGCGGATTTAAAGTGCCTATAACCCTTCTTGCAATTTTTATTGCTATATGAACCTCCGAAAAGTTTTGAGTACTTCTGTGAAGAAAGTTTTGGTTTTCAGTGAATACTTTGTTATATGCTTGTTTAAAATCGTGTAAATTTGACCGTTCCTGACCCATGACCGCGTAAGTAAAAGCCTGGGTCGATTCCTGAAAGACGTCATATAATTAATTCGACTTTGCAATAATTTGAAGAAATACTTAATATGTTGACTAAAATGACTTTTTTCTCTACTAGCAACTCGCAAACTGTGTATATTCTCCATAAATCGATGTTGTTGTGAAAGAAAGGCGCCATGGAGAATAATGCATTAATGAGATAACGTCTATACAGGAACCGATCCAGGCTATTACTTACGCGGTCATGGGTCAGGAAAGGTCAAATTTTCACGATTTCGAACAAGCGTAGAACATTGAGTATTTTCTGTAAGCGAAAACGTTCTTACAGAAGTATTCAAAACATTTCGAAGGTTCATAGCTATAAAACTTGCAAGAAGGGTTATTTAGGCACTTTAAGTCTTCATCAGACTTACATGTAGTGATGTCCTCCAACCCTCTATAACTGGGGAAACTATTTTAAAAAGCCTAAAATTATGAGTTTTCTATCAAACAAACTACCCACCATCTCCGTTGACTGAAAACTTTTAGCTCTCAGTATTATAGGTCAGTTGAAAATTCCATGGCAACAATTGGGGGTTTCTTTTCAGTCTAGAAATGACTAAAAAGTAGATAAAACCGTGGGGCTTAAAGGGTTAAAACTGCTCAATCGTGTGTACCTTTTAGGGGCCATTTCCAAAATTCTCACTTTGATACTGGAGTCCCTCCACCACGACGAGGGTGATACACATCTGTATATACTTATTTGCTTTTAAGCTAGGATTTGAGTTGCGTAACGTAGTCACGATAGCTGGTGTAGTCCAGTCCCAGTCTTTCTTTAGAATGAAAGCTGCAGGAAGCAGAGTCCAGTAGATTATGCATTCCCATGTCAGAAATGTAACCAGACGACCACCGTAAAAATGTGGAGGTTGCCTGGCTGCATAGCCGGTCACATAATAATAATAACAAGAATAATAACAATGGTGGCAAAGGAATGAAGTGCTGTGTTTTTGGCCATGAGAGCTGCTTTGTCCCTATAGTTTCTGCAGGAATAACGGGACAAGTTTATCATATCATTACATATAGTGCGCACCTTGTTAGCTTCAAAGTGAAGCCTTGGAGCTGGTTTATAATTTCCACTAGATGTATTTTCCTATTTCAATAAACTCTTTCAGTCAGAAAGGGGAAAACGGATAGCTGAGACCACAGTTAATAACAGAGTCTGTGTTCCATTTGGCTTCGTTGTATTGATTTGAACAGGGATGAACGTTTTCCTAATGAAACCATTGTCTTTCAGGAGCAGGCACATTTTTTTTGCGAATCATTCAAAGTAGTCAATGTTTCTGATTGACTTCTGATTTCACAGCTTTGAGAATGCGCATGCAAAATCTACTGGACGCTTTTCCGTGACATTACAGTCAGGCCGGAACTGGACTAGATAGATGTGGTAGTTGAAAGCATATCTGATATCCCGAACAGCTGTAATTGGATGCACAAGCAAACATGAAATTTAGATTTTAGAATCAATTCAGGTTGATGTATTTTCTACGACTTCATAATATGTTTGAATCATATCGCATGACCTTCAGTTTTATGTAATTTCGATTTTTCCCTTTGTTTTCAACGTTAATATCATTTTCACTTCATTTATATTTTGAGTGATTAAATATTGTTTTGTTTGTTTTTGCTTTCAGTGCTCTAAGTTCAAGGGTGCTAATGTAGTGCCATGCTGTCTTGTAAAAAACGAATATCCACAACCTGCTGAAATACTTAACTTCCCACAATTAAAAGTTGTACTTCCTCAACTGAAGATAACCAAGAAAATAATGAATCAAGTAAGTTTATCAAGTGTTGCTGATATTAGCAATCAAAGAGATACTGGTGATAAACCTTATAAATGTTCAAAGTGTAGCAAGGCATTCAGTCAATCCAGATATCTTTCACGACACCATCAAACACATACTGGTGATAAACCTTACAATTGTACCAAGTGCGGCAAGACATTCAGCACCTCCAGTATTCTTAAAAGACATCTGCACACACATACTGGTGATAAACCATTCAAGTGTAAGAAGTGTGGCAAGGCATTCAGTACCTCAAGTGATCGTAACTCACACTACCGAACACATACTGGCAAAAAACCTTACAAGTGCTCAAGGTGTTCCAAGACATTTAGTGAGTACAGTAATCTTAGAGTACACGACCGAATACATTCTGGTGAAAAACCTTACAAATGCACCAAGTGTAGGATGGCATTCAGTGACTCTAGTAATTTTAGAGTGCACTACCGAACACATACTGATGAAAAACCTTACAAGTGTACCATCTGCAGCAAGACATTCTGTAGATCTACTCATCTAAGTATACACATCCGAACACATACTGGTGAAACACCTTATAAGTGTACCAACTGTGACAAGACATTCAGTCAAGCCGGTAATCTAAGAAGACACCAAAGAACACATACCAAATGTAGCAAAGCTCTATAAGCTACCCGAGTGAAAAACACATTTGGGCTCAAAAGCACCTTTCAGATGTACTTTGTTCAGAAAATGTATTAAAATTTGATAAAACGTTTTCAGAGTTGAGAACGATCCCCTCAAAGTTGGCCCCGCGAAGACCTGGGCGCCGCCATTTTGTTCACATTAATTCCTGTGACGTTTTTTACGTCACTTCGTCCCACCGGAGTCTTGCGGCTAACTTGTAGCGACTTGTTTTCTTTGTAGAATTTTCACACGCTCGGAATTAGAGTAGATTTCATCGATATGGCAGAGCAATTTCGTACTAGAACAAAAATATGACGAAGACGATATTGTGAGAGAAGTTCAGAAGACTCGGAGGACGAGGAAAAGCATGTGGAAGGCGAAAATATCAGACGAACAACAAAAGGCGACTACCGAGCTAGTGCTAAATATTCGCTGTGTTTTTGTATGGAACTTGTCAGCCTTAAACACAAGACTAAAGGTAGATTATTACAATATTGATATCGGCATAGAAATCGAAACTTGTTTAATTTGACTGACCCAGAGAGATAATCAGGGTGTAGCAAGCCACATAATTTTTATTTCGTTTACCTAACTGATGTGTTGTGAATCAGCGCGCGCGCGCGCCAAGTTCCACCACAAACATGCCGGGCTTGATCGCGCCAATGCTTTCAAACAATTTAATAAGGGAATGGAATTACTTTTTGCAATAAAATTGCTCCGAGTGTCTCGTTCTTGTGTCATTGCATATATTCTACTATGTTGGGCTAGTTATGACCGGTTTTTACAGGGAGGTTTTAACTTTTCAGGTGTTTCGTTAAGACTTTCTCAAAGTCCCTTAAAACGAGATTTTCATTTCCCACATTCGCTTCTCTTAAAACGAGATTTTCACTTCTCTGGTTGATTTTCACTTTTTTTCACTTCTCTGATTTAAGGGACTTTTGCTACCTGTTTCGCGCCCAATTCACCGGTGGATTTTTCCACCGGTGACGTAACCAAAGCTGTCCAATAGAAATAGGGCATTTAGCCATGATGTCATGACCGCTTGACGACTGTTTTCTAATTATTTCTTGAGCTGCCTTGAAACTTTCAGTTATTTTATCGACTTTCTTCAATAAGGTCACATTCTTTTCCGAACGAGAACGGCAAATAACGTTCGATAAGTATGAAAACCCAGATCCAGTTGGGCAGAGTTCACAGGAAATTTCAAGAATTCTGTCGAGGTTCTTGCAAATTAGAGCCGTCGAATATAAACGTTCTCCTCTTGTCTGCAATTTAACCGCGATTGTGACAACCTTTGACATGTGCCGCCTTCACGTTTCAGCGTGTGGGATTCAGGTTTGGAAACTTTTCAGCTAGATTTTCCTTCGCGCTACGCGCTAAATCATATAAATGTCGGTTCAAGTTCAAGTTTTGGACGCTCAGAATTATGAGAGATGCAAGACAACAACTGTCTCTTGGCATAATCTGAGTTGCACGTCGGTAGAAGACATATCAAAGGTTTTCAACATCAAGGTTAAAAATAATTATATGTAGTTATGATATTGAATCATGTTTGCCGCGTAGCACTAGTAAGTGTAAAGAATGTAATATAAAGTGGTAAGCTGTAGTGCTCAGTGTGCACGCCCTACGAGGGAAAGAGAAAAATCTCTGACCCAAGTGGGACTCGAACCCAACGACCTCCAGGTTACATGTCTGGCGCTCTACCAACTGAGCTATCAAGTCAGATGAGAGCAATCGTGGGTATTGGTGCGTTATATGGGGTCACGGCGATTATATATGTATATGTAGTTATGATATTGAATCATGTTTGCCGCGTAGCACTAGTAAGTGTAAAGAATGTAATATAAAGTGGTAAGCTGTAGTGCTCAGTGTGCACGCCCTACGAGGGAAAGAGAAAAATCTCTGACTCTGATTGCTCTCATCTGACTTGATAGCTCAGTTGGTAGAGCGCCAGACATGTAACCTGGAGGTCGTTGGGTTCGAGTCCCACTTGGGTCAGAGATTTTTCTCTTTCCCTCGTAGGGCGTGCACACTGAGCACTACAGCTTACCACTTTATATTACATTCTTTACACTTACTAGTGCTACGCGGCAAACATGATTCAATATCATAACTACATATACATATATAATCGCCGTGACCCCATATAACGCACCAATACCCACGATTGCTCTCATCTGACTTGATAGCTCAGTTGGTAGAGCGCCAGACATGTAACCTGGAGGTCGTTGGGTTCGAGTCCCACTTGGGTCAGAGATTTTTCTCTTTCCCTCGTAGGGCGTGCACACTGAGCACTACAGCTTACCACTTTATATTACATTCTTTACACTTACTAGTGCTACGCGGCAAACATGATTCAATATCATAACTACATATACATATATAATCGCCGTGACCCCATATAACGCACCAATACCCACGATTGCTCTCATCTGACTTGATAGCTCAGTTGGTAGAGCGCCAGACATGTAACCTGGAGGTCGTTGGGTTCGAGTCCCACTTGGGTCAGAGATTTTTCTCTTTCCCTCGTAGGGCGTGCACACTGAGCACTACAGCTTACCACTTTATATTAAAAATAATTAGTTTGCCGACGAATTGCAAAGGTTTGGGACGCCAGACGTCTAGTTTCAAATATAAACGAACGAGGAAAAAGGTTCACGCTTAACGGTAGCTTGCAAATGGTAGTAACCACATTGCAAACCAATAGATCCCTTTGATTTTGGTGTCATGCCAGTGCAACTCTACAAAACGATTTTGTGGGAGTTGATCCAGCTAATGGCTGTAAATATAGCTTCCCGGGCAACGGACGCGCACGTGCATATCACATATGTCAATCAACTTTCGCGCCAGAATATTTAATTAGATTCAAATCCTCACAAGTGAAACAAGTCGTCCTCTCGCGACTTCGTCGCTCGCTTCAGCTCGCGCTTCGCGCTCGTTCTCAGAGGAAAAGACAACTGAAAAGAGGTCGACTTGTAGCAAGTCTAGTGTTTCGTTTCAGTTGCACAAAGCCATGCAGTCAGTACAGACACGCAAATTATATATATAGCTCCAATAATACATAAGTTTCGAAAGCAAAGCCAATATCAATATTGTCATAATCTACCTTAGTCTTGTGTTTAAGGCTGACAAGTTCCATACAAAAACACAGCGAATCTTTACATCATAGCACAACACCAGTTTTGCACTACAATGTAGCTCGGTAGTCGCCTTTTGTTGTTCGTCTGATATTTTCGCCTTCCACATGCTTTTCCTCGTCCTCCGAGTCTTCTGAACTTCTCTCACACTATCGTCTTCATCATATTTTTGTTCTAGTACGAAATTGCTCTGCCATATCGATGAAAATCTACTCTAATTCCGAGCGTGTGAAAATTCTACAAAGAAAACAAGTCGCTACAAGTTAGCCGCAAGACTCCGGTGGGACGAAGTGACGTAAAAATCGTCACAGGAATTAATGTGAACAAAATGGCGGCGCCCAGATCTTTGCGGGGCCAACTTTGAGGGGCTCGTTCTCAACTCTGAAAAAGTATAACCAAATTTTAATACATTTTCTGAACAAAGTACATCTGAAAGGTGCTTTTGAGCCCAAATGTGTTTTTCACTCGGGTATCCCTTTAAACAAGTTTTTTTTTATCACAATGGATTTTAACACACTAAGTAATATCTACAATATGAGTGGACGATCTGTATGCCGGGTATTTACAATGGAAAGCCATTAGTCGACCTATTGTAAATCCCATACAGATCGGACCCGAATTGTGTATCTTGTGAAATGAAACTATAAAATAATGTTTTATCAAGTTTTGATGGAAAACGTAAAATTAGAGTCTGGCACCACATATAGTTTACAACAAAAACAATTTATTTACCACAAATCCTTATCTAATTTACATTGTTTATCGACACAACAGGTAAATTTTTCCCCAGAATAACTATAAAGAGCTAATCGAGCTGGGTGGCATTGAGCTGGGTGGCATCACGATCATGTGAGGTGTGCATAAAAGCATGTCCCTTACTTTGCTTCTTGACACTTTATTGATAGAGGAGGTCAGTGATCGGCTGTGAGACCTCCCTCACACTAACTCTAGTATTAGATGTAATGTTTCAAGGCCTCCAATTCGGACTGGACGGCATTTCAAAGTCCGCGCAATTAATTGCGAGGGCTTTGAAATGCCGTCCAGTCCGAATTGGAGGCCTTGAAACGACTTCTCAAACTACTTAATAATTTCATGCTTGTTTGGTGGTTGTGGGATAAACAACACAACGATTTTAAAACTTCATGCATTTAGAGTTTCCATGTTTCAGGCTTGTAGGTTGTAATTGCTCATTTACATATAGTTGCTTTGTTTGACTTAAGGACGGTGCCTACTAATTGCAAACCAATTTGTTTTCTAAAAATCTATATGTATTGTTTGAACCCCCTAAGGAGCTTTTGAAATCAGAAAAAAATTTATGGGGTACCCATACGTTTAAGAGAGATAATTAAGGATGAAAATCGAAAAAAGTGCTGACTCAGCATTTTTCTTTGTCCGAGAAACTATTTTTAATTCGATTAATATTTTGGGTTATCTGGCAAAAAATTAGGACAAAAAACGTTAGACATAGCGTTCTTCACAAAGGATGCCAATCAAACTATTTATCTTACAATGATTATCATTTTTTGTACAAATTTTGCTTTGTAAGCCTCATTAGTGACCATGAACACACACATATTTTTTGCTGAAATGGACATCAAGTTTCAATTTTATAAAGACAAAAAATATATGTAAACGTTGTTTAGCTTCTATATTATAGATTACAAAAAGAAAAAATGGGGGTATCCACGCGTTTTAAAAAGTTAAAGCTAATTTTATTTTCAAAAATTGACATTTTTTACCAAGGCCTCCCTAGTAAGTCTGAAAATTAGTTTCTTTTATTGCAAGTAGTATTGGGTGGTCACTGGAGGTGCAATCCCTGGCTCCTGATTGGCCTAGACGGGGGGCGCGGCCTAAAACGACGCCATTACGCACGTGGCGTCCCAAAATGACGTCACAGCACGTGGCGCCGTCGTTTGGAGGCCAAAGCCAGGCGTGGGATTGGCCGGAAGTTTAGAATGACGTCACAGGTGCCGCCAAATGTCACAGTGGGAGGGCCCCCAAGCGAGGCTGGACCGGAAGTGGAGCCGCCGCCAGGGGCGAAGGGGTGTTTGGCGGCCCAAGCCAGGCCTGGGAGTGGTCGGGGCCGTGTCGGGCGTTCGGGAGGGGCTCGGCGGGGCGTCGGGGGAGGGCCAGGGCGGGGATTGGTCGGTGGGGTGTCCCCAGGGGGGTCCCCCGGGCCAAGAAGACCTAGATTTTGGGGACAAACCGGCCCCCTGGGATTTTACCCTGGTGATAGGGAGCAACCCCTATACCTTGTGTCCTTATGGGATTCAACCACTATGTCCTAAGATACCTTGTGGTCTTATGGGATTCAACCACTATGTCCTAAAAACTAAAGGAGGCCGAGATTTACGAGGTCTACAAACGGTATTATTTTGAAGAAATTGAAGACCATCACGTACAAGAACAGAATTTGGCATGCGTTAGGCCAGGCTTTAATTTACGAAGACAATCCCCAGGACTATGTGGAAATTGGAGTGTTAACCCTTGTGGCCTTATTTGATTCAACCACTATGTAATTGTAGACAATAAAAGAGACTTTTGTTTGAGTAAAAACAACTTTGTTTTCATAATTAAAAATAAAATACAGGGTTGCGGTGGCCCATTTCAGGCGCACCAAATTAATTAATTAATACAAGTATTTAAAATATAATAATTATAATGTAAGGTATCCTTGCAACCAAATAATAAAATTATAGAAATATAATAAAAAAACTATGTACAGGCCATCCCGTGGGCCCATTCGAGAGATAGAAAATATCCGTTTAGAAAAAAGTGGGGCTAATCGCCCTAGTATTTATAAAATTTTGAAAAGTGGACTAATCGTCCTAGTATTTATGAAATAGAAAATGGGGGCTAATCGCCCTAGTATTTATGAAATAGAAAAAAGTGGACTAATCGTCCTAGTATTTATGAAATAGAAAAAGTGGGCTAATCGCCCTAGTATTGATGAAATAGAAATTTTGAAAAGTGGGCTAATGGCCCTAATAAGTTTTTAAAATTTATAAAAAAGAGAAGAACTTCCCGTGGCATATTTTTAAAAAACTAATCCGTAATGTTGACGGTATTTATAATCAATAGGTAAAACGAGAATACCGTAAACGGTCCCGTGGTGGAAGAGAATTAAGCTTCCCGCTTTTACGTAGAATTCATGGTGGTATTTTACCCGGCAAAAATAGCAACGTGGTACTTCATCTTTGCTCAGAAATCTAGATAGCCTGGCTATTAAACATGCGGCACACACCGTTCTCCAGCAACAGGGTAGCGGTGGTAACATGTCTTCCTGTAGTGTGTTACATCTAGAACACTAGAAATGAAAAATAAAATTTAGGTCTAATTTATGCCACGGGAGGAACTTCAGGAAAATTTCAATGGCGTAAACTTTTATCGAGGAGGGAAAACAAGATCATAACGTCGATTAAAGATTTTTTTTAAGGGTAAAGTTAGGCACCCAAAGGTGATACCATGTCGAAAAATGATAATAGAACCTGCCCTAACATAGAACGGGTGCCTCATCCTCGTTGCACAGTAAAAGCATTCGGGGTGTCCATCTTTTCTGAGCCCAGGTTTCAATAACCCCACAAAACACGAGGGACATATAGTTTCTCCGCAGCAAGGCATAGGCGGTAATTGCTGCTGTTGCTCTGGATGATGGCCACAGTTTACACACTAGAAAAAACATAATTGGCATTTAGCACTCGACGTGAAAGAAAAGTGTACGCCACTGAAATCTTCCCCACCCCTCGTGATCCACTTGAGAATAAATGGGGTGGTGAGGGCAGCGTCTGTAAATAATGCCCACGTTGCAGTGGCGCTGGCAAACGGTTGTGTTTGAATGGCACTTCGGGCACCAGCGGAAGGAAAATTCCGTTAACGGCTCAATAAACACAGCAGCCGTGACAGGGTCCATCCCCCAAAATCGCTTATTATGGGGGAGCTCCTGGTAACTAGCGTCCCAGCAATAGACGGAATGAAATTCCCAAACACTCAAACAGGTAACCATCAAAAGTGTGGGGAAAACTAATTTTCTGTGTTTGATCTTCCTCTTGTCAGCCCGCTGCTGCCCGCATACGTATGCCCCAATCCTTGATATTATTTCCAATGGCAATCCCAACTGCCTCAAAAAAAGGGCATGGTGCAGATAGTGGTAGGCAGTCAAGTCCGTTGCGACCGGTAGAAAAGTCTGTTCGGAAAAGAAAACTTTTTAAAAAGAAAATTAAGAACAAAACGAATAATGTTTTAGAGAAATTAGTTCGCTAGAGGCGCTCTGACAAGAGCGGAGATCCCCCACCGGTGGGGCCCTCGAGAAAAGCCTATAAAAATTAATCAAAACTTTTACTGAATGGGGAAATTTTGCCAATAAAATGAACGGCTCTGTGAAGCAGTAACCGAACGTTAACACTGTTTTAGGGAGGTGGGAGAAAATCAACAACAACAACTTACTTGAGCCAGGTTTGGGATCAGTACGCCTCGGATATTCTAGAAAAAACAAAAGAAAGATTAGCGACGGTATTCCTAGGCAAAAAGAAAGTCAGCAGGATAGTACCTCAATCTCTCGAATAGGCCGTTGGACAGCCATAGCGTCGTTGTTGTTTTGTCTGTAGAAATAAAAAGGAAAAAACAAAAGAAGAAAAGATTAGTAAATCCCTAGGTTGAATTTCCAGAGAGAATTTTGTGTAAAACTCACCTTGTTCTTGTTCGGGTGTTTGTCTTGTTGTTTGACTGAGGAAATAAAAAGGAAAAACAAAAAAGAAAAGATTAGTAAGGACTCAGGTTGAATTCCAAGAGAAAATACAAGGCCTCAGGTTGAATTCCAAGAGAAAATTTTGTGCAAACTTACCGGTTGAGTGGCTGATTCAACTGTGCCGAAGTTAGTTTTGGGGCATGTATTTATGCAGGCAAAGGATGTGCTGTGATTGGAGCATTAAGCTCGGCCTACGATTGGTTCGCTAAGCGAAGCGATCGCTATGATTGGCGGGGTCATTCAATCCGAAATTGACTCGAATTCGTTTTCAGTGGATTTTTGGTTTTTGACTCTCAAAATTCACCCCCAAAACAGTCCTGAAATGGTCTAAAATTTTTGCTGGAATTAGCCCTCCAGGCTTTCTAATTTTTCCGCTATTTTTTTCGTCTTCGGCGATCCGGGAAAGGCTTCCTTTATTGCCAAAACCTCGTACACGCTGAATCAGGAATCGCGGAGCGCGCGCCTTTGTATAACGCCACTTTCATTCACGAGAATCTAAACTGGGATAAACCGGTTAGACTAGTTCTGTGGTAGGACGCCGTACGTTAACCAGCCAATCAGGAGCCGCGCGTCTTTGCCTCACAAAATCTCATTCACGAGAGGCTCCTAAACTGGGATAAACCGGTTGGACTAGTTTTTGTTTACCTCACTGGGCGCGTTTGTTGAGGGGTTCTAGCTTAGAGGATCAAAGGAGCTCAGAAAAGACGTTTATAAAATGCAAAATGATTACGGTTCAACGAAGGAAGGAAGAAGGGCTCCCGGGGGTGGGGGTGAGACAATTTTTGAAGAACAAGGGGTAAGGGGAGATGTTTTTCAGAGGCTTCTTAGACCCCAGGGGTTCCAGTCGAACCAAAAGCGGATCGAATTCCACCACTCACAAGCCGTGTTCCTTCTAAAGGAACCAATCACCGGCCGAGAAAAAGACACCAATCAGAGAGCAGAGTAAAAAACCATAAAAGCGAGCGATGAATTTTGATTTGGGTTAGTGTGAGCACGATGGATTCTTGGAGTTATCTAGATGAAGAAGGCAACCCAGTTACCCTCACCCTCGAAGATGAAAAAGAGGACAATCCCTATGCCATAACCCGTCAGGCGCCGACTCATCCCTCCCCGGGGGGAGAACCTGTGGGAGACCCAGTGGGAGAACCAGTGGGAGAACCAGGGGGAGAATCAGTGGGAGAACCGATGGGAGACCCAGGGGGAGACCCAGAGGACGAGCTCACGTTAGAAGAAATTAATCCGTGGTACAACGCTGAGGATTTGTTTGCCTTCCTGGAAGATGGGGATTTCCCCCCGGGGGTGTCCTCCTCCTCCTCGCAAGAACCGTTTACATTTCCCGAGATGGAGGCTCTAGAGACCGCTACCACCGAGGAGCAAATAGAAAAAGCTGTCGAGGCGCTGAACCTCCCCGCCGTGCTTCCGGAAGTGACGGACCAAGACCCGAAAAGTTTATTTGTTTCAAACTATTGGACAAAACGGTCCCTCAACCTTTCGTGGGGAAAATTAGGTCCCAAGCCCCCCAAGAGGATGGACCACGAGGAGAATCACGAGGAGGACAACGAGGAGGACCACGAGGAGGAGGACAACGAGGACGATTTTGAGCCGGAGAAATGTATCCACGACTTGTTTCCCGACGGCAAACGAGTGAGCGAACAACAGGGAGGAGGAAAAAGGAAAAAAACCAGCGCCGCCGCTACCGTGGAGGAGGAAGAGGATAAGGAGGAAGAAGAGGAGGAGGTCTTTGAACTCCTACAAACCCGATCCAGAGCGTGTAAAAAGTTCAAGACGACCTGCAAGGACTACGAACTAAACATAAGGATGCGAGCCCGCGCGACTCTGCCCGAGGTAAGGATTGACTACACTATTTTGGCATGACGTCACAGCGCGCGGCGAGATGGCGCGTAGCGTTAAATCTCCTGTGGCAAGAAGCAGGGGTTCAAGTGCCAAGCGCACGGGTTCGAGTCCCCGTGAGGAAATCCAATTTTTTCTTTTCTTTTTTCTTTTTTCTTTTTTCTTTTTCTTCTTCATCTTCTCTAGCCGGACTACGCTTTTTTATTTATTATTTTAAATTTTTTAAATTTCATTTTTTGTAATTTAAAAAAAAAAAAAAAAAAAAAAATTGTTTTTTTATAAATTTTTAATTTTTTAATATTTAATTTTTAAAATTTATTTATGTATTATTTATTTTATTTTATTTATTTTATGTATTATTTTTTATGGACAGGCCCTTCAAGACGTCACGGTCGCACTAGAGAGGGTCCTGGAGACCACCCTAGGGGAGGCCGAACCGCAAGACCGAGTACGCCTGACCCTAGACGCTCCCCATCTGGAGTACCCGTTGTCTTTTCCCTACCTGATGAGGTCCACCCTCACTCCCGCCCTGGTTATGGCTAGAATTGGGGAGATCACCCAATCGAATGAAGAATTCCTACTGCGGGGCCGTTTCCACATCCATGTGTTTCACGTGAAAATACCCAGAGCGGGAGGAGCACGTCCACCCCGTTGCTGTACGACCGACTTGGAAAAATTCAGAAAACTAAAACGAAGCATTGTGAGGATATGCAATGATGATGAATTATGCATGGCCAGAGGATTGGTCACTGCCCTGGCCAAGGTACAGAACCATCCTCTTTACCTCGAAATAAGGCGAGGGAAACCCCGACAACGGACTCTAGCCTTGGAGCTCCACCGCCAAGCAGGCGTCCCTCTTCGACGCTGTGGGATCCCGGAGCTCAAACGATTCCAAACCTATTTGGCAGACCAAGGGATAGAAGTGAATCTGGTCTCCCGAGAGCACATGAATAGTATTATCTACTCGGGTCACCTCCCTGAGGCCCGCTACCGCGTGTACCTCTACCAAACTGAGAACAACCACTATGACGTCATCAACAACATGAGGGGTCTCCTGAATGCCAAATACTTCTGCCCCCTCTGCCATAAGACCTACAACGACCCTAGACAACACACTTGTGACACGACCTGTGGCTGTTGTGGGGTCAAGAACTGTTCTCCCCTCGCCCCTGGGGAGAAAATTTCTTGGAGAAAATGTGACCAGTGCCGTTGTTGGTTCAAGAGTGGGGCCTGTTTCGAGAACCACCTCCGTCACCTCCCCCACCGGACGGGGCATGGGAGCCTCACCACCAGAACATGGAACCAGTGCGAACGGTACACGCGTTGTGCCCAATGTGGGGTGATGGTGGACCATCTGGTGCGGGGCCTGGTCGGAGTCCACGTGTGCGGAGAATACCGTTGCCGGAGTTGCAAAGCTATTGTCCCCCCGGACCACTTGTGTACCATGCAAGTGGCGGACCAGAAACTCTCGCGCCTAGCCCCAGAAGGAGGAGGTGGTGGGGCAGAAGATGATGATGAAGATGAAGATGCCTACGCGGCCCTCCTGGCGGAAGAAGAAGAGACGGAGAGGGCCGCCGCGGAAGACGAGGGAGACAAGTTCCGGTACCTGTTCTTTGATTTTGAAGCCATGCCCCTGGAAGCGCAGCACGTGGTCAACTTTGCGGGGGTCTCGAAAGTGTGTGATCTCTGTGTGACGTCAGACTTACCCACCTGCCCTCGATGCGGTCCACGGAAAATAGAGTTCCGAGGCCTCACGGCCCTCACCCAATTCTGCGACTGGCTCTTCTCGGGGGATCACAAAAACTACGTGTGCCTGGCCCACTACGCCATGGGGTACGACTCCTACCCCATCCTGGAATACCTCTTCAAGAATGCCATAAAACCTGAAGTGATCTTTCGCGGCGGCAAGGCTATGGTGGTGGACATCCCCGACTACAAGTTGGTTATCAAAGACTCGTTGCTCTTCATCCCGCTGGCCCTCAAACAATTTCCCGTTACGTTTGGGTTCCAAACCGAAAACCTCAACAAGCTGGATTTTCCCATCTTTTTTAACAAACCAGAACATCAGCAGTACGTGGGTCCGCTCCCCGCCCTACATTATTACGAACCGGAGTCGCTGAGCCCGCAAGGCAAAGAAGAACTGGTGGCCTGGCATGCGACCGAACGGGATAAGGGTACGGTGTTCGATTTCCAGAAAGAGTTGGCCCTCTATTGCCACCGGGATGTGGCCATCTTACAACGGGCCTGTTTGGCATTCCGGACAATAATGATGAAAGCGGCGGGGATAGATCCGTTTACCAGGACCGTGACACTCGCCTCCATGTGCAACCTAGTATTCCGCAAGAAATTCCTCAGACCAAACACCATTGCGGTCTTGCCACGTCTTGGCTACCGACCCAAGGACGTGCAGTCGGCGTTGGCGCCTCAATGGTTGGCCTACGTGGAGCGGCGAGACGGAATTCAGATCCAGCACGCGGGCAATTTGGGAGAGAAGCACGTGGGCCCCTACAAACTGGACGGGTACCACGCCGCCACCCACACGGCCTACGAAATAAATGGCTGCTTCTGGCACGGCTGCGATCGTTGCAACAACAACCAAGACAAAGTGCATCCCCTACTCCATTGTACCATGAAAACGTTGGCCGACCGGACCCGGGACAAAATGTTGTACCTGAGTCAGCAAGGGTACCGCGTGGTCCCGATCAGGGAGTGTGAAATTCGTGTGGCCATGGCCTTGGATCCGACCATCGTCGCCCTAGCGCCCATCCCTCAAGCCCAGCTTCCCCTCGACCCCAAGAAAGCGTTCTTTGGAGGGCGAACCAATGGGATCAAGACTTACTGGGAAGCGAGCGAGGGAGAATGGGGGAGAGAATGGATGGAGGCGTTGGATGTGTGCTCCCTGTACCCCTGGGTGCAAAAAACACAACGATTCCCGCTGGGTCATCCAGAAATCCTCACCGACAATCTAGACCCTACCCTCCCGTACGAGGGGTTAATTCATCTGAAGATTCTACCGCCACGCCACCTGTTTTTCCCGGTCCTCCCAACGCACGTGGGTGAGAAACTGTTGTTTACCCTCTGCAACTGCGCCGACGATAAGAACCAGTCCCCCTGCGCACACGACGACGAGGCCCGGGCTTTGACAGGCACTTGGGTGAGCCACGAACTTCACGAAGCCCTGCGCCAAGGCTACCGGGTCCTGGAAATGTACCGGGTATGGCATTATCCCGAGTCGGAACAGTACGATCCCGCCACCGGGACCCGGGGTTTGTTCACGGACTACGTGAACACTTTCCTCAAGATGAAACAGGAAGCGAGCGGGTGGCCGCCCGGGTGTCACACCGACGCCGAGAAAGCCTCTTTTATAGAGAATTACCGGGTAGCCACGGGGATTTTACTGGAGTGGGACAAGATTGCGTTCAACGCGGGGATGAGGGCCCTGGCGAAATGGATGCTCAACACGTTGTGGGGCAAGTTCGGCCAGAAGCAGAACCCTCGGAAGTCGGAGTACGTCACCGAGTTGGACCGCTACTTTGAGCTCATGATGAGTGACGAGTTTGAAGTGCAGGACATTTTGTTTGTGCACGAAGACATGGTACAGGTCCACTACAACACCACCCCCCATTACGTGGACTCCAACCCCCACACCAACGTCGTGTTTGCCGCCTACACCACAGCCCACGCACGCCTGAAACTCTATTCGTACCTCCACCTCTTGAAGGACCGCATCGTCTACCACGATACGGACAGCATCTACTTCACACAGAAAGTAGGCCAAGTGGCGCCCCCGGTCGGTCGATTTCTAGGCGACATGACCAACGAGCTGAAAGAAGGCGAACAGATTGTCCGTTTTGCCTGTACCGGGCCCAAGAGCTACGGGTACGAAACGAATCAAGGCCGTACCGTCTGCAAGGTGAAAGGAATACGCCTCAACGTGAGAAATAGGGCGATCATCAACCTCGAGACCATGGTAGCCATGGTGCAAGGTCAAGGGGAGACCACACGGACGGTGGTGACGCCGCACGCCATCCACCGCAACACTCAAGACCGGACGTTGCACACCCGCCCAGAGACCAAGACCTTCAAGGTGACCTACGACAAGAGGGTTCTCCACGGCTACCAGAGCTACCCTTACGGTTACTGAAAGAAAACAAAGAGACTCTAGAGGAAATATTTTTATTGCAATAAATAGTTCAGTTCCTTTGAGCTGTGATACCAAAGTCTCAGTCTTTATTTTAGAGGAACTCCATCTTGTAAGGTTGGAGTCTTGGATGCTTGCGCAGAAATCCTTCCCAAATACAAATATGATAGACCAACATCACATAGTGTCCATAATAGGTTCCTTCGCAGTCGCTCACCACATACTGCTTCCTTTCGCCTTCGCTCAGGTATTCTTCCATCCAGTTTCCAAATGTAGAATAGCACATGTGGCACTCGCCCACAATGACATCGCCGCCGCCCTCAGCTCCATAGAAAGTAATATCTAGACCCATGATGTTCACCGCTTGAAGAGTAACGCGTAATGAGTGAGAATTGTCAAAGTCTTTTTTTCTTTAAGTCTTTTTCTTCAGGTGTTTGACGGTCCACCGGCTGATACTCTTGCCTTGGCGCTTGCCCGACGTGGTCGTCGTTCGGATCGTTGTTTCGGTACGGCCGTCTTTCGATTTTCGGCTCGTGATCTTGCGCACGGTTTGCGTCCCCCCTGTCTGGGCTTTCTTTTTCTTTTGCGCCTTATACTTTTTCTGTATTTGCGTTACCGCCCGGGCGGTCCTGCTGGGTTTTTTACCTACCACGGTATGGCGGGGCATTCTCTTCTTGGGCATCGTCTTCCCTGCGTTCGCGGTGGCGACACGGCGTTGCCAGGGGGCTTGTCCCATCCCCGCGGGTCTCATTAGGGTTCGTGCCATGGCGTTAATGAAGGGGGATTTAAAAAGGACGCCAATTTAAAGACGGTTTTTGGGCGGAGCCTGTGCCAAAAGAGAGGCGGCGGCTACCACCACGGGGACCCCCACGGGGACCCCCACGGGAAAAGGCTTTGTAGGGGGTCCTGGAGAACGGTGTTTCCTCTCGGCGGGGCGGCGGGAGATCTTTGTAGGGCTGGGGCGGGAGTTCTTCTGGAGTTGCTGCGATTCGTTTAGGCCGGGGCGTGTACTCTTTCTTCTTGGAGATGAGATCCCGGGGGTGGCGGACGAGATCTTTAGGAATTTTTTCTTCCGCTAGAAATTGCATGAAATCACGGTAGCCGGGCGACGTGCGGGTGGAAGAAGGATGCACCGCCTCTTTAATCAGATCGGAAATTTGACTGCCCGGCAGGGTTTGCCCATAGAGTTTCACTTCCCCTTGCGCATTCCAGGTAATTTTCTGGGCTCCTTTCAACTTCAACAGATTGACCAGCACCGACGCTAAAGGTTTGCTGGAGGGGGGAACTTTTCGCAAAGCGCCCCTTTGGCTCTGGGTTAACACTTTGGCTGCCACGGCCATGAAGGGACTAGGCTCAATGGTTTCACGACGCCGGACGTATTTCTGGAGTAAATCTTGAAACTGGTCGGCGCTGGCCGGTTTCTCTGGGTTTTCTAGGACCTGCGCCATGGCCTTTTGGTACTGGCTGAGCACTTTAACCCCTTTGGTCGTGTCCACACGAAGCTGTTGTTCCAACCACCGCATAGACTCTTCCGGCACCAAGACCATGCGCATAGGGTTCTTCCCCTCGGCCTCTTTCATCGCTTTTTTCGTTTGTGTCGCTTCACGGTCCATCGCGTCACGGAAATTCCTACTGGGGCTGCTGGAGGGTGGTGTGGGGACCGCTTCCTTTTCCCTGTCTGGGATTTCTTCTTAGGCGGTCGCGTCTTATACTTTCTTCGGATTTTCTTCGCTGCCCGCACGGTCCTGCTGACTTTTTTTCCCAGTAGGGTTTGGCGCTGCCTTTTTCGCAGGCGAGCTAAAAACAATTGCCACCGGGCCGGGTCTGTACCCTCGGGTACCGGCCAGTTGCGGATTGGTTGGACCATTCAGGACCAGATATAAGGTTGACTCAGGTATTGAGCGTACTCTTCCGGGGAAGGGTCTATTGGCGAGGGGTTGGCTGTGTCAAAATACCCTCCGGCTTGCTCCAGAGCTTTCTTGACTCCGTAGCCTACGCCTCCACTGATGGCGCCAGCGGCCACGGCTTTGCCAGCAAGAACGGCGGCGGCAATGAGGGCAGCGGTCGTGAAAATGAACCCTCCTCGCTGGCCCACGGCCTTTTTAAGCTTGGCTTTCTGCAACGCTGTCGAGGAGGAGAGCAGAATCCTTTTCCTCACGGCCGGCGACAGGGCTTTGTTGGCTATTTTTCGAAGTTTCGCCTTGATGGGGGCAAAAATTTTCTTCGCACGGGCGCCTATCGGAAAAGTCCCGAGCAAGGCGTTGTGCACCACTTCGCTGACGGCGTTGATTTGATGTTGGCTCGCGGCCCGGATGAGTTTATTTTTCTGCCCGAGATCCGCTTTGGCAAATTGACGGAGGAACGTGGCGCTGCGTTGAAGCAAGGGGGAGGCCATCACCACAACTGAACGGTTTCCCTGGGGGGCCTAGACTATAAAGTTAACCCAATCCGCTTTGTTCAGGACCTCTTCGACACGGCTGTTCAGAGACTTCCGGGAGCGCTGTAAAGCACCCCCGCGTTGCCCTGAAAAAGGGGGATGGAAGGTTGTTTTGTTGTTGGGTTTCTTCCACACGGCCCCACGAAGTGATTGGGATGGGGTGCTGCCCTTTGTTTTTTTCACTCTTTTAGCCGTCTTCTTGGAGCCTCCTAGTTGTTGTAGCGTTTTGGCAGCCCTGGTTAAAAAACCGGTTTTTCTTCGTTGTCGGTACAGCGCGTTGGTGATGCTGCCCAGGGCGTCCACCTTACGGCTTGCCTTGGGTGTTAACAATGACTTTTTCACTGCTGGCCACGTCATTTTCAGTGCCGCCCAAAGTCCTGCCCCCTTTTGATCCTCCTCCAACACGTAGGCGTGATGTTGTTTTGATGGTGCGCAACCGGATTTGGGGCGGGGTCCGGGGGTGGAGGTCGAAGAGGAGGTAGCCAAAGGGGCGTTGGGTCGCGTCCTGGTAGGCCCTCATCACCGCCGGTACTTGCCCCGGAAAGGCTTGCTCGGCCAATTTTCGGACTTGCAACGAATCCCGAGCGTTTTTAAAAGCCACCAGGTAGTGCGCGTTGATGGAAATGGTGCGCGCGTACTTGCCTGGGGGGAAAATGTTCTGGGTCAGGTACAGCACCGTAATGTTGCGGTGGTGCGAGCCTTTGGTGAACAGGTCCACCACCCGTTCGTCCTTGGAGCCTTCTTTCATCAAATCGTCCAGGATCAAGAGACCCGGCTTGCCGCGAAAGGGGGCGTACGGGTCGTCGGGAAGCCCCTCCACAAATTTCACCCCCCAATTGTTTCTGCAGGGTAGTGAACCGGGGTTGCCAAGCGCTGCCATAGCAGTACACGATCGTGAGGGGCTGCTGGGTAAAATGGGATTTCGCGTGGTGCAGAAGTCTTTCGGTGAACACCGTTTTCCCCGATTGACTTTGACCCGTGATCAAGATATTGCAGGGCGTTTGGAAACGGACATCCATCGTGCCTCACACCCTTCCCAAGAATAACAAGACATAGAGGTGGGGAACTTGTTTTATTTTATTTTTTCACTTTGTCTCAAACTGATAACACATTGATCGTGAAGGTCTTGCTGCTGCTGCCACCGCGCCACACTCCGGCGCTGGTACTGGCGTTGCCAGGCTTGTAGGGCCCGGTCCCTGGTGGACTTGGTCTTCCACTGCTGGAGGTTCTGCAGGACCTCCGCCAGAGACCGACCGTGGGCTCGGCGCAGGAGGTAGTACAGGCAATAACTACCGCACACGCTGGACTTGTTCCCTTGCAACATCACATTGTTTTCCTTATGCTGGGCGTTCCCCTGCCGTACGTACTCTTGCAACCCGTAATAAGAGGCGGGAAAGCCATAACTGTCAAAGAATTCATTCAGGCCTTGGCGCGGAAAATAAAAGGCCAACCAATGGGTGCCTGGTCCGTCGGCGTTGTCGGTATTGAGAATGAACGAGGCGGGGTAGGTCACGCGGCGGGGCCGTCGGTCCATGGGAAACACGCCCCGAAACGAGGCGCGGAGCCACCAATCGTGACGGGCCAAGACCGCCAATTGCGATGTGTAGGTGGTCATCGGCTTACAACTTTTTCACTTCTCGGCTGCTGTTGATTTCGTAGGCGGCGTCAAACTCGCAGTTCACGTACACGGATAAGGTCTCGGTGACCCCTGTGGCAAACTGAAGGCGGATGCCCACCGTCCCGTACTGTTGTAGGTTCATGTGGGAGGCGCTGCCACTGCCGTCTGGAGTGAAGTCAAAAGAAAGGATGGCGTAGCCCTTGTCCCAATCGGTCCGGGTAACGTCAATCCCGTGGTTGGCGCTCATGGGCCCTTGGGACAGGAACAAGGTATTGTACCCGTCCAGGGTTTGCCCGTCCGCAAATTCGAGGCGGGAGAAGGGGGTGGGCGTGCCGTCGATCGTGACCGTCGCGCGGGTCATACCAAACCTTTGGAAATTGTACGGGTTCTTTTTCAGCGCTCCCAAACTGTTCGCACTCCCCATCAAGGCAAGTCGCATGCGTCGGGGGATGCGACCGCCCAGGAAATCCGTTTTCTCAAAGGTGGTGTCCCCCAGGGAAATGGTGAACATCCGTTCTTCCTCACTGTTGTAAGGGTAGAGGACGGGCTGGGAACACGAGTTTCATTTCGACGCTCTTCATGAAGTCCTTGTTGCAGACACTGACGCGGCGGAAGAAAGTGACCCGCTTCAGCCTGATTTTAGCGGCGGCCACTTCCGCCGCTGCACTGTTTCCCATGAGGGCGAAGGCGTTGCTGGCGGGGGTGAGTCGGAATTCTAGGGGCACTCCGTTGAGGAGCAGTTTGTTGGTGAAGGCGGCGTCAATGTAAAACATCCCCGTCATTTCCACCACGGTACTTTCCTTCACGTAAGCCGCCCGCGTATTCAACCCTATGTTGTCCCCATCGATTGTGAACGCATCCATGGCCCCGGCCACGTCTTTGTAGTACAGTCCCGAGGTCAGGTAAGATTTCTTGGCGTCTGGAGTATAGTTGAGCAGGGTACTGAGGTAGGCTTTGTAGGGGTAAGTTTTAGTGCTCATGGTCATCCATTCCCCGTTCAAGGCCATATCGATTTGCGACCAGAGGGAATGAAACCAATTGTTGACGATCCCCAAGGCCAAATCGGCCGTCAAAGCCTCTCCGTTGGCTTTCACGACGTCGGCCGTTACCTTGAAATAACTTCTAGGCAGCACGGTGTAATAGGGACTGGCCGGGAGGTAAAATTCCACGGGCGACCCGGGTAAGAGGGCCGATTTGGGCGCGTGCTCCGACCAATAACCTCGTTCTTCAACCGCTTGAGCCAATTCCTTGTTGAAAAAATCCAAATGGGTGTTGTAGCCGCCCAACATGTTGGGCAGGGGCGGTTTGCCCATGCCTGCGACCGTAGCCATCAATAATCAACGTCAAAGATATCTCTCGCAACACGTGCACGCTTGACAGCCTTCGAAGGAATGAGAGGGAGAGCCTGTTTTGTCTTTCTTTTATTCTTGTTGGCCCTCGCCGCCCTCGGTTTCTTCGTCTTTTTCTTTTTCGATGCCACCCCAGCTATCTTTTCTAGGCCTTGGATCAACGTTTTACTGGTTTTCTTGCCGAGCACACGGGCCGCCCCTTGTTTCGTGTCCTTTACGATTTGCTTCACCATCTTCTTGCCAAATTTCGATTTCAGTTGAGCGAGTATCTTTTGTCCTCCTTTTTTAGCCACCGCTCCCGCGACGGTCCCGGCCAGCGCTTTGCCCGCCATGACGGCTAAGGGGGCTAGCGCCAAGGGTAAGAGTCCACCCTTTTGATTGGTGACCGGTCCGTAACCGCCGAGTTCATTCCAACGGATAGGGATGAGTCCCCCGCCGCCTTGCTCTCCGCGGCCCCCCTGGAAGACAGGAATGGAGGTGGGTGTGCGTTGAGGGCTGGAGGCGTGGGCGGGGAGCGCATGGAACACAGGTATCGAAGACCCTCCGCCAACCACGTCCCCCATAGATGGCACCGGTGCCATAGTCCCCGTAGACGGTCCATAATTCATCCTTTCCTTTTCAGAGTGCGCTTCACAAATTCCAATGTCGCCACCACGGTCGCTGCTGAGGTGAATGAGATGCGGTGACCGGACTCGTCGGTTATAAGGATTTCCAGCGTGTCAAACACCGTTTTGGCGAGCGGGAAGTAGCGCATGACCGGAAAGTCTCGTTCCACCACCTTGTTGTACGGGACCTGGGCCGACACGACCCTCAGCAAGGGCGCTTTCACATCCCCCACGATATGCGGCTCAATCAGATCGCAGTACACGTACAAACTGCGTACGGGTTGATGTTTAAAATCGCGGTTGAGCAGGTAGGCTTTGGTCGTCGAGAATTTCAGGCCAGAGTAATAGGTGGACCAACACTCGGGTTGGTAGCCTATCAGAGGTGTTTTCTTTTCCTTCTCGTTCTGCGAAAATATTTGGGGCGTGTAACCGTCGCCAAATCCCAACAGCTTGGCCAGCCAAGGGCTCACAGCAAAATAGCTCCCCTTATCGTTGATTTTAAGGGATAGGTATACTCTTCCATCGACATCTTTGGTGTCCCACAACCAGGACACGGGTGGGATGTCGTTCGGGGAAATGGCCACTTCGATAGCTTTGGCATTCCCATAGTTCCCTGGGGCCAACACAACGGTCGAATGGATCTTGTAATGTCCGGGAAACAAGGTGGCGCCTGTTCCCGTGGACGAGGGGCTCAGGTAGTATACGGTCCGGTCTTTCTCCGAAATCGACTCGGGGATCACGATGGCTTTGTCTGCGATCAACACCCCGGTATGGACCCCTAAGATACTGGACATCAACGGGGTGTTGGGGCCTGTTTTTTTCAGTAGGCCCGCGGGATGTGAGGTGGATTTTTTGGGATCGTTCTCCAAACCGATCATGTAGGCCAGTGGAGGGGGGAGGGCTAAAATGTACCCGTCCGTCACGGTTTGTTTCAATTCCAGGGCGGTCTTGGCCAATTGTTTATCGGGAGATTTCACCCGGACGGCAAATGTTTTGAGGATCGCTTGGAATCCCCCTTGCACCAAAGCCCAGCGCATAGCATGAACCAGATCTGTGACCGTTTCGAAATGCTGGGAAGCAAAGGTGAGGGTGGTCGAGGTCTCTTCTTCTTGGCGAAGTTTTTCTTGGATCAGTATAAATTGGCGGTCTTGTTCTTTAGGGAACAATTCATCCCAGGCGCGTGGAAATTGCAGGTGGCAGAGGGCCATTTCCCACCGTCGGTCCAAGACCATCATCTCCGGCAGACGGATGCGAAAATGGGAGCCCATGTTATTGGGAAAGGCAGTCCGGCTGGCCACGCTAGGCAAGGTCATCCAGATGCGGTCGGGGTCCATGCTTTCCGGAAATGGAGGGTCGCTTCCACCTTAGAGGTTTGTGGAAATGAAACCAGTTTCCCGTGCTCGTCGGTTATAAGGATTTCGAAATCCTCAAACACCGTCTTGGCCAGTTGCCTGTAGAACAGGGGAGAAAAGTTGCGTTCTTGGACCGTGCCGTTTTCGTCGCTGGTCCCTGAAAAAAGGACTCTCAACAAGGGGGCTTTCGTATCCCCCACAATACTGGGTTCCACTAAATCACAGTACATGTAAAGCGTCTTCTTCTTCTGGGGCCTGGGGAAGATCAATTGCGTGACTGCCATTTCCCAGGCCGGAGACAGCTCATACATTTGCGGGAGATGGATACGGAACCGGGACGGGACATTGGTGTAGACGTTAGTACTCGTCCCGTTGGTGACGGTAATGTAAAATTCCTCAACCTCCTGCATCCTCTCTCTCTTTCTCCCCACTCAAACACAAATGAATCAGGCAAGCGGTACAACAAACTCTTTTATTTCTTTTTTTCACCCGTACGTTTGGGTCTGGAGCTGAGTGACCGGGACCCAGCTGTTAAATTTAGCGGGGTACCCTTCCCATTTCACCAAGACTTCTTCCTGGTTCTTCTTGTTGCCGGGGCGGCGCTGCAACACCTTTTCGATGATAAAGAGACTTTCTTTTTCCACGGCCACCGGCGTCATCTCGCTTTCGTAAAACGTTCCCCGCAACGCCTCCCCGCTCAGGTCCTCCAACCGGTAGACGGGAGGGGTGCGGTAGTCCAACCGTTTTATCACCGTGAACACTTCCTCCGACCAGTTGGCCAGATAGCTTTTTTCAAAATGACCTTTGGTCTTGCTAATCCGTACCGTGTCGCCGGAACGGTACAGCGGTTTCTTCGGTTTCCTCGGCGTCGGCTGCTTTTCCCGGTACAAGATGGCCCGCACCTCGTGGTCGTTGAAGGGCGTGACGGTGATGGGGGCGCGTCGAATGCTGCTGTGGACGGCTCGGTTGTACCCGAGCACCAATTGGGGGAGGACTTTCCAATACTCTTTCTTCCCGGTGGCCGTGAAATATTTGTACATGCGTCCCTTGAGCGTCCGGTTGAACCGCTCGGCAATCTGGGCTTTGGTCTCGTTGTACGTGACGAAAAAGGCCACGTCATTCTTTTTTAAAAAGGCCTGGAACTTGCGGTTGGTAAATTCTGTCCCGGCATCGGTCTGCAACCGCAACGGTTTCCGTTCGCGGAACACTTGGGTAAAGGCGCGCACCAATTCCTCGCCCGTCTTGTTCTTCAGGGGGACCGCCCACGCGTACTTGGACAACACATCGATGATGGTCAAAATGTGTTTGTATCCCTTGTTGAAGGCACTCGTGGCTTGCATGTCCACCAGATCTGCCTGCCACTGCTCGTCCAGGGCCATCACGCGCACGCGCCCTCGCAGAAATTTTTTTCGAAAAGGGCGGTGCAACGTAAAGGTCAATTGTTTTTTCAGCCATGCTAAAGTGGTGGTGCGGGTTACCCCCACTTCGCTAGCCGCTTTCACCAGACGGGCAGCACCCCCAAAGGCAGCAGGGCTGCTGGGGTCGTAATACAACGCCTCGAGCAGCGCGGAAGGATTCTTTTTCTTCGCCTTCTTGCGCCCCATAATCCTCAAAATGAGAGCCCTGGATAATCACTTTTCCTCCGCAACACGCCAAGAGACAACGGACACGTTTCAAAATACCATGGCACTTGAGGGACGGACCTCCTCCTCCACCGCAAGGCATTCTGTACTCTCCCCGAGCCTAGCGCGCGACACCTCCCTTATACTTTTTCCCCCTAGGAAAGAGACAACAGACACCCCACGTTGTTCCTCTTGAAAGTTTTATTGTTTTTTCTAGCTTCGGCTATTCTTTCTCATTCTCTACGGTTGACCTTGTAAATAGGTATATAGTTTTTAATTCTTTTTCTGTTTTTGGTTGAAAGGACACCTAGAATTACATAGGGGTTGCTTCCGACCCCAGGGTAAAAAAATCCCGGGGGTCCGGTTTGTCCCCAAAATCTAGGTCTTCTTGGTTCCGCGTGGGACTGATTCCGGACTGTCCCCAGGGGGGTGGGCGGGGGGACCCTAGATATATTCCAGCGTAGGCTTGTTTCTCGTACTTTTGCAGATATTGCTTGTGGTTCAAACCTTCCTGCATAGCCTTGAAATCCATTTCACATAGCCTATCATAGTACTTTTCTGTGGTTGTGCTTCTTTCCTTCTCCAGCTTTGCGGTCAACTTATCCATATCCATGAAGTACTCGTCACTTTTCAGGCAATCGTCAAAGTGGATATCCGATGCCCATCTCAGTGCTTGTTCTTCCATTGTCATTGCTTCACTGTCTTCCCCACGCCCCGGTACGGCTTATATTTATACACATTTCTTTTTCACATAAACACCATCTTGTAAGGGATGAGGTTTGTATGGGGGACGGTATACCCCAAGACCGCACACAGCTTGTAGACGATGCGTACGTACTCCCCGTAATACGCCCCCTCGTAATCGCTGATCACGTAACGCTTGGCATCTTCCAGGTTCATGCACCGCATCACTTTTCTATGGAAATTGGAATACCCCATGTGTGCCGTTTCAGTCACCGCCCCCTCGTGGGTAAAATAAAACTCGATCAGTAACCCCATGTCTTCACCTTGACACCGTAGGCGAATGAATAAAGCACCTCGCCTTTCGACGTCTTTTTAAAAAATCGACGCCCCGCCGAGCCCCTCCCGAACGCCCGACACGGCCCCGACCACTCCCAGGCCTGGCTTGGGCCGCCAAACACCCCTTCGCCCCTGGCGGCGGCTCCACTTCCGGTCCAGCCTCGCTTGGGGGCCCTCCCACTGTGACATTTGGCGGCACCTGTGACGTCATTCTAAACTTCAGGCCAATCCCACGCCTGGCTTTGGCCTCCAAACGACGGCGCCACGTGCTGTGACGTCATTTTGGGACGCCACGTGCGTAATGGCGTCGTTTTAGGCCGCGCCCCCCGTCTAGGCCAATCAGGAGCCAGGGATTGCACCTCCAGTGACCACCCAATACTACTATTGCATTCTGGGAGATTTTCAAGATGGCGGTGGGGAAAAGAGCCAGTCCCGTCTTTCGACTTCCTTCATTGAAAATCAAAGCTGTTACTGCTTCCTTTGTGCTCAAACCCCATACAGTCCTTCCTTCTTCATTCTTCTTTGGATTTCCAAGAGGTTTACCCGTTTTCACAAAGCTTATTTGACCGTATTAATTTTTTCACACATTGTTTATACTCGGCCGAGTCATGTTTGGAGAAACTGACGAAACTCGAAAGCATCGACAGGCCTAAAGCACAAGGCGCTGGGCGAAAAGACAGCAGTGATTCATGGCAGTCCAAACAACCTTCATTCAATTGGTCGGGTAAATCTCCTAAATCTACGATTCTTCGACCATCTTCCCACGATAAATCATTGAAATGGTCGGCTTTAATACCATTTCAGCTGAAAATTGTCTTTCGTGGCCGTGTAGTGGAATTTAAAGATTTCCCAAATCGTTCATTTCTCAAGCATATCTTTCGACCGTATTTTAAAATCCTTCATCTTTCTGTCTGTAAAATTACACAATTAACACAGCTTTTTCAAAATAGTTCTCCAAATGGCCTGTCTTGCGGACGCAAGATGCGCAGAACGGCGTGCGCGCTGACAATAGTAGGCACCGTCCTTAAGTACGTGTTTACGACCTGGCGTGAAATTCGATGAAAACATTATAGTTTGGCGCTATGTGTGGCGTCACGGACATGCGCAGTGTCAGAGCAGAGTGCAAAAAACGGCCCACATTGGGGAGACGGTCTGTATGCATCAAAACTAGTATTGTACGTTGTTATTTTTTACCGCTTGGGGAAGTCGGTGATCAATCGTGAGGCCTCCCTTTGTTGAAAGTATTTGCCTACAGTACTTTTAATTTTGTTTTCAGTCCAAGGACTGGAAACTGAATATTCATAGTTTCCAGTCCTTGGGCTGGAAAAGATTTCAAAGTACCGTTGAGACTACTTTCAAAGTACCGTAGAGACTACTTACTTACCGCATGAATTATTAAGTAGTATGAGAATTACAGATCACTTATCGCACATTGATTTCCTTTGTTTTTCCTTCAAGAGTTATTGATGAGTTTCCATGTTTTATCGGATTTACCAACTCGAACTGGAGGTGAGAGCGTAAATCCGATAAAGCACTGACACAAATTCTATATATGGCTTTATATCAAACGTCCAGTTGTACAAAGTCGTGTTTTTAAGTTATTTTTGCGAGACGGCCTATTTCGCCCGAGAAAATCGAAGAAAAAGTGTCTGTAAATCAGGAAGAATCTGCATCAGATTTACAAATCACTCATTACACATTCATTTCCTTTGTTTTTACTTCATGAATTTGATAAAAGGATATTTAACAATTATTCACCGAAGTAGAGGTGAATAGTGGTGGATATTTACCGAGCCGCTTCGGCGAGGTGAATAGTGAATAGAGGTGAATAGTGGTGGATATTTACCGAGCCGCTTCGGCGAGGTGAATAATTGTTTTAGTATATACCACACTCCAGGTGAATAGCCAGCACCAAATAGTTATTTTATTTTCTGTCAAATGGACAGAAACTCACGCGAGATGATCGCTGCTGTGCTCGGAGGTGAATAGGAAATCATATTCACTGTTTGAGTAGCCAATCAGAGCTCGCGAAAAGTGATATTCACTGGTGTGGTTATAGAAAACAGAGATATCCTGCTGTGACAGACCCGCATGCTGCGTTTGGACCCTTATGAATCATTAATGATTTTTACAAGTAATATATACAGTCTTGTAAAATTTACCAACATTGATAAATAACCAATACATTTAAACATTGAAAGTCTTTCATATATGATGCGCTAATCCTCCCCCCTCTAAATGTTACCATAACAAATATGTTATTTGGTTACAGGTTCCCATGTTAGCTGAAAGCCCTGTAATTTCAATAAGCCTCGTTGAAGCTAGATGTGTTATCTTAGAATTATTTACCATTGAACCCGAATATAGATAGGCCATATTTATATAGCGCCATATACCACAGTCTCATGGCGCTTCACATTTTACTGACATATCCCGTCAGTGAATTTTTCGGACTGCTATTAGGGCGCCAATGGCTGCCACGCAGTTTACAATGTTGAGTGTGTGGTTAGTACAATGGCCAGGCTGCTGTACCGGGTAACAATCCCCTTCTCTTTTTCGAGTAGTACAACAGGTTCTTTCACGTCCCCTTCGAATACTGATTAGAAGTAGGAGACCAGGCCAGCGGCTTATAAACGTCCCTGCCCAAGGATGCGGCCGGGTTCGAACCCCCGACCTCCCGCACTCTAGACCGTGCTCTACCACAGGCAGCCCAAGCTAATGATTTTTACAAGGAATGTATGGGATTTTTTAGAAAAAATCTAAAACTGTACTAAAATGATCAATAAAGTCATAAAATCTTACCTGTGTGTTGTGAAGTTGTTCCTCTTCATCACTGATGTGTTTATTTCTGGTTTGAGGCACTTCTGGGCTTTTTTTCTCCCCGCTATATAAATGTCGAGAAGGCAGGAAACACGAGACGCCATTAGTCCACGTGGTGACTCTTCGAGGCCTCATAATTCTTCGAAAATCCAAACTTTCAGCATTTTACCTCCAGAAACCCTTTCTTACATTCCTCTAGCACTCATTTAATCGATCCATCGCTTATTTCCTCGCTTTCTAAGTACTCAAATTCGACGGTTTCTGCAGCCAACCTAGCATGTGACGATTCGGGGTACCGTCTGTTACAATGATACAAGAAAACAGAAAAGCAGCTAGGAAACTAGGGCCGCTGAAAGTGCGACGTCAAGTGGTGTGACATGCCTAAGGAATGGTTTATACACGACTTTCATAATGGCCGCCTCCAGCCGCCTCCTAATTTGCATAATTTGGAAGATAAATATGTAGGGGAAAACCAATGCTACTACATGAAAGATCACATTAAAACTAGTTATTGTTTTGAGTTTTAGAGGAATGTGGAAAATTGCTGTTGAGCTATGAGCATTTGTAATGCAGAAAAATATGAAAGCGAGGCTATAAAGGCCACCGTCGTTTTTCTCATACAAATCTCTCTAATTTCAACTGGCTGTAACTTCATTGATTTAAAAGCTACAGCACTCAACTTTCATAAGTTCACTAATGTCGACATGCTCTTTCACATGGCAATGTTCATATTTTCTATACATGTGGATAAACTACCGAAACGGGAAATCACATATGCAAATTAGGAGGCGGCCATTATGAAAGTCGTGTATAAGGAGTATGAACGTCCCAAGGGGTCGACGATGATAGTAAGTTCATTACAAAGAGAAAATTAATCTATTTCGGTCTGGGGTATGTCGCTCGTCGTTTGTCCTGGACAACCTTTAATGTAACAGGTGTATACTTTTCGTATTCAGTTGTAATTTGCCACTGATAGCGATGACTTCAGACTCACTGCGCAGTGTTGGTTAAATATTCGAAAATGCCGGCGAGAAGGGTCTATCCCGCATACTATTTATAGGCCTGTGTCAACGAGCATTTTCACAAGTTAGGTTATTTTTTGGAACGGTATGAATGATTGTACCCAAGGATAGCGGGATAAGGGATACCGAATCTCAAAAGCGTAGCAGCCATGAACATTGTTGGTATAACAAAAGTAGCTAATGAGGCATCGTTTTCCCGCCGCTGGTACATCCCACCATCTAAAAATAGCTCAACTTGTGAAAACGCCGTGCGCTTCTGATTATGGGCTCCTGTGCAGACTCCTCTGTATAGTTGGTGATATCCGGCAGTGACGAGTCATCGTAAATCAGCGGCAAATTGCAAATACGAAACTATTTCTCCCATTAAAGTATTTAAAAAAATTCGATAGCAAGTGATTCAATGTTTTCGATAAAACTAACCACGTTGCCAGACAACATGGATGCATTTTACTCTATTGTCTTCAGTGCAATTCAATTCAATTTATTTTGCTCATATTTTATTTTTATACAATAATTATAAAAACAGACAGAGAACGGACATAGACTAAGAGTAATATAATAAATAATAAGAAATGTGTGAGCCTGAGAGCTAAGTTAACCGCTGGGTTTTCTAGTTAGCCCCCAGGACCCGGTTCCTGAAAACCCGATTAGCACTAATCCAGAGTTAATTACCATGACAACTAATATGTTTTGTTGAGAGTTAATCCAGGATTAGCGCTAATCGGGCTTTCAGGAACCGGGCCCAGTTGTCCTGGATGTCAACGGTCTGGTTTCTTTAACGTGGCAGCCATCTTGAATAAAATTATTTAGCCGAGGCAGGGCCCTTTGACTGTTTTAGGTTGTAGTATAAATGAGTGAGATTAAAAGAAAGACAAAAACAGAACTCATAGTTATCCTTTTTATTCAGGGACTATATGTACACGCCATTAATCCAAATTCTGATATTACTCGTGATAAACATGTACCGTGGAATCACTGACTATTTCTTCCGCTCTATCATTGATGACGATGTGCTATGACCCATCTTATTTCTAGTTTATTTGTTCGTGTGTATGGCAAAACAATTTCGAGGGCTCTGGGAACTATATATTTCGCAATTCCTTGTCGCGAGTCAATTTGTCAAAGAAAAACTTGTCATGTTTGCCATTATTCCAGTCTTATTCAAATAACTGCATGGAACAAATGCACATGTTATCATAAGTTGTGGTAAGAAAAATTGGAAAGGAAAAAATCCTTTGATCCCACCTCTCCCTCCATAATATTTGACCTGCAAATTTTTGAAATCGAGCAGGATTTCGAGCTGCAAATTTTAGATCGAGCACGATTTCGATCGAGCACGATTTCGACCTGCAAATTTTAGATCGAGCACGATTTCGACCTGCATGGATCGAGCACGATTAGTTATCGGCTACGATCTCGTGATCTAACCCAGATACGTAAATTGATCCTTCATTCATTCATTCATGAAAACCTTTTAGGTAAACCACGAACAAAACTTACAAACGTGTAATTATTAAAACTATCGGGTGGCCGGTGGACACGCATAAAACTAGCCTGAGAAAACAGCCGACTCATATCGCCCGAGCAGGCTGTTTTCTCAGACCAGCATAAACTGGAAGTCAAAATCGCATCTGCTGATTATAGCAACGGTGTTGCGTAGCAACGGAATATGTCAATGGTCCCTTAAGGTGGAGGCATGATCCGACTCAGTAACTTCCGGTACCTTTACGCATAGTCAGTAATTAGCCCGCTATCCAAATGGGGGCTCAAACCTAGAGTAAATACGATCTCGAAGTCGATCGATCGATTATTGATGGCGTTTCTTCTGAACACGGTGTACGGTAAGAACAAGCACAAAAAAACTCTCAGCGGATAACAAATGAAAGAAATAAAAGGTACAGACACCAGTGGTATTCGTTCTTCCCTAGAAATGGCAAGCCGAGGACGTGCAATAGCGATACTTACTGCCACGTCGTCCATTGTCATAAATGTGCCAACCAGAGAGCTATTGGTTCCTGACACAAAGCGGCCTTTTCAAATCATGGGAAAGTATCACTATATGCCTTTTATCGAAATAACAATTATTGTTCAACCTCAATCGCGATCGTTTGTATACAATGTTTTGTCGGGGTAAACGTGCTACAACGTGTCTGAGTCCTCAGATAGCGGGATTTTTTTTTCTGACTACGTACCAAGCCTGGAAAAGGAAGATAAAGGCTGTGAATTTAAACAAGAAGAATTGAAAGGTTTTCTTGTTGTTTTAGTTATACAGTTGAACTTGATATGTATGATTGAATATGACAATTTATTTTCACAAAGCTTGTGTATAAGAACTTAAAATAAAGCTTGTATAAACTTATAAATATATCAGTCAAGTAGTGAATCAACTATATTTCAAAGCAATTCAGTGTTGAATGCCTCGGAACTGTCTTGATCAAGTCTTGCATTCTCCAAACTTGCTGCCATCTTGGTTTTGAGATGAGAGCCGGGATTGAGAACGGGCAATTGCTGACAGGGATTTGTCACACTCAATAATTAGTCTTCGCTAGTAACCGACCCAGTCTCCCGCTCTTCCAGCAGTTGCAACTTCCGGTCAAATACACGATTTTAAAAAGCGTTTTGCAATGTTCGGATTAGGAGTAAGTGGAAAAAAACTTTTGAAAGTGATATTAGATGCAATAAACTATAATATACCCGAAATTTTAAAAGACCTAAATTTAGCCAGTGCAGATACCTTAAAGTTTTCTTTAATAGAATACAAACAATAATATTGTATAGTGTGACATGGTAACGTGTTTCCAAAGGGAGAGCATAGTGAATATATATCAGTGCTCAATGTCACCAAGATACTGCCACCAGTGTAACAGTTGCTAACTGGCCAAAACTGGCCATAACAATCCAACCACCGCTTCGATATACAGAGAGCGCAAAACATCACGTGACCGATGACGTCATCGTTACGACATCACACTGTCAAAGTTTGAGCCGTCTGCCATTAGAAATAAGTGCGAGAGTGCGTGTACTAATAATCACGTGACCGATGACGTCATGGTTACGACATCACTATGTGAATCATGGGGACTCCATACCATGCTAGTCAAAATTTGGGCCGTCTGACATCTTCGTTACGACATCACCACTAAGTGATTTATGGGGACCCAAAGATACGGGCAAGTACTTAAAATCACGTGAGCGATGATGTCATCTTTACGACATCGCCACCAAATGAGTTGTGGGGACCCAATACTATGTCTGTCAAAGTTTGATCCACCAGCCATTAATATTAAAGGAGCAGTGTCACGGTACTGCGCATGTCACAGTCTCCAGACATTGAATTGACAGCTGCATTGTGTAACATCCAATGAGAATCAATCAAAATAATTTGCAGGAAACGCCAGACTGTTCGGGTGTTAGCCGTTTTCACAGATTGTAGTTATGCACAGTATATGGCGAGATTTACAAGGATTTTATTCTTCCTACATCCAAGGTAAACAGCATTGAGTAAAGAATGGTATCTATATTTCATTACTTGCTTGTATTTTTTGCTGTTTCCAGTCGGAAACAGTCCGAATTTGACCAAAGTGAAACAAGCTGCTCGCGTCCGTAGATATATATTTCTTCGTTGTGCACTTTTGACATGAAATAATTCTCCAAATGGCACCATTGTTTTATTTCTACATAACTAATAACACAGTTCTCTGCTGTAAAAAATATAGAACATTCTATGGACGATTTCTTGTCTTAAAGTTTGGAAACGTAACACATACATTTGCGCTAAAAAGTTCAGTACTTTCGGACTACGAGTGGCTGTTTACTAGTTTGCACTATCGGCTGTTATGGACTGGAAACTTACTTTCACAGCTTAATATTTATGTCGATTGGTCAGAAAGATATCTTGTTTAAGATTCTATGGTTCTTTCGGCATCAGGAAATTTATAAACGGGAGTTTTCGTACAGTATTTCAAGCTATGCTGTAGCGCGAGTTTAGTACGTAGTCACAAATGTCCGTGAAACTAAAAGCACGTTAGATCATTATTATCAGTTTGCTCTATGGGTTCTCATGTATTCAATAATCACTTCTGGAGCTTGATATGTATGTTGTTTGGTCACAAGGATTTTCTCTTTCAGTTTTCCCCGTTAGTTTGGACATTAGGGATTTATTCTTGGAGATTTCGTACAGTTTATCGACCGTGTGTCGAAAGTTGAAAAGTTCGCTTGTCATCAAAGTGCGTAAAACTGTCACAAGCAGTTTCATAGCAGTTCGATGTTTGACTCTCATGTAGTCGATGATAACTTATATAGCTTCATATGTATGTCGATTGCTCACAAGGATTTCCTCTTTCAGTTTTCCCCGTTAGTTTGGACATTAGGAATTTATTCTTGGAGATTTCGTACAGTTTAGCGACCGTATGTCGAAAGTAGAAAAGTTCGCTTGTCACGAAGTGCGAATACTGACAAGCGGTTTCATAGCAGATCGATGTTTGCAGACTCTCACGTAGTCGATCATAACTTCTACAGCTTCATATGTATGTCGATTGCTCACAAGGCTATTGTGTTTGAGTTCATGAGGTTTTTTTGCCAGCAAATAAAGGTTTTATCTAACTTTTCGTACAGTCTTTGCACTCCGGTCATTTCATATAATTTCAGCCTCGTTTCTAAGCCGTAGATATATTTTCTTCGTATCGCTGTTGAAAACTGCCATATCATTTATAATACGACTTGAAAAGTTGCCATGTGTTTCGTGAACTCTACTGGACATCCAAACCCTCTTCGCTTCTGGTTGGAATGCCAAAAAGTTTCCAATTTCTTGCGTTTTTCGGCTGCTGTATTCAGAGTACTGAGTGGCCGTTTTCCCCGCCGGTAAGCATCACTTATGCTTTTTTGTTTTAGTTGTGTTGCAGTCTGCAACGACTAATTTTGAATAAACAAATAACTAAAACTTATTTAAGCACATCTTACATTTCCATAAATGACCAAAGGAGGCAAGGATGAGTTCAAAAAGAACACTGATGAAGTCGATTTAAAAATCGATATTTCACCCCTCTGAGAACTTCGTTCCGGGCCGGAACGTAATTCTAAAATCATCAGATTTTCACACATGCGCAGTACCGTGACACTGCGACTTTAAGCGAGTTAGCCATGAAAATATCATATCCCGAACATCGTACGATTATATCCCGGAAAGGATAAATCATTTGGAAATGAACATTCACCCATCTGTAATAACTCGTTCCTGTACATGCGTTCATCCATGACAATATCATATCCCGAACATCGTACGATTATATCCCGGAAAGGAGCCATGACAATATCATATCCCGAACATCGTACGATTATATCCCGGAAAGGATAAATCATTTGGAAATGAACATTCACCCATCTGTAACAACTCGTTCCTGCACATGCGTTCATCCATGACAATATCATATCCCGAACATCGTACGATTATATCCCGGAAAGGAGCCATGACAATATCATATCCCGAACATCGTACGATTATATCCCGGAAAGGATAAATCATTTGGAAATGGAACATTCACCCATCTGTAACAATTCGTTCCTGTACATGCGTTCATCCACGAGTTATAAATGGGAAAACAAACTATAGGAACAATTCATAATACATTAAAGGTTCGCCTTGCGATGGATGTAGCTGTTTTGGGATGCGTGCAATCGTGTTTTCAGTTTTCCATACATTTATCTGTAAATTTTCCCGCGAACATTGACTCGTTGCAGACAAATGTATGGAAAACTGAAAACACGATTGCACGCTTCCCAGAACAGCTACGTATACATCCCTCAGATTTTGATCAGTTAATCTATCTACCTATCTTCCAATACGATTACCCCTCTATAAAGAGGATTTTTAATCGGAGAGTCAGTACAATGTTACAACATGTAAATTAACAATATATCAACAACAACAAAAAATGAATGGAAAACTAGAAAACACTAGGGTGCGTTAAAGCAGACATTAACTTATTGAAAGAGGTGGGATTACAAGTTTTAGTAAGAATGTCAGGGGGATATGTTCCATTGTGTAATTGTTCTTGGATAGAAGATGAAGTAGTAGTGGCCAGAGGTATATAGGCTAAATAATGATATGGATAACTATCGGCCACTATCTGTTCTGCCGGTCGTTAGCAAAGTATTTGAGCGGATTCTGTATGATCAACTATATAGCTATCTCTCTTCACAGAACCTTCTATCAAATAAGCAATTTGGTTTTCGTAAACTTCACTCTATGATGACAGCTCTTCTAAACTCTACGAACTCGTGGTTGATCAATATGGATCGAGGTCTTTTTAATATTGTAATATTTTTAGATCTGAAAAAGGCCTTCGACACGGACAACCACGAATTATTGCTAGAGAAGCTGAAATTGTACGGAATTAACAATGGGTCACTTGGTCTGTTACACTCCTACCTTTCAAATAAATACCAGACATGCTCGGTGGAGAACATTCAATCCACTGAGCGTCTGATTACCTGCGGTGTTCCACAAGGATCGCTACTTGGCCCATTGTTGTTTCTCGTCTACATAAACGACTTACCAAATTGCCTCGAAACGTCAACACCCTGTATGTTTGCTGATGATACCAGCATCACGTTTAGTGGAGCAGATGTTATTGATGTTGTTGTCAGAGCAAATACCGAATTGCTCAAGATAAACAACTGGCTGAAAGCAAATAAGCTGCACTTAAACGTGGCCAAAACAGAATTCATGATGATCGGCTCGCGTCAGCGTTTATCGAATCTGGACGAGGAGCCCATAATAGAAATTGGAGATAAAAATATTAAGAGGGTCAGTAAAAGCAAAACGGTAGGGGTAGTTGTTGACGAAAATTTAAGTTGGTCTGACCACATAGACCACTTAACTAAAAAGGCTGTATCGGGTCTAGGAGCGTTAAAGAGTATCCGCCCATTTGTGTCCCAAGACACTCTAATGAAAATATATAATTCACTTATTCAAACTCACATGGATTACTGCTGTGAGATCTGGGATACCTGTGGGAGGGTCCTCTGTGATAAACTTCAAAAATTTCAAAATAGGACTGCTAGGCTTATTCTAAGGGCTGATTATAAAACGAGCTCCAGTCTACTCCTTGACATACTAGATTGGGATAGACTTGATGAACGGAGGGCTAAACGCTAGGCTGTCTTGATGCACAGAATCCAAAATAACTGTGCACCGACCAGTCTCACCGAATTATTCAAAACAGTTGGAAGCAGAACAGACTACAACCTGAGGCGGGCAGATACCAAACTCTGCTTGCCTCTCCCCAAAACTGAGTTTGCGAAAAAGAGCATCTCCTACAATGGAGCAAAGCTCTGGAACCAGCTTCCAGCTGAATTACGCGAGACTAGGTCGTTGGTTTCTTTTAAGAACAACATTGCGACTGCCTCTCCTAAATTGGCAATTTTTTTACTATATGTTACTATACTTTTGTATTTGTTATTACTATTTTATATATTATTGTTTATACGAGTATATAAGTACATAATTAGATATATAGTATTAGGAATTACTTTTAATTACATATTACAGATGTATTTTTAGCCACGGATTCTATGTAAATCAGCGTTATGCTGTTAGCAATACCGTGTAATAAGTGATTTTAATAATAATAGGCGTTGGCATGTGTGTGACGGGACCTTCGTTTCACAGGGCGAGGGCGCATTTTGTCAGCTGGGTTGAAAGTTCTTTCACATAACTTTACAGATAATGGTCAAAGCGTGATAGTGCCGATCGAGCAGCTCTACGTTGTACCATTTCCACTTTGTTTGAGCCCTTGTTTTCAACGCCATGCCTGGTATCCCAAATGGTCTTGTTTATGTGAGTATTCCATTTCAGGTCGTGTGACAAGTTGATACCAAGATACTTTGCATTTGTGACAGACTTCAGGGTTTCACCTTGAAGAGTATAGTCGTGGATGATCTTAGTTTTCTTTCTGGTTATGCGAAGAACTTCGCATTTAGCTGGGTTAAATTCCATCAGCCAGTCGCGCTCCCAATCTTGTAATCTATCAAATAAGATCCGATTGCAGCTGTTCACACTGATCTTTGGAGTCAATTGCCAGGTACATGACTGTGTCATCTGCAAACAGATGAACATTTGATTGAACATATTCAGGTAGGTCGTTGATATATACTAAGAATGATGCAGGGCCTATAACTGAACCGTATAACTGAACCTGATAGAACAGGTACACAGGAGGACTGTTCTCCGTCTACCACCACGCACTGCTGCCGACCGTGGAGGAAACTGCTTATCCATTGTAGAGTATTTCCTCTTATTCCGTAGTAGTCCAATTTGGCAAGCAACTTCGCGATTCTCAGTGTGGCAGACGTTATCGAAACCCTTTCAAAAGTCCATGATGATTAAGTAAGTCTGTTTACCAACATAAATATTTGTTTGTAATGTACTTGTAAGTGCTAGTAGTTGAGAGTCGCAATATCTTGCATGTCTAAATCCATGTTGTAGGTGGTAAAGGATGTTATAGTTCTCCAGATGGGATATCATAGTACAGTGATAATATGCTTCATCAATTTACTACAAATACAAGTTAGCAAGATTGGACGATAGTTTCAGGACAGTCTTTGTCACCCTTTTTAACTAGTGGATGCGCGCAAGCGCAGAACACGAGTTATTAGGGTTAGTGCTCCGAGCTAATTCATTCATCGTTTTATGGTGTGTACTTCGTTTTTTTCTGTGTACATCGGGGACTCTCCGTTGGCTGTCCGAATAGTCTTCGATTTTCCGAAGATGTATTGACGGAGTTTATGGCATGAGTCCAAGTTTTAGATTCATCGGAAAGACACTTCGAAAGGGTTTGGCCGTGTTGTTAAAGGTAATTATTATTCCGAAATGCCTTATAATTAATTTATCGCTACAACTATATTGTTAAAAACAGACATTTGGTCGCGTGTCGTATTTACGAGAAAAGCCCGGAAATTTATAAGCGCGTTTGGCGTAGCTAAGCAGAATTTAATGTCTTGAATGTACTGTGTTGGCAGTTTTGGGAACGTTTTGGATGCAACAGAGATAGATGGTAATGTACAACTCTTTTCGCGACAAAGCTCCCCGTCTCATGGCACGTTCATAATACATCCCTAGGCTCAGAGATAGAACGTGCTTTACTCGTACTCGTCAGGGTGAATATAAGCTTAAAGTTCAGTTGAACGAAGAGAAGATGTTAACTAACATCGATATCGCCTCTGCTCACTGGGGAATGAAAGCCAAGATTTTGGAAAGTGAGGAAAGCAAAGCTAAACAAAGCCATACAATAGCCAAACAAAAACTAATGAAAAAGCTTAGTAATATACAGCATAACAATAATGTGATAAGTTCGAGAAATGATACGGTAAATATCACTGAAATGTCAAATAGTTTGAATTTGATGGTCGAACGCGAACAGCTGAGCACTGTACTGTTATCTAGTAAAGGCTTGAATACTGATCAATCTAGGAGTAGGAGGCACAAATCAAGATTGTCTGCAGTTAGACTAAATCGTGATGGAGAACCTTCAGGAATACCAGTGAGAAAAATAATAAGCCTGTTTAAAAAAACATGTGTTTTCTTTGATCTTCCAGCCAGTTGACCTCCGGGTCATGCACTGTTTATATTTGATAAAACGTTTGCAAGTTACATTTGGCTAGCGTTAGATTCCCAAAAACTCAATTCTGCGCCGATGTGGAATGGATAAAAACTCGTTTTAACCTCTTCGATATGTGATTTCAAAGCTCAGCGGGGCATTTTGATTAAATATCAATTTGATTTAGCTACACTAAATATTAACTTTGTCCATGGGCTCTTGCTTTGTCACACAGTCCTTGTACAGATTGGAAGATTCCAGAACTACTTAGACTGCATGCGTCAACACAATTAGCCATTATCAAGCGAAGGTTTTAGACGTAATCAAGCTATGAATAGGTCGTTTATTCCACACACAATAGTAATTTAACTCGTGGATGCACACATGTTCAGAACAAGTTATTGGGTTTAGGTGAATACGAGAAAATTTATTCGTCGTTTTTTTCTGTGACTCGACGACTCGCCGTTGACTTTCCGAATGACGGTCCAAGGTTTCGAAAAGATGTGGTTATGCGGGAGAAGATGTATTGACGGTGCCCATCTAATGCCAGACACTTCAAACCTGGACAGACATGGTAGTGGGTCCCTAACGATCACTTAGTGGTGATGACATAACGATGACGTCATCGGTCACGTGATTTTAAGTACATACCCATATCTCCCTCATTTCTAAAGCCAGACACGTCAAACCTGGAAAGGCATGGTAGTGAATCCCTATCAATCACTTAGTGGTGTTGACGTATCGATGACGAAATCGGTCACGTGATTTTAAGTACATGCCAATATCTACCTCATTTATAATGCCAGACACAGTTTAAACTTGGCGGACAGGCATAGTATTGGGTCACCACAAATCACTTAGTGGTGATGACGTAATGATGACGTCATCGTCACGTAATTTTAAGTACATGCCCATATCTCCCTATTTAGTACTAATTAGCATATCGACATTTTTCCGGTTGAGCGAGCGTACGTGAGAAGGTCGCAAAGGGAGGATTTGTAGTAGCATTTTGAAGGCTGACGGCCCTGTATTAGTGGACCACAATGGCTTTCCAGTCCATAAAAGCCGATAGTTCGAACAAGTACAAACAAGTAAACATTGTAGTGTCAAGCACTACACAATCCTTCCAAAACTGTAGAAAAACTCCCGCTTAAAAATATAACCACAGCAGCTCACACAGGATAGTCTTCTGAGCAATCTACATTCATTTGAAGCTATCAAAATTGTTTTGGAGTCCATAAAAATCGATAGATCGAACTAGTGCAAACAAGCTCGTTAGTTATAAACAGACTTCCGTTGCAAATAAACATTCTACGGTCGAGCGCGCTATAGTATGTTTCCAAAACTGTAGGCAAACTCCCTGATTCCATGAAAATTGTTTTCAAGTGCATGAGATCCGATAAATCGAACTAGTACAAACATATACCATTAGTTCACGCCACGCTGACTTCGTGTTTGTTTCGACATTTTCTAGCTCATTTTCGCAAATCAAACAAAAGGCTATAGAACTAATCAATATCTACATCTAAAATACTGTACGAAGTTTGGAGGACTGATGGCCCACATATCAAACAATTGTTGTCGTTCAGAGTAATATTTGGGCCTGACTAGATGCTAGTGAGGCATCATCCTCAGTTTTAGTCGGTCAAATTTCGCTATCGATTTTTTAAATCGTACATCATGTAGCCTACGTTGTATCCGCCTCTCTTCTGCTGGCTCGCTACACTTCCTGAACGTGTTCTAGTATTCAACGAACATCACATGGAGCTCTCAGGAACGACACTTTTCTCAATAAATTGTTTGATATGCACAAGCTTTTAGATTGAACCAGATTATACCACGCTCGCATTGATGGCGGATAAGTTGAATTTCCCGTGGCCCACGGAAAACTCAGCCATATTGTCTCTACTACGCATGCGCATAAACCGATGACCTTGCCCCTTTAATCTTTTACCTGGTATCTTATGTTTGCAGATAATGAATATTTCAGAAATTCGAGTTAATGAAAATTATTTGGCATCGGATTCCCATACAAACACTGCATTTCGCGCCATGTTTGCAACCCTTTCCAAATGTCGGAATTAATCGCGAACTGGTCTATTATATAACGGAATAACTTTACTTCAACGAAAACATTTACGTTTGTGTTTAGTAAAAATAACGTCGTTTTCCCTTACATTTTCTTGAACATCCATTGAATAGTTATTATTTTAGTAGTTAATTGTGACAATAAGTCCAAACAATCATGAAGGTTTAGCCATAAACCGAACTGTTTGCTGAGTCTTATTAACTAGCTCGTTCGAAGCGACTGCTGTAAATCCTCATCCAAAGAACAGCTTTATAGTTGCTTCTTACAAATGTATGGCAACGGGTTCGTAGAACATTCTCTATCTTTCCAATCTCCATTCCCTTTCAAGACAACACAATCCTGATTATTATAATTTTTAGGTTCTCCACTCCTCCAGTGACTGTACGTCAGTGGTGTTCCATCAATCCATTTCCAGATCCCCTCTGTTTCCTGGTCCGTTAGGCCAATCCAGGAACGGCCTCCTTTCGTCAGGTTGTAGTGCAGGAACTCATCCTCTTCCTGGTCTTTGATGACAACAAGCTGGGCTCCCTGGGCAGCACAAGAACTCCTGGCTTGCGTCCATGACATCATGACGGTGGACAAGAAGTAACAATGGTCTCGGTAGGAATGCCAGTTGACAGGACATGCTAAAGCAAAGAAACAGAATTCCAATAAGCCCTCTTTTATTTCAACTCTTTTTCTTTTAATTCCAGAACATAAATTATATTAAATGTCGTAATAGATATCAAGTTCGCCAAACAAAATATTTTGCAGTTATTTTAGGAAAAAACAAGCTTTATTTACCTCGGTGTTGGCAGGTAGTTCCAATAAACAGCGGTGCACATTTACAGCTGTAAGGCGCTGCTGACTTATTGTAGACTCTCTCACATGTAGCGCCGTTCTTGCAGTCGTGACTGGAACAGGGATCCTAGTGGTACATAGAAAATTAATTATAATAATAATTAGTAGTCCAGCGATCTGATTGGCTTCGCTACTCACTATCTATCCTGTGATAGATGACAATCCATGTTATATCTGTAATTCCCCGATTTTGACCAATCAGAAGCCACGATAGATTCGTCCTGAACGGAAGCGAGGTTCGGTTACATGGGAACGAGCTTACTAAACATTCAACATGGAGGATGTAAGAAAATGTATCAGCGAGTGAGATAAGCATTGATCTGAAAGTACATATTGACTTTTTTCCCATTTCAGAGTGTATTTGCTTATGCCATATTCAGCAAAAGCATATCAGTCCTCAGCCTAGCTAGATTAGCTTTTTAGTTATTCTAGGGCGCCAGTACAACACATTTAAAAAAAAAAATATTTCTTATTATATAAAACAACAATGTATATTGATTGGTACAAATAAAGTATTGTTGTTGTTGTTGGTGGTGGCGTTGTTGAGCTCACCAACCATGCATACCGCCACAATACACCTAGATTCGTCTGAACCAGCCACAGTGCCTCATTCAGAGAAAGTCCCTATTCCCTAACATTTCTTTGTCTTCTTTGAGCTCATCAACCAAAAAGATACCCTCCCCGCTATGAAAACGAAGAAAACGCCGGCGGCTGGGACTAAAGAATTACTTGGATGATGACGCCGAAGAAAGTGTTGGATCTTATCTAAAAGACGATCGCATCAGACGATCAATGCGAATTCGACAGCGTTAGGTTATCCCTACAAGTAATAAAATTGCCATTATAGAGCTGTAGGCAACAGTTAGCGTTGGGTCACACTGCAGTGGATTTGGAGCTAAATTGGAATTGTATATCTTACTGCTTATCATGGTTTGAATCAATAAAATCTTGTTCCGAGTATTTTGTTTTGTTGATTATGAGTATATCTTACGGAAACCTGGAAAATGGCAGTTGACAGCAGCAATGTGGTCGGTGTCATCTTCTTAGACTTCAGGAAGGCCTTTGACACAGTATCCCATCCCATACTAAAATGGAAACTACAACTGAAGCAATTGGATTGACTGGAAATCTCCTAAACTGGACGATTAATTACCTTAAGGAAAGAAAGCAATACGCAGTAGTAAATGGGTGTGAATCCCAATGTAAACCAGTTAAGTATGGAGTACCACAAGGATCATTGCTCTGTCCCAGATTCTTTTCATACTATGTTAATTATATATCGGATGAAATTAATGAAGGAGAAATAGGTATGTATGCAGACAATACTACCCTATTCTACATCGGTAAATTGTAGATGCTTTAAATAGAATATTACTTGGTGTAGAAACAATAAGTTAACAATCTATACGGGAAAATCTGAGGCTATGCTAATTAGTCAGCGGCCCTTTTGTGGACCACTGAAACCAATCCTTCTCGGAGAAAAGACACTGAACTATGTTAATGAAAGTAGATGTTTGGGTTAATCACTATTGACTAACATGGCACACCCAAATTAATTCCATCTGTAAAACCTTCAGTAGAAAGGTTAATCAACTAAAGAGGTTAAAATATCTGTCAAAAAGTACACTACAAGTAATTACTCGGGCTGCCTGTGGCAGCACCGAGTCTTAAAATGCAAGTCTTTTTTTTTTTTTTTTTTTTAAGTTGGGTGTCGCAAAATTTCTGCGCATGCGTTAAAGGTCAAATTCACACCAATCAGATTGCACTGTGCTGATCACGCAACAATCGCCAGGTTAATTTATTTACATAATTTAATACAGTAAAGCAAGATGGCGGAGGACCCGCGAGGAACATTCTCTCTAATTTGGAGTCTCATCTCTCAAATGTAAGCCAGTTTAATGTTTTATTTAACTTCACTCGTGCGAAAGCCTTCCAACAGGCTCAGGATATTTCAACTGGCGCTATTGTCGGAGCCGAAGGACCGCGTTTTTTACCCAGATGGCCAGTGATTTTATTATACGACACGTACGACGACCTGAAGCCAGTGTAGGGGCCAGGATCCGGAAAGCTAAAATTCGAAGAAATAGATATTGGAATCTATAAGCCATCGGCTCGCTGTGCTGCATTTAAAACATCCGAGGAGAAAATCTTATTTTGGGTGAAGGCACTTCAAGACCAATATTATGAGTCTCTTAAAACTGTCAGAGATTGAAATTTACCGTAAGTTGGATCAGAGAGTATTGAGATCAAGTTATTTCGTTCCAGCGAGGATATTGACCTAGCGGAAACGGTACAAGCTGTCGAAGGATTTTACTTATAATCATCCACGTCTACTTAACAACAGGAATAGTTATGTGCCAAGGCATGGGCAAAGATAGAGTTTCCCAGATTACAGATGAAAGTAGAGAACTTAATGAACGAAGAAACAGAGGTCACGCGCGACATGCTTGATAACATGAACATGTTCAACACTTTATGTTATACTAAGAAAACAAAACAAATTACAGAGCCTGCAAGTTCACAAGTCAATGAAAAACCCCAAGAGCCTGTAGTTTTGGATCAACATATCCTTGAAACTCCAAAAGCAACATACACATGAGTCAAATTCAAACCGGAAGAGACGGAATTCTTTAGATTCTTCACTAGGATAAAAATATTTGTTAGCCCGCAATAAGAACTCTCTCGCTGCTTTAACGACCTTGATTTGTAACATGGAGGCTGACCTAACTGATATGCGTAATGAATTCTTACTCTCGTCACATCAAAACACGAATCAAGAAACCAAACTCAGTCATTTGGAAGACAAATTAGTGCAGCAAGATAATATATACGAGACCGAAATCAAGATGCTGTCATCTCGAATATATTATTGACCTAGAAGTTGAAAATGGCGAGTTGAAAGCGGATATAATAAAGCTCCGAGATCCGACTTTCAAACTTAAAAAAAACAACAAGAATACAAAAAAGAGGACAATGTTCTGAGACTACCCAACCTACTGAAGCTTATCAGTTTGTTCAAGAGCCATATTTCTTACATGACAACCCGATCCCTATTCATCAGAATACATTTTCTGTGCTAAATGACGAGAGTTTACAATCACCTGACCGACAACCCACTACTAAAGAAAGGGACCATGAAGTACGGTAGTACGGTTAATTCTCGGGTTCAAAACAATGAATATATGCCTGCTCAAATGCAGTGTGTTAAACGAATAAGTAGTGTTTAAATTAAAAGGTCAACATACGAGAAAAAGAAAACTATTAAATTACATATATACTAGGGGAGCAGAGAATGAAAGTCACCGCGCTACCGGCCACTCCTAAAGACTGCTAAATTCAGCTAATAATTCTTCCCTTTGGTTAATATTAGAGGACTAAGAGGATTTCAAATGAAAGTGTATTTCATTTATCTAATGTGGCCCGAGTGAAAGCCCAGATGGGCTCTTGTTCACTTTACAAGTACAGTTCCTACAATTACGTATTGTAACTTAGTATGGGGTACATACTAACCTGATCTGACTAACGAAATCGAACACATCCATCTAAGAGTAGCCAAGGTAATTCATAAACTTCCTGATAACCTAACTGATAATGAAATACTTAAATAGCTGCTAACTGGCAACCAATAACACATATCTATAAAATAAAGCTGATGATACTGATGCATAATATCCATGGGAACCAAACCCCTGAAATAATATCTAATCTATTTAAGAAAAACACGTCATGTCAATACAACCTGCGAAGGACTGAATCGTTTACCATTCCAAATTACAATCTACAAATTGGAAGAACCTCACTGAGATTTAGAGGCCCAGTAGCCTGGAACACCCTACCAAATGAGATGAAACAGATAGAGAAAATAAGGCAATTTAAATTAGCACTTAAGAAAAACAAGAAAGTGTTGGACGACAAACTCTTCTTTACTGATCATTAATTTGCATACGACTAACCCTCACACAAAAGAAAGTTATAGAACTCGACGTGAATTTGCACGCAACTAATACCTATAACATCCGCAGCGAAGTTACTGTAAAGCAGAATTGAAAATAAAAACATTTTAGAGCCTATCATGAGTAGTTTGTTCTTACTGTTTACGCTACAATCGCGAGGTTGTTTTACATATTTTTCTTTGTTGGTTAGAACCGATCGAACCGATTGCTTAATGGTTCAGAGGAGCTCCAAGCCGCTCCAAACAATAGGTTCCTAAAATAGAAGCACGACTGCTCGCAGCAGAGCCATTGACTTTTTGAATTACTATTGAAGAACAATCTGAATCCAACTCATTACTCAAAAAAGTTGAAACGGACCCCACTTTTGGTAGGATTTCGTAGACTATTTCATTACCATTACTGAATACAACAAAATAGCTTCCATTTGCAGGTTATAAATCTGGACTTTTCTTAATGCAAAATATTAAGATCAGTACATGAAGTTTGATTTCACTCAGGTTTTAGCTAAATGTTCTCGATGTTTGAAGAAAAACGGACATAACTTCCCTTGAATGTATTACATCAATGATACAAGAATGATAGAATACAATACAATGTTTTGATATTTACAATATGGCTTGTCTCTGGAAGTTCATAATACCCTCATTGCATAATATCATTTTGTGGGGCTTTTGACTCTAGCGTATCTACTGATCTTGGGAAAAGAAAGCTTACAAGGAATACTTACAAATTAATTATTAATACAAGTTGTCCGGCGGTTAAATGGGACTTCTCAAATCTTGGTCGAAACGGTTATGTTAACACGAAGCGAAAAGAAATAAGCGAAATAACTATTCCAAACTCTGTAGCAATATCAGTATTCGGCAACTGGGTCAGTCAGACATTGCCTTAATATCGTAGAAATAAAATATTATTCCACATAACTGGTTAAATATTTATACTTCCTTAAAGTGCCTGACGACCAGAAATGATATTAATAATATCGATTCTACAACACACGCCGGGCATGAATAATCGTAAAAACGGCGGGGTTGAGTGTGACAGAAAACGTAAAAGTAACGCCATTTCCTTACTTCTACTCTAAATTTGACGAAATGTTGACAGGTTGGAGAATACTATGACTTGTGAGTGTTAGCCAATGGAATTTCATCAATAAAATTCCAATAAAATTGAACTGGCTATTATCTGAGGGTACACAAATATATTGATGACGTCATAATGACGTATACAAAATATGGGGCTTCAATTCTAAGCTGTTACACTAAAAAATCGAAATTCTAAAAGGAACACGTTATTACTAAAGAGCTCTATTTAATAGTTATTGTGCAAAATATGATGCACCAGTATTTCGAACTGTAAAAGTTAAAGCGGGAAAATTACCAAAATTCAAAACTTTATAACTTTCGTTTACTTCAACCGGTCGAGAACGGGTTTTCGATTATTTCATTCTCACGAGGAAGAGATTTTAAAAAGATATAATAAAACATTTTTAGAGGTAATAAAAATATATAAGAAACATATTACAAAAGTATATATGACGTCATTGTGACGTCATAATGATGGCTATATTAGCTTAACTTATCAGACTATATTTTGTTTACACTCCTTTACACGCCTACCAAAATTAATTCCTCTATGTCAAAACTTTTTAAAATATAGAAACCCTGGCGATTTTGAGGTCATATTGTGGCCTACGTGACATACGTATCTCATTACCTAAAAAGTAATATAAATAATCTAATTAAAAGCTAAGTTGTATCTAAAGGTTAGCTCTTTCTGCCAATGGAGTTTCTATCCCATCCAAGGGTCATTAATTCTGTACATTTTTAGTGGATGGAGTTCTTCCGGGTAACAACACACAAGCAAGTAATCGGCAACACTTTCCCTAAATTAAACTATTAAGAATCTGGAAAGTTATAACTTCGAAAGTATCGCGGCAAAGAACTTGCCCTTCTTCATAAATTACTAAAGCCTGATGCATGTTTCAAATTAATTATTAATACAACTTGTCGGTAAAATTGGATTTCTCAAATCTTGATCAAAACGGTTGATGTTGATACTAGGCGAATCTAATATAAATAAGCGAAAAAGCTAGTCCAAATTCTGTGGCAATATTGCGAAAACGATTAACGCAATAGGCGAGTGTTACACGGAAGTATTCTTCAAGTCAGTCAGTGTAATATCGTAGAAATAAAATCTTATTCCACATAAGTGGTTACATATTTATGCTTCCTCAATTTTGATTCTATAGTTGAAAACAAACTTCTCCTTACAAAAACAAATTAAAGCTTTACGTACCAGTGGACTGTAGTGGTGAAAAGAAGGGTTGTTTTGAATGTCGACGCTGGAGTTGTGTTTATCAGTCGGCAGTAACTGACAATTCAAAAGCTCTTCTCCGTTTGGTGCTGAAGCGATGTTGAACGAGAAGCATTCCATCTCACGCAGGCAAGCAAACGCACAATACAACGAGTCTGCCACGAGAAGCGACCGAATCTTTGACACTTCCAAGAAGATATCTTTGATTCCAATAAAATAATCCGAGATGAATGGCCCATTGGTGGCATGAAGTTGGTTAAAGGCTTCGATAACCAAAATGCCTGTTGTGGCAATTATTGCCACTATGATGCAAGTTGTCAAATGCATCAGTGCATTCATGGCTTGTTCTTCACAGTTTTCTCCTAAGCTGACACCCACAACCGTTCTGGTGTTTCGCTCCTTTGAAATAGGAAGGTGGAGTCTCTTAGTCGCTACTGAAATGCTCATTTGAAGCTAATTATGTTTCTTTTTCTTTTATGGGCAACTGAATTGGTCATGTGCAATCAATCCCAACTGATTTAAATTACAAAGACGTGGCCGCCATATTGGATGAACTGACAAGAGAAGCTGACGAGAAATATTTTGTTATAGGGAACCAAGATGGCGGCGATGACGTCACATGCAATAGGTGAAAAACGTTTGTCGCCGGTTCTTTAATAATTAAAAACGCGAGTCATTATTTCTGCATGTGCAGATTAATTTAAATGCAATATTTCAGTGTTGAGTTTTTAACTACGTGAAGTTAGGCTTCAAAAGGAGGCGAAACCTTCAGTTTAGAAGTCGCAGTATCACTCATCAGTCTATTATGAATACTATTTTCATGACGTCATAACGGGAAGCCCATGCAGATGCACCCAGTGTGCAGACAAGAATATTGTGAATTACATTTTGTGTAAATAAAAGTTGAAAGATTATTAAACCATACTGACATAATTGTCAACATCACGAATTATCCGCGCGAACTGTATATTTTACTGAACGGTTTTTTCGTAACAGCAACACCTGCCAAGAGAATTACTCTGATGAGAAATATGGTTACGTTTCTGTTACACATTTGGATTATTTATTCGTATGAAAGGTTGGAATGAATGATAAGTAGTCGAGTAGCACTGTACTCTTCACTTTAGCCCAAAAAGAAAGATGTTAAAGGGAAGATCAACTGTGAAGAGTGAGAACCTTCAACACAAAGAGAAGTTGAAGCAATAACTAGACTGTTTTCTATCGCCGATGGTTGTGAAGATTTGGGACACTGAGGTGAAGCACTAAGCTCAGTAGAAAATAAAAAAATAGTAGTTAGTCGGCTCTTTGAACTGATCGATCCCCACTGGTTTTATTGTTGTTTTGGGGACCCTTAATTGTGATTTATTGCACAACAACATGTTCTTCTTTGCTCTAGATGTTCAGAGTTTCTCGAGTTAATATGCTGAGGAAGAATAACTCCTTCTGCGTTGTTTTGCTAGAAAACAAACACCTTGAAATACATATCTATGGCAAGCCAAAGGCGATAAAGGTGTATTCAGATTAAAATTGCTCTTGCTTTGTGAGGTTAATTGAATACAATAAGAAATGAACAATTGAGGCAAACAATTCGCGAGACAAAATTACCAAGAACGACACAGACATCCGTCCGAGTAAATGTGCGAAATCACCAATTAGTTAGAGTATCGGTTACCACTTGAAAATATCGATTTGGTTTGGTAAGGTACAGGTTCTGGAACACTTTTCATGAGGTTAGGGCTAGATTCCATCCGCCAGAAGGACGCAATCCCAAAATGCACTGCACTAAAATACTTTATTGAGAGCAGGAACTGGTGTCTAATGAAATAACTCCTGTTAATCAAACAGTATGCAGTATAAAAGTTCTAAAAAAGCGGTTTTTAACAGCAAATCCCTCGTGGCGTAAGGGATAGTGACGATTAGGGTTTCGGTTCGAGTCTTCGTGGAGCCGATATTTTTCTATATAGTTGAGGGAAGCGTACTTCTAAGTGCCGCTTTGGTTTGTACCCTATGGCGGATGAAATCAAGCCACGACCGTTTCATGATCAGCCAGAAGGTCGTTTGTTATAGCGGCGCTTTCTTACAAAGGGTAATTAAAGTACACCTGCCAAGCTAGGTCGGTACTCTAAAATTACCAAAAATCACAATGACTTGTATTGTTTCCCCCCAGGTGGTGTGCGCACTACGATCGCTATGCATCATGGATATTGTATTTTTTCTGTTTATTTGAATGAAGACGTGGTTGGCTGAAGACCGGCTGTGTGCTCTTGATCGTACCTATTATAATAATAATAATATGCTGTTTATTAATTACCTCTCGCAGTATCAACTGAATTACAGGCAATTTACAATTTAGTTAACTAAAGTGTATATGAAACGAAAAATAAGTTGATCTTATTTGAAAGTCCTTTCGAAATGAGAAAGGATGGCGTTTTACATTTGTGAATAACTCATCTCGTTCCAGAGATATTCAGTTTCGTCGAACGCAACCTAATCTGGTCCCTGTGTCTATGAAAACACAGGTAGCCCACAATACATTTTGAATAATTAACATGCGCACGCACTATTTTCTGGGTACATCGATGGAAAAGATTAATAGTACTGGCTAGGCGACCCCGAAGGCGAAGAATGTGCTAAACGATCCAGTAAAAACCCAACTGAGTTGTGGTATTGGGCGGCCAATGTGCTTATCAATGCCCGAGGAAAGTGTGTACTACTTCTGGAGCATTGGCAAAGCCTGATGTCCGAACTGTATCAAGTCAACCATGTCCATGGGCATTGTTTAGTCGGGACGGTTCGACTATTCAACTTCGACAAACCGAGTGAATCTGCGATCGAATATTCCATTGGCTTGCTCGCTGTATTGGATTAATATTTGACAATGTCTTGTGCGAGTTGTGAATATTTAGCTTTTTAAACACTACACGTGTGTGTATATTGCGCCGTTATGCATATTAACACTGCATTCAGGCAAATTAAGAGTTGATCTAGAATCACACTTGGAGATGGATGAAGTCAAGGAACTTTTAAAAATATCAACACAAGGTGCATGCATGTACTCTAATCAATGGCAAAGATCATGTGTGCATGATATGTTGACGTATATAAGCTTACAGGTACATGATATATTTAATAATCTACCAACATTGATCAGAAATTATTCTACAATAACAATGGACACTCAATATTCTGTAGGCGGCCTTGACCTCACTTGAAGACTAATTTGAATGCTCCGAAGGAACTGGAGTGTAGTTTACACACAGGGGTATATAATTTAAGTTCTACACTGGAGTGTAATCACCAACATTAGTCCGTATTGTTGAGCCAGCCTTGATCATTCGAATGCTATACATCACACGGTTAAACTATCAATGTGCATTATTATAATTTGTTAAAGCTTTTTTCAAGATCCACATTGATTTCCAGTCATTTGATTACCTATTTAACTGAACAGGTTCATCCCCTTGAATAACTTATAAGTCAAGACATTCAAAACTGTTCACATTTATTTAAAGACAGACATTTTTGATCAGGATATTAATTGTTTTCACACACAGTCTACACCACTGTAACAATAAAGGTGTATTTTAATTTGTCACCACAGGGAGCCCAGTCATTTCTCATAGAAAAATACATGTCGAACGCACTTTGATAATCTATGATTACTTCTAGTTGTAACATGTAAATTAGATTAACTGTGACGTCATGACCTTGACACAACCTGGAGACAGATCACAAAATAAAGAAAATCTCTGAAAATAGTGGCTAAAAATAATTGATACTTTGCACATGTATGGTACTAAGGAAAATACACATCAATGTCCAAATCATGACGATGCCATGGAAACACTCTCGTCCCCAGGCAACTTTCATGATAAAAATAGATTCTTTGATTTCTCCTTCGTAATGTACAATTTACTGCCGTTGGCGCATCAGACAATTACAAACAATGTAGGCATTGTATATGCGAGGTTTAAATAAAATTGTTTAGTAGAACAGAGTCATAAATTACAATCAGATATTATTTTATGTTCAATGTCGAAGGAGCCTGGGGCCAAGAGTGTTTCCATGGCAACATCATGATTTGCACATTGTTGTTTATTTTCCTTAGTACCATACATGTGCAAAGTATCAATTATTTTTAGCCACTATGTTCAGAGATATTCTTTATTTTGTGATTTGTCTCCAGGTTGTGTCAAGGTCATGACGTCACAGGTAATCTAATTTACACATTACAAAAACCTGAATATCTCTGGAACGAGATGAGATATTCACAAACGGAAAACGCCATCCTTCCTCCTTTCGAAAGGACTTTCAAATAAGATCAAGATAGTTTCATATACACTTTAATAATCACCTCATAACATGAGCCAGGGAAAATTATTACCAGCGCGCGCTTCTGGATCCTTTCTATCGCGGCTGCTAAAAAAATGGGACGGTTTGCATAAACTGCGGCAACATACTTTATGACGAAGCGAATTAACGCGCAGTATAATGCAGTATTATGGATGCAATCAGAATACAGGTCTCGAGAGGTTCGATGTGTAGTGTCCTGGAATGTAGTAGTATTAGCTAGAATAGGACTGGGTCCGAACCTAGTCATGTGATATTGTTACGTTTTGCTGTCGTTGGAGTTCAGAATAAAACATGGCCGGAGCTATCACATTGGCGACTTGACTTGACTTGACTTTATTAAGTTTAACAACAAATTTTACAAAAAAATACACTAACCCGCAAGTAGCATAGCTAATCGAGGCGGGTTAAGTGGGAACAAAATAGCAATATAACAAATGTTGACAAAATAAATATATATTATATATAACAACAGTACATGTAATTGTAAGGAAAATGAGAAATGTTTTTCGTAGATAAGTAACATTCAGATAACTATTGACAGGAAGATTATAATACAAATTAGAGGAACGAGTTTAACAGTATTTACAGTTAAAATGCTTCAGGTATTTTTTTACAAGTTACTAATACAATGGAATACAGCAATCAATGACTAAAATTCAATTATTTTAAATTAATTCAATTAATTTAATGTGTTGATCAGATTTCTTATGGCATATTTTGAAGTAGAGTTTGAGCATCAACATAAAAACCTTCATTTTGTAGCACTGCATGTAGTCTTTATTTAATTTCTTTTTTGAAAGCTTTTTTTGGTAGATTTCTAATTTGAATTGGAATTTTATTCCACAATCTTACACCTATTCTAGGCGACGAGGTAAACTGTAGAAAATTCACCGAAACGGCCACACAATGGCGACGTTTGGAAAGATTCACGAGTACCAAGACTCGGAAGAGTGGAAGGCACTATGTAGAGCGACTGGAACATTATTTCCAGGCCAACGAGTTACGAGACAAAGGTAAACAGAAATATATTTTCCTCTCCAGCGTGGGAGCGAAAACCTACAAGCTTATCCGAAGTTTGGTAGCCCCAGAGCTTCCAAAAGGTGAATTTTACCGACCTGACAAGACTCGTGCAAGCCCACTTTACGCTTAAACCGTCGGTAATAGTTCAGCGCTACAAATTATATAATCGCACTCAGCAGGGAGGTGAGTCAATCCCAGTGTTTCTAGCCGATTAAGATCAATCTCAGAACACTGTGAATTTGGCGCTACTCTAGACGAAATGCTACGCGACCGTCTAGTTTGTGGCATAAGCGATAAGAAAACCCAGCGCAGATTCCTAGCTGAGCCAAAACTAACCTTGAAAAAAGCAGTAGACATTGCCCTAGCTATTGAAGCTGCCGAAAAAGATGTTTTGGATTTGCATAAGAATCAGAACAGTGCTGCAAATCCCACGGTAAACAAGCTAGCCAGCAAGAGTACTGCCCCAAAGAAACATAATCAAGAAATAAAATGCTATCGCTGTGAAGGGAAGCACAATGCCAATGAGTGCCGTTTTAAAGATGCTAAATGTCATTCTTGTGAAATTTCTGGCCATATCTCCCGTGCATGCCGTAAGAAAAAACGAGAGCAAAATCGTGGTGAAAACCCAGAGAAACCACAGGGAACCCATCATATAGGAAGGAGTGGGTCACACCCTAAAGAAACTGGGGAGGGAGTAGACTCAGATGAAGGACAAACTACCGACGCATATTCCTTTTTCCAAATAAGTAGCAACCACTCATCCCCATACAAAGTAACATAACATAACATGAAGATTAATTGGGAGACTTTAACCATGGAACTAGATACTGGGGCATCCCTATCCGTGATTAGTGAAAGTACTTAGATAAGCAACCCCCATTGGCGCAGTCTGAGGTAGTCTTACGTACCTATACCGGTGAAGAGGTAAAACCGAAGGAGCAAGTAGAAGTAATTGTGTCCTATGAAGACAAGGAAATGAAGTTGCCTTTGTTTGTGGTAGAGGGGGAAGGGCCAGCCTTACTTGGTAAGAATTGGCTAGAGAAGCTAACATTAAATTGGCCAGTCATCAAACAGCTATCACAAACAAATAGACAGCTGGATAATATTCTAAAAAATCACTCTCAATTATTTGGGGGAGACCTGGGTACTCTCAAAGGTACAACGGCTAAAATTCAAGTAGATCCAACTGCTACGCCCATATTTAACAGAGCAAGGTCAGTTCCCTATGCGCTTAGAGAGAAAATCGAGCATGAACTTGAACGACTGAAGAAAGAGGGGACAATCGAACCAGTCCAGTATTCCCAGTGGGCCACGCCCATTGTGCCTGTGATGAAACCAGATGGTACTGTGAGGGTTTGTGGAGACTACAAGCTCACAGTTAACAAGGTATCTAAGCTAGATGCATACCCTATCCCAAAGATAGATGGCCTGTACACCAAGTTAGCGGGGGATAAGACATTCACCGAACTAGATCTAAGCCATGCATATGAACAAATACTTTTGGATGAAGATTCCAAAGAGTTTGTGACAATCAATACCCACAAAGGGTTATACAGGTATAACCGGCTTCCTTACGGTGTTTCGTCAGCTCCAGGCATCTTCCAGAGAACTATGGAGGGGCTACTACAAGGAATACCCTGCATAGCAGTCTTCCTAGATAACATTCTCATCACTGGACACACTAACGAAGAGCACTTAGACAACATCGGGCAGGTTCTGAAACGTCTCTCAGAGGCAGGTTTACGACTCAAGACAACGAATGCCAGTACATGAAGGCGTCTCTTGAAAGTCTTGGACACCGAGTAGATGCAGAAGGTTTCGATCCGGTGAAAGCTAAAGTAAAAGCCATCAAAGAAGCGCCTACACCCACTAACATCTCTGAGCTGAAGTCGTTTCTGGGAATGATCAACTTCTATGGGAAGTTCCTACCCAACCTTTCATCCACTTTAGAACCATTGCACGAGCTCCTTCGTAAGGAAACGCCGTGGAAATGGGGTAAGCGTCAGGAGAAGGTATTTCAAGTTTCCAAAGATCTCCTGCAGTCATCGTCCGTGCTGGTGCACTATGATACCGAGAAGAAGTTGGTGCTGTCTTGTGATGCGTCACCGTGCTGGCACATGCGCTGGAAGACGGAGCGGAGAAACCCATAGCGTATACTTCGAGAACACTCTCCCAAGCAGAGAAGGGGTACTCGCAGTTGGATAAAGAAGCCTTGGCGATGGTGTTCGCGGTGAAGAAGTTTCATCAATTTCTGTATGGTCGGCAGTTCAAGGTGTATACTGACCATAAACCTCTGCTAGGTTTGTTAAGCCCAAACCGAGCCATTCCACCCATGCTGTCCGGAATAATTCAGAGGTGGGCCTTAACACTCGCAGCATATAAGTACGAGATAGAGTACCGACCGGGAAGAGAGAATAGCAATGCGGACGCTCTAAGCCGATTGCCACTTCCGGAAGAGCCTAAGATTACACCAATACCGGGCGAAGTCATCCATCTTGGACACCCTGAACGCAAGCCCCGTCAACGCGCTGAAAGTGAAGCAGTGGACAGCCCGTGACCCAGTACTGTCACAGGTTCTACAGTTCGTACTGCAGGGATGGCCAGTATATGTAGAAGACGAGGCATTGAAACCGTATTTCAAACGAAGTGATGAGTTGAGTGTACATGCGGGCTGCCTGTTGTGGGGATCAAGGGTGGTAGTGCCATCCCAGGGAAGAAAGGAAGTAGTGAACACTCTACACGAAACACACCCGGAAATTTCAAGGATGAAGAGCCTAGCGCGAAGCTACGTGTGGTGGCCGAAGATGGACGCCGTTTTAGAGGATAAGGTGAAGAGTTGTGAGGTATGTCAAGCACACCAGAAAGTGCCAGTTCAAGCATTACTACATCCCTAGGAATGGCCAAGTCGTCCATGGTCACGCGTCCATATTGACTACGCCGGACCGTTCATGGTTAAGACGTTCTTGCTAGTCATTGATGCACATTCCAAATGGTTGGATGTTCACTGTGTGAGTAGCACTTCAACCGAAGTAACTGTTGAGAAACTCAGAACAACGTTTGCAACTCACGGGATACCCGAGATGATCGTATCGGACAACGGTTCTTCCTTCATGAGCAGTGAATTCAAAATGTTTATGCAGAAGAACGGCATTCGACACGTGACATCAGCACCTTACCACCCGTCAACAAATGGCCTGGTTGAAAGAGCAGTTAGACGTTCAAACAAGGAATGAAGAAACAGGACAGTGGGGGTATCGAGACCAAGGTCGCGCGTTTCTTGTTTAATTACCGAATCACTCCGCAGTCTACAACTGGTGTATCGCCAGCCCAGTTACGATGGGGGCGCAACCTGAGGTCTCGTCTGGACTTGCTTGGCTCAGACACTGAAGGGAAAGTCAGTATGGCCCAAGAAAGACAAAAGCGACAACATGACGAGCACAGCCGAGCAAGAAAGCTAGAAGTAGGCGACACTGTTCAGGTACGCAACTACTCAGGAGGTTCCAAATGGCTACCGGGTACAATTGTCGAAGAGACGGGTCCTGTGTCAGCCAAGATCGTGTTAGGAGATGGACTGACTGTGAGAAGACACCATGACCAGATAATTCCTAGACAAGTGCAGAGTAAGACAGATCCTGTCCCGCCACAAGAGACACGCGAGGAGGCACCAACTGATGTTTCGTTACAACAGAGCGATACGGCAGAGAGAAGTGTAAAGTCACCGGCTCCTGCTGTGACCATTCCAGAGGGAGCAGTATCTTTACCACGTACGGGCAATGATCCTGTTACGACACCGCCTAGGCGTTACCCAACCAGAGAGCGTAAACCACCAAAACGTTTTCAATGAGAACTTATTAGCGACACTGTCAGCACTGTTATAACCGCCGTTAAGTTTGAGATATCGTCTTACCTAGTTTAGAGACTAGGGGGGAGGAATGTAGTGTCCTGGACTGTAGTAGTATTAGCTAGCGTAGGACTGGGTCCGAACCTAGTCATGTGACATTGTTACGTTTTGCTGTCGTCGGAGTTCAGAATAAAACATGGCCGGAGCTATCACACGGTGCTACTCGTATCTTTTGTTGATTTGGCTTTGGCCTCTTGGTTTTTAATTTTAGTTCGTTGTTTTCGCCAATATAAATAAAAAATAGTTTTGCTTACGACTTGGACAGATTTGGCCTCGATTTATGTATTGATATTGAGCTTTGAGATGTTATGGGTCTATAAGACCTCTTTAACCAGTTTTGTTTTTCAAATAAGAAACCAGAAATTCAAAGTCAAACGGAGAGTGACAGTAAAAAGTAAGATGATGGATGGTGAAGAGATATTTTTGAGAATTATTTAAGGACTGTAAACAAACACTATCTGGCGAATGAAGAGAAATATGTTGGAACAATAACAGCACCATTGAGGAGGGAAAGGTGGAGGAAATGAGAGCATAGAAACATGGATAGGAAGGGCTGCTTGTCGTTTTATGTTCGAATAAGAAAGGAAGATTATACGTCAGCGATTGGTTAAAGTCCTCCAGTCCTTACATCTTAACGCTTTTAAAAAACAGAGTTAGTCTTTTAGCATCTTATTCTATTCTTCAGTTTTATGCAGTTTAAAGCAAAGTTTAAGCATTGAATTATCTTATGCCTCTGTTGATAAGAGTGTTAGTCTAAATCTAAATTTCTTTATTATGTCTTATGGAGTAAGATTAGAAAAGTATAAGACACATTAGAGATAAACCTGTTTGTAGTTTGCTGCCCTTCAGTTTTACAATTTAATATTCGACCTTCCTGTACAACATCAAGCACTCATGCCGAGTTGGAGTTTTAAAAGGGTTCCGAGGGTTAGAGAATTTATGTTAGTGTTTTATTGACAAATACAGGCACTTACTGACTGTACGATGAACTAAAAAAGTCTTCAACTGCATTCGGCCTTCAGCCTCATGCAGTATTCATTGTTTTTCGTTAATTAATTGTGCAGTCAATAAACATGCATTCCTGTCTCTAACCCCTAAATAATGAACAAACCTTATTCATAAAGCATTTAAAAGAGATGGGGCGGTACAAAGAATCCATAGCCTGAAAGGCAACAAGCCCCACAATGCGTATTTGATAAAGCTCCCTTTGCCATATTTCATTTTTCTGGTGTTTCTCAACTTCCCCCTTTCTTCAAAGTGTTAATTATTTCCAAATAAATGAGGACATTGTGGTTTCCATTGGGCATTACACACTTTATCATTGGCAGAGTTATATGCCTTACATGCCCATGTTTTATTGTATGTACAATTCAATGTTTAGTGGTGCTATACATTTGTACGTGAGACAATGAGGTCTTCGAAGCTAATACTAAAATACAGCTATAATCCCATTGTGAATTGACAGCAATAAAATAATGAATCACCCACACTATGTCTTAGCCTTTAAATGAGACTTATAACAGAAACAGTGGGAGGTTACTTAGTAAAAGAAGAAAATAATTCCTTTAACCCTGGGTTATGGCTGAAAGTATATCCTGCCACATAATCGAGTTAGAAACATCTGAAAACGGTCAGATTAAAGGTTGCATACGTCAGCTTTGTGCAATATTATTTCCCGGGATCAGGGCAGGATCTCGATAAACTCGGTATTACAAACATACTGATCGACAAAATAAGCTGTACGTTGCTTGAGAATGCGAGACCGAGTTGGAAGACCTTGTGATTTCAGACCTATAAATCCTGCTGCCAGTCAGTGGCATTCCAACGCACATTCCTTATAAAGACATTGGACACCGATGAGAGCATATTTTCCTGCTAATCCCAAGGTCAAACGCAGAAAAATACAGCTCTCATCTTAATCCTCGTTTCTCTCCCCCTCCCCCCTGAACAACACATACAACTTGTCGGTGTGGCTCGCTCTCAAGCTGGGCCCTGTGGAAATACCCGAGGATTCGCGAACGGGGGAACAGGTAATCAGCAAAAGCATAAACACAAAAGGACATGCACTGTAAAATGATACAGCATTGGTTTCAACCACCGACTGGTATAGTATGTCACCCACTGGCAAGAACAATGCCACTCACTGGCAGGAAAAAACGACACCTAATGGCAGAAACACTACCACCCACTGGCAGAAAAGCTGTGCATTTGAGTTTATTGACAAGTTTCATTTAAGCTTATACGATTCAGTGTTGATCGCCGATCAACACTCACAGAAAGCAGTAGGGAAGTCTCGGGATAGATTTGAAGATGTTTCTGGACACTTGGATGTTGAAAATGCTATTTGATGTCTGTGATTGGGCGAAGGCATGGCCCGTTTGAGTCTTTCCCACTGTGGCAAAACCATCGGTTGGGTCGTTCAATGACAATGGCGCTGAGGTGATCATGCTGGCGCAGGCCGTCAAACCTCGCCGGCTTTGACTTGATAACGACCGTAATTCGGCACTTTGGACAGAAAACCATCTTCGAAACTGATGGATAGTAGAAACAAGTTGTTGTGTCATGGCATTCATGATAAAACGAAATGACTTACCTAAAATCAGCTGAGAGGGAAGAAGAACTTTTCGCAGTCACAAAACTTATCCTGTCAGCGGCTAACCTAAAACAATGCAGGCGTTAAAGTGCGTCCAGGACAAAAGCCTAGCACTTATGTATTGGCTTCCTGTATATGCTGACGACACGATTAGGATGCGTGCTCCTTTGTCGCATGCAATTATTATTATTACGCTTTGTAGCGAGTAGTGTGTGTTATCCTCTTATTGCAGTTGATCTCTTAACTCACGCATCGCAGGAGATCTTATAACTCATAGCTGTCACTCATAAAAAAAGCTGTCACTCATAACCAATTCAGACCAGATCACCTAGCAATCGAAAACCGACAGTTCTCTGATAGGCATTTCCCTTGCGATGTTTACCTATTTCTCGCAGTACAGTGGGTTATTCAGTAGATTCCTATGGGGACGATGGAAAGTTGTAGACTTTGCAAACTCTTCCTCCGCTGGAGATAGGGATTTTTGAGAGAACGCCTGGCCGCTAAGGCAATATTGAAACCTCGGTGGAAAGGTCGTTATAACTGAGGACATCGGGGAGAAGAAAGCTATGGATTTGACACCGAAATCAGGACTTTTCGAAGGGTGTGAATAAAGATTTTAGAAATCTAAACATTTGTGGGAGAAGAGTAATTATCGGCTTTCATGTGCGAAAGGAAACGTTGGCCACGAGACCGATTTTCGTGAAAAAAACCGGCCTCGAGTGCAGTGATGTCGAAATCCGAAAAGGAAAAAAAGCCCAAATCGCTAATAAACAACAAAGGACAACAGATAGAGCAAAGCTATATTTATTTCAGTTGATTTTAACCTATCAATAGTGGTAATTTTGTGATTTTAGTAGTTTCCATACTAAGCCTATATATACTGACAAATACACACAATTAGAACTTGGGTTTCCTGTGGTGTTACCAGGCTTATCGTGGTTGTCTTGTTTCTGAGTGAGTCAATAGCTTGTGGTACATAGCAATCAGTAACTAAGAAAGGCGAACGCAAATTAGTGCTAACAAAACACCAATCGATTCTGAATCTTATAGAAGTCGCTACGTATTATATAGCGGTAGAACTTATTCATAACTTTACTTCAACGAAGTGACATATCCGACTTACGCGGAAACATTTATTAAATAAGTTTGTGGTTAGTAAAAATAGACGTCGTTTTCCCTTACACTTTCTTCAACATCCATTGACTAGTTATTATTTTAATAGTTAATTGTGACAATAAGTGCAAATAATCGTGGAGGTTAATAGCCATAAACCGAACAGTTTGCTGATTCTTATTAACTAGCTCGTTCGAAGCGACTGCTGTAAATCCTCATCCAAAGAACAGCTTTATAGTTGCTTCTTACAAATGTATGGCGACGGGATCATAGAACAGACTGTATCTTTCCAATCTCCATTCCCTGTCAAGAAAGCACAAGCCTGATCATTATAATTATTAGGTTCTCCCCTCCTCCAGTGACTGTAAGTCAGTGGTGTTCCATCAAACCATTTCCAGATGCTATCTGTCTTCTTGTGCGTTAGGCCAATCCAGGAATCTCCTCCTTTCGTCAGGTTGTAGTGCAAAAACTCATCCTCTTCCTGGTCTTTGATGACAACAAGCTGGGCTCCCTGGGCAGCACAATAACTCCTGGCTTGCGTCCATGACACCATGACGGTGGACAAGAAGTAACAATGGTCTCGGTAGGAATGCCAGTTGACAGGACATGCTAAAGCAAAGAAACAAAATTCCAATGAGCCCTCTTTTATTTCAACTCTTTTTCTTTTAATTCCAGAACATAAATTATATTAAATGTCGTAATAGATATCAAGTACGCCAAACAAAATATTTTGCAGTTATTTTAGGTAAAAACAAGCTTTATTTACCTCGGTGTTGGCAGGTAGTTCCAATAAACAGCGGTGCACATTTACAGCTGTAAGGCGCTGCTGACTTATTGTAGACTCTCTCACATGTAGCGCCGTTCTTGCAGTCGTGACTGGAACAGGGATCCTAATGGTATGTAAACAAAAATAATATTATATTAATCAGTAGAAACATACCAGTTTTCTATTGCAAATCCAGCGGTCTGATTGGCTCCGCTACTCACTATCTATCCTGTGATAGATGGCAATCCTTAATTGTTATATCTGTAATTCCCCGATTTCGACCAATCAGAAGCCACAATAAATTCGTCCTGAACGGAAGCGAGGTTCGGTTATATGGGAACGAGCTTACTAAACATTCAACATGGAGGATGTAAGAAAATTTATCAGCGAGTGAGATAAGCATTCTGTGGCGATTGTTTACCATGTGGTCGAAGTAAAGAGGGACGTTTTACAAGCCAAAATCAAAAGGTAAAAACATGCCGCCGAAACATCAAAATAATATTTGATTTGGCCTCTGTAAAGCAGAAAATTATTTCTATGTGCATATAGGATACTAGTATGTCTCTACTAAAACAATTTGAACACTGGTTCTCGGTTTTTATGGCTGATAAAGCTACACTTCCCGTCAACTATCAGCCGATAGAAACTTCGACTTCGTAGTCTAATTGTTAATTAGTCGATGACGTATTGTTTAAAGATAAAATTGTATGGAGAGGCAAATAATTACACGAGTGAGCGCAGCGCAATATCCACGTATAAAATACGATTATTTAACAATTATCCTGCAAGATCGCGCGGAATATCGCCAGATACTTAGCCGATGAGGGCCGATAGGCCAGAGTTGGCTAAAATCAGGCGATATTCCGCAAGATCGAGCAGGATAATTGTTTTATTATTCAATACATCGATAACAAAACGCAGTCTTCACCAAAATACTTGCAAAGAGTACATCTTTATTTAAAAAAATGGTTTTGGCGGGAATCTAGTGGCGTTCGCGCGCCATGTTTATACACAATTTTGGCGCAAGACGATTTTCCGACTTTGAGCGAAGTAAACAAATAAAGTGAGCTGATGGTTATAAAACAGTTGGATAAAGCCTGAAATGCTCTTTTATTCGGATTCAAAGTATCTATTAGTTTATAAGACTTAGTTAAAAGTACTAAGTTATTTGAAATGTTAAAAACACAAGCAAAAAGGCGGGAATCCGGCCAAGTGGCTGCTTGAGCCGCTTCCAGTTGAACTTGACTGTTTCTCCACTTGAGCCGCACAAAGTGTAATTTATGTTAGTTGAGGTACGAAATTCACAGAAATGAATATTTTGCTGGCACGGAACAGAAGCCTGGGGAGAGTAGTGCTGAGAATTATGGGTAATGTAGTGTGCCATAAGTAGGTGACTGTTAAGAGGCTGAATTCATTCTAGGTCAGCCTTGCTACCTTGCTTCATTTTTTTTGGAAGAAACCGAAGTTAAAAAGAACACCGAACGCAACAACGAAGATCTCATTCTTCAGAAGTGATTACTCTTATAAAGAACTATGGCAGCCCTTAAAAGGTCTAATGACCCACAAAGTGCAGCAGAACAGATTAGAGAAATTAAGCAGATAAAAACTTCAGGTGGAACGCCTTCATTCAATAAAGAAAAGCAACCAGGAACACTACAAATCCGCTAAAGCCGTAATAGAAGTGGTCAAAGATGAGGAGGAGGAGAAAACTATCTACAGAGCAGAAGCGAGAGTTGTGAAATTGCCTAAGCTTTTCACATCCTCCAGAGCCTAACATCAAAGAGTGAGGGAAAGTACAAGCCATAATCTGGTTCCCAGATTACCACTTTATACCACACAGACGACACAATCGGAAAACCCACAGAAATGCTTGCTACACAGGCTATATGGAAGCTGGTTGGCGAATTGTCCTGACTTCCTTGCCGCTCGTCAAATGCTCCATAAACGACTAGGCGAAAGTGTCGACATTTACGAAAAAGGTGTAGTATGTTCCGGTTAACTGGAATTTTTGATTTTGTCATTGTGAGTTCCTTAGAGGTTGATTGTGATTTTAGTATACGTAACGTACCAGAGGTTGAATGCCAACAACTTGAAAACATTAATACTAAATTATAAAACTTCTCAGAGGCGCAACTCTGTTAGGGGAATTTACGTAGAGCTTTTATACAATGGGTGTCAATGGTGTGCCTCGGTTTAATTGTTTTATATCTTGTCTACCTTGGCTATAGCTACTTATTACCGTTTTTGTACATTCCTGGTCCTTAAAAGGCACAAAATAATAAGTCTGCTCTTGAAGAAGCCGTGTTTGTAGAAGAAGCGTTTAACGAACTATTGTGTATTGATTGTATTTCAGAAGTGTCAGACCAAGTCGAATATTGTTAACCATTATCTGTTTCTTTTCAGAAGTCCGTAAGTTAATTCTAGATCTTACACATACAAATAATTGTATCTATATAAGAACAAGTTTAGATGAGAATATGTGTCTGTCCTCAAAGGAATTTGTTAAGCATGGAGCACTTCATGTGCAGTCTTTCGACTTGAAAGCCGTTATTACGACGTAGTAATTTTTGAAGAACAAATGACATATTGGTTGTTTTAGTGGATATTTACAGACGAATCGCACGTTTTGCCTTTCGTTTTCAGTTCAATACCATATTTCGTTAAGGTTGAATTGCTCAAAACTGTTAATTAAAAAGTGGAGATCTGAAGGAAATCTACTGTAGTGTATATATACTATGGATTTGTATTAACATTCAGTTATATTCTAGCACGGCAAATTGTCAGTTTACAAGTGCATTCCGATCTGTTTAAGTTCAGTTCCTACCTAATGAAGTTAATTCTCATTGGAACTATATTTGGTGCCCTAATTACTTTAACCCTTCAGATGCTACCATTTCTGCTAAAGATAAAAGAATTCAAAGCTTCTCAAAAGATCTTACCGCAGTGTTCCATTCATTAAGTTCCACATTCCATGCTAAGAAAATTGGCAATATTTTGCGGCAAAGTTATTTCAGTTGTAATTGAGTGCAATGGGGAATGTTTCTTGACTTACGACAAGGAATATTCACGCTGTTATCACTCTGCAATTCCGCTACCAAATCAGCAGTTGTATGTTACTCGGCTTATTCTGTCTGTTATAGAACTTTGGTCGTTAATAAACTTAACGGTATCCCTTTACGGCCTGTTAAACATAGACTGACCGAGTCTATTTCAGTGACGCATCCGCTACAGCATGTGGAAGTACATTAGACTTTGAAGAAAGGTTTTTCCACCAAAATAGGTCAGAAATTGAAATGTCTCAAATTTCTACTTAATAGAGCCGGTTGTATACAGTCTTTCTGTCTGTCAAAGTGTTTGCTCATAAACTGTGTCATGGCTTACAGACATTTATATAAATGTAGCCAAAATTGTCATGAACCTTCTAGGTGCCATATCTTCATTTCATCATTTTAGATATTTATCACAGACCTATGGATTCCTAGATAGCTAAATTGTTATGCAGAAGAATTAGTAGAATAATAGATTATGAAGATTATACTATTAATGATGACGGATTTCTTAGTATTGACCATTTATGGGGTCAGCACACGTGCGATAGGTTCGCATGCTGTTACAAGGCTAAGTTCCCGAAGTTTAATACTCATTATCAGCAAACACGAACTTGCGGGGTAAATGCATTCTACTGACAATGTAAACAACGTAGCCAAAATTGTCATGAATGGCTCTGAGGTACCGGCCTATCTGCAGTTTCAGTATCGCTTTAGATACTTATCAGAACTCTATCAAGGGAATAAGTTTGGAGGCACAATGGATTCCTAGATAGCTAAATTCTTATGTTGAAGAAATTAGTTGAATAATAGATTATGACGATCATCGATACTATTAATGACTACGCATTTCTTAGTATTCACCATTTATGGGGTCACGTGCGATAGGTTCGCATGCCGTTACAAGGCTAAGTTGCCGAAGTTTAATACTCATTATCAGCAACCACGAACTTGCGGGATAAATGCATTTTACAGATAATGTAAACGCAGCCAAAATTGTAAAGAACGGTTCTGAAGTCCTATATGGGGTCCGCACACGTGCGATAGGTTCGCATGCTTGTTACAAGGCTAAGGTGCCAAAGGCTAAGGTGCCAAAGTTTAATACTCGGTATTATCGACCACGATATAGTGGGGTAAATGCATTTTCCCAGGATTGGGAGTTATGACAACTATTGGTTATGTCAGCCTGTCTATCTGACTTGTAAAGTAATTGATTACACGAGTATATAACGCTAGAGGCATGGTAATTGTACTGTTGTGAAATTGGGTCATTTCTGGCCTGTACTTTGTTCAGATGGGATACATTGGAGTGATTTCGTCCAAGATTGGGTAGTTTTAAGCAATAAATAATCCTGAGTTGTTTATGAGAGGTAAAGCCAACTAACAATTGTATATTTGGCAATAAATGTTTAAGTTTTTTCAACCGCCTAGGAATGGTGTAATGTTTCTGCATAGATTTTGAAAGAATTTGTGTAACACGTAATCGCTGAAAATGTGTTTTCAGTCGGCCCTAAAGGGGTACCCTGAAGGGGTGTATCAGGCACTGTGGCCACGCCTTGGATGGGCATTATAATCTTACCATGTTATGAAATTTATCGATACTTCAATACTGACATGGTCTTTGCCATATCACTGCTTTCACTGTATGCCCTTATTTTTCGTTTGTTTCATTTTTCTTTCTCCAGAAGTTGTCAACGAGTTGTGGTTATCAGACATTAACGAGTTGTGGTTATCAGACATTACCAGTGATAGAACCAAACAGCTAAAGGAGAACCTGAAATAAAGCAGTTCTAACATCCAGATCCAGAGGGACTACTGAACCCTACCTTACAGCATTTAATAGATGGACATTATTTGCACATGAATTCTTATAAGTAAAATCTGTTTCCGCCAATCCATTTCATTGGCCCTATATTTACAGTATTTGATAGAGACATCCAAGTCTACATCTAGCATAAATCGTATTTTGTCCAGTTATTAAGGTTGTATATACATATATATGTCTAAGGCCGGAATTAACGAAATTCCAGTGATATTTTATTTGGATCCATAAGCAGAAACGCCTTTTGCGTATGAAAAAGCATGTTAGCCACTCTATTTTAGGGGATTGTTTAAGAAATTATTTAAAGATATTGTCCCCGATAATTCCAAATTTAGTACACATTCCAAAAGGTCTGGCGGAGCTTTTTCAGCCGCTAATTCTCGTATCTCAGACAGAAACTTCCAGCGGAATGATAGATGGAAATATGTTAATGCTAACGTCACGTCAGTGGCAAAGGCTAACGGGTTCACCACTCGGGCCCTACCTTTGTAAATCTATATGCATGTCGGGCTCGGCTGACCGACATCCCCAAGTATCCTATATGACTGTGTGTGTCTGAATTGTGTAGTGGAGGCAAAATGTTGAGCAGGACTTGCTTCTTTGCCTTCGAGAAACAATGACGATATGTTGAACATTTTCTGGAACTATTAAAGGAATGGCCCATGGCCGTTCACTATCTCAGGACTGAAATTCATCGATTCACGAATTCTCTTCAACGTATGAAGTTGTTGTCGAAAATAATCGACTAAAGAAAGTAGAACTTCTTGACACTTTCAACTTGATATTTCAAAGATCCTAGGCACTATAAGCAAGTTAACTGCAAACGAGGTAATTTACCAGTTGTTTTCTTCATGCTATAATTGTATTCGAGCAGAAGCAATCAATATGGAAACTGATTTGAGCATTTGCGAGTGGATTACCTTTAAACTTATTTATTGAAAATCGTCAATATTCAACTTTGTTGCCTTCTTTGTGTTCTCTGTGAACAAAAGTATTGGTAGTTAAGTCGATTTCATTGTTTTGTACACGTTTGAAACACTTCAGGATTTCGTAGAAAGAAAAACAACTGATAAATTCGTTCGGTTGACAGCTATCGCAGAATATCTGTCATGTGTAGGTGACAGATATTGAGGGTGAAATAACCATATTTGGGCAATGTTACGATGTGTTGAGTATATGTTAGCGGGCGCATATTTCTTCATTGGAACGGTCAGACACACCTCTATATGAATTGATCAGTAGTTAAATTTACGAGATGAAGTTTCAGTCTTTACCAATGTAAAAAGAGCAGTATTGCGCAAAAAGAACACTACTGTATTTATGGGATCCCTTTGGTAACAATAAATTGTTCAAAATAAAAGTAAAACGAACGAATTTTTCATCAAGAAATTCTGGTTTTAAACTGGAGTAAAAACCGTTACTTACTTTAAACAGAGGGAGACAAGTACCCAAGCACAGGTATCTGAGCTTTGATTATCTAAAAAATGTGTTTATGAGTGTTTATACGATGGGTAACTGTAAAAACTAGTGTTGGTCTGCCTCGGCGGGGAAGATAAACAGTGGTATAATCAAGTAAAGACGATTAAGGTATGCTAACCACCGTGGGAAGCGAGTAGCATCAGCAGCAAAGGGGGGGGGGGGGGTGTGATCGGACCACTAACACTAGGGCCCCCAGGCCCACCGAGCCTCCCAGCTCGCAGCGAACGTCAAAAACCATCTATAGGGAGGGGGCCGCAGCGAAGACGAACCCAAGGGCTCTCGATCTGCAATTAGAGTGGTGCCAACAGATGGTATACCTGAGGTAATCTAGCTCCATTATGAGGGGTCACAACCATTGTGCTTGGATGAAAGTGGGAGAAACTGTACTATGCGGAAAGAGCTGCTGCGGTGTATACTGCAAGGTCCACTTAGCAAGGATCCGAAAGGGTAGCGGGTACCTGTACCGTGTGGGTCTTATGGCAAGGCTGTTCCGAGCGAGAAACAGCTCTGCCGAGGCTGTGGCGCGCTGAGATATAGTTCGATTGAGGCACATCGCAACGGAAAGACGGACAAAAAGACAGTTCACTTTGGTCTTGTCACAGCTGCTTGCATTTAGAGAAAGGGTTTGTAGTGGGTATACCTACGCCACAGCGTGGCGCCAATGGATGACGACCTCATCGAAGAGCTGCTTGCAGAGTACGTGCCGAGGCACATTCCTGACGAACCAATTCCGGAAGGCGTTGAGAGGCGCCCACCTCTTCAACCGAGACGGCAAATTCGACCTGGACACCCAGGTCCCTCCCCCGGTTAAATTACAAGACGAACCCTGGGTTGAGGCACTGAATGACGCCAAAGACATGTTTGAAGTCGACGGCGCCTTTGCGGTCTTCTCTACGTGGAGGGTAGAAGAGGACGAAAACCTGGACAGTGTGCCGAGGCACCTTCTTAACGAACCGATTCCGGAAGACGTTGAGAGGCGTCTTTCCCGGCACCTTCGACCGAGACGGCCATTCGACCTGGCCGACGGCACGGAAGCTAGGGCCGGCCGTATGGCCTTGGATGCTCGTATGACAAATGAGAGAGCGACAAGACTCCTGCAGGCACTCCCATAGGGAGAATTCATTCTGAGGATCAAGTTCTTGCGCGAGCACGATGAAGGCGACTGGGTACTTGAAGACAAGTTCGACCCCGTCCAGGCTGAGAGAAAGAAGAGCCAGGGTGTCATTGAGATTACCCGAGCAACCACTCCAGGTACCCTGACAGGCATTGACAAGGTCTTCTACCATAACGCATACCCTGTCACCGCAGTTGTGTATTCGCTCTACCGCCTCAAAGACCCAAACGTAGCGAATCTCAACCCGATGAGGGACGGCGACCTCAACTGCGTTGCCCAGAGAGTGGTGAAGCACTTCGAAAACGCCCTGAGGGGACAGGGCCTCACCCTCACGAGGAGGCAGAAAATACAGGAGTGGGAGGAGAGAGTCCACAACACGAGAGCCACCGTAGATGACATTGAGAAGCACGACAAAGTCCTCAAGCGGGCGATCATCCTGCGCGACATCGCCGGTAAGGACATCTACAACAGCGGCAAATACCAACGAGAGTACCGACATATAGAGCTCATCGTTTACAACGGCCACACCTGGTCGAAAGATCTCCACTTTCTCCAGTCTAGGCAGGTCCGCATCTACGAGTGAGACGTGTGGCAGGCCATCAGAGAAGCCACACAGGATGAGCCAATCGCGATCTGGCTTCTCGGCAGCCAAGATAGACAGCTCAGCGTGGACCAGTTTGTCCTACAAGACGGCCGCACCTTCAGGAACGAAGAGGCCCACCAACCCCTTCGAAAGGCCTGTGCCGAGTTGGGAGATGAGTGCTTTCGGCGTAAACCACGCTGCCAGCATCATCAGCGCAATGGCTGGAGACCAACGCCAACTAACCTTCTTGATGACATCCAGAAAGCTTTGGGTCTTTATCCTGACGTACTGCATGTGATGCTGGCGTTGTTTTCGGTGGATCCAATGTTATCCGATCTTCCTCCATCTTGTATGGCTGCTATGCTTTGCTGTAAGCTTTGATGTGAGTCTTCAATACGTTGTGCCCCCCCCCCCCCCACCCTATGTGGTTAGATACGTGGAACATAGCGCTGGCTAGAGCTACAAACCGACCCCCCTTAGAGTCAACAAGCCAGCCACAGCAGAGATCTCGTTGCGGATTAGCCGATCTGTACAGGTCTGCCAATGATCCCGGCTCGCAAATGATCCCTAAAATGGACCGAAAATGATCTCGCGCCGAATGCTCCCCAATGGGGACCGCAAATGATCCCGTGAAAAACATGGAATGGCATGGATTTTTTGCCACTGGATAATGGATCTGTACAGGTCCGCAAATGATCCCAAAAATGGACCGGAAGTGATCCCGGCTCGCAAATGATCTCCAATGGGGACCACATATCATACCGCGAAAAATTGTAGAATGGCATGGAATCTGGTCGTTGGATTCAATGTTTTAGAAATCAAATTATTCGCATCAAGTTAGTTTTTTCTTTTTCATACAAACGGTACCTTCTACGGTGGCTCGTAAGGACCAATTTCTTTCATGTTTCAAATCCTGGGTTAATTCATTAATTTTTAGATGTTTTTATGTTAATAATCCCGAGTTTTTATAGTTTTTCTTAATCGGGAGTATACTGACTCAAGGTTAAAATTAAGAAATTAAAGTTAAGAATAAATAAGCCGTAGTATGGTGGCTTGTTTGGCCCATTCAAAACTTGTTTTTTAAACCCGAGTCATTTTTCAAACACAAAACGATTTTCCTTGGTAAAATAAAATGTTTGCTTTGGAAAAAAGAAAAAGTAATTTGATTTTGTTTTTAAATTTGTTTTTCTTAATCTCGAGTTTCTCAGTAATTCAGAGTTCTTAATCCCGAGTCCTTCGTCGACCGTTCTTATTACCAGAAACCGGTTAGCCTTTTTTAATAATCGGGTCAATTATTCTGACTTAATTTTGTTTTCATTTCCAGATATCTCATCCTGCTTGTCAGTATCTCCTATTTACAACACACAAGGAAACAATTTCAAAGCAATAGCAAAAGTAATAACAAGCGTAACAGCCAGGAGCGAGCATAATCGCGCCTTGTTCACGAGTGTCAATTATAGTCACTGCGAAGGCTGTCACGATTGGACATGTCGCTGACGACATACGATTTTTATGGACAGGTGTGATCCGGGGTTGATAGCGTGACGTCATGGAAATTTTGATGGACATGTTTTAAAGGGGATTCCAAGCCGGAGCCAATAGTTAAAAATCATCACATCATTATTAAAATCTGTTCTTCATTTTTCTTTCATTCATCATATCAAATCATTGCACACAGAAGAGGACATTTGCTATTGGTCATCGCTTTGAAGTGAATGCGATTTTATTTGAGAGAGATAACAACTTCAGTCGCATTACACGTTTATAATGTGGCTTACCTGTTGATACCAGAACTATACGAAGCAGAATTATCCGCTTTCGTTTGAACGCTCCAAATTCTCTCCTACTGAAGCTCCCGCCATACCAAGGGTCACACACAAAAAAACTAAAAAAATAGTACGAAATCATGACGAAATGGAACTTTAACAGTGATTTGTACCACTCTAAACTTGAGAAACCTCAATGTTCTATACACCAGAATACTGCAAATTTATTCTTCTATCTGAATTCAGCGGTAAGTAGTGAGTTCCGACATGCGTATTCAAGCTAAACCCATTTTTCCTCTGCATGGTAGTTCCTAAACCAGTAACGCCAGAAATGACTGGGCTGATACCGGTTATCGATATGTAGGCTTTTATACGCAATGACTTTGATATGTTTAGATCCACTAGCCAGCGGCAAAAATCCATGCCATTCCATGTTTTTTCACGGGATCATTTGCGGTCCCCATTGGGGATCATTTGCGGAGAGGGATCATTTGCGATCCATTTTAGGGATCATTTGCGGGTCTGTGATCATTTGCGGGCCGGGATCATTTGAGGACGTGTACAGATCGTCAAGTAGGTCTTTTTGGATAGCTTGTCGATCATCTAGCGGAACTACATACCCAACTATGCGGGTCGCTAGACGTATAGCCCCATCAACTAGGCTACCTGTTACCTGTTTTGCTAGGACGGCTTGGTACCTGTTATGATACTTCTCTAGATCCTCCTCAGACAGTCTGGCCACGTCTCCCAGCGAAAGGTCCCGCCCTACGTACTCCTTTGTAGTACCAATCACGGCTAGGACAGATAGGGCTTCTCTACGTTCGTCCTCGCTGCATGTTACAGCTTCGCTGTGTGTTACCCCCCCCGCCAGGAGCGTGAAGTGGTGGTCCTGTCACGGCCTCACCGAGGGGTTCCATTGGTCGTCCGACATATTACTTCGTATTGCTTTGTAATATATTCGAGGGGCGCAGGAATTTCTAACACTGTGGTGAAGGGGTGCCGCAAGCAGAAGCACACACGCGCGAACTTGTGGGTTCGAAGCTCCGACACCAGCAGCTGTTTTTCATCTTTCGATGTATCATCACCGTCGTCCTCGAAGGTCTTCTTAGCGTCTATGGCGGATGCGGCGTGGAAAGAGATGACTGCGGCTACATTCTCTCGGGATGGTTTGCAGATGCTCGTTAGCTGTTGGGTTAAAGCCCATACAGAAATACCAATGTGGCGAACTGAAAAAGCTAGATCGACCAGCTCATCTGATCGACGTTTAACATCTTCAGAGAGGCTGCACAGTCGTCCAGAACAAGCAGCGTGTTGGTACCAGCCTAGAAGTAGGAACACAAGGGCAGTGTGGCGTTGATGGCGTCTTCGCAGGAACTGTTTGGCAATACGATATAGAAGTGCGGGCCTTTATGGAAAAAACCTCGATAGGTCTTGTTGTAGGGGTATGTGGGGCAGATCAAAACGACGTAGTCGAATTTCCCACGGAAGGGATCCACGATCCACGAGGAATGCTATTTTTCCGCAGTTCGTGGGGCCGACGATCAAAGCGTTGAAAGGTACGTTTTCGACTAGGGAATCCATCCTTTACAGCTTCGCTGTACGTTAGTATGTAATACGTTTACAGCTTCGCTGTACGTTAATATGTAATGCTCTGTAGCCTTCCGTTCAATATCGTTAACTGCGCGTCCGCAAGGAGGTAGATGTGCATGTTGACATTACCAGACCCCCACTCCGATGCACGCGAAGCTGAATGTCTTTGCTGCTTCCCACCTGAGCTAGCCCATCACCGTTGACGTCCGGGTCCTTTGCCGTGCGACAGTCGATCAGGACTGTGAACTTGTCGTTGTAAAACTTCGCTGGGGCCATAGCGGTTCCGCTAGCGGAACCTGCAGCGAAGCTGCACGCGAAACTGCAGCGAAGCTGCGTACGGTACTCGGTATCAACCAGCCACTGGCGGTTTCCCAGTAGTCTTGTGGAAGCAGGCCGGTGGGGTACATGCTGTTGGGAATACCAGTCACATCCACCTCGACTTTAGAAATACCATGGTTTACGAAGTTCTTGCTGTCTCGTGTGCCGGCTGTGTGAGGTTCCACGAACAAGAGTAGGAGTCCGGTGAAGGAGCGCCGAGGGACGTTCACGTTCTCGGAAACCAGAGTTTGTATAGCTTCTGCTATCGTCACGGTCTTGAAGTGTGTTACATGGTTGTATAGGAAGGCAGTTCCCACACCGTACGCTTCTGTGATGTCAGAGCCTAAGATGATATCTGTGTTTGGTGCCAGTGTCAGTTCAAAGGATAGGGTGTCTTATAAAGCATTGGAGTATAAGACCCCGTGTTTTGATAGGATGTCAGACTCTAGGGGGATGCGGTACTTAGTCCCGTACGCTACGAGGAGGGCATTGTCTGCAGCGCTAGAAGTGTTTTTGTTCCCCGCACTTGACCGGAGCTTATTAACGTTAGTGCTTTGAATACCCTGCTTCACCCTGGCTTCTCGCTCCTGCGTGGGTAGGAATAGGTCGGCTTAGCAGTGGAGAAGGTCGGGTCGGGCGGTATCTTCTAGGACTTCTGTACCCATTTTTATGATAGAGCGTGAGATTAGGGAGCGCCCGACATTGGCAACCACACGATTGTTAGCGTGACCATCATTTAACGTTAAAGTGCCTATCACCCTTTTGCAATTTTGATAGCTTATGAACCTCCGAAAAGTTTTGAGTACTTCTGTGAAGAAAGTTTTGGTTTAAAGTGAATACTTTATGTTCTACGCTTGTTTGAAATCGTGTAAATGTGACCTTTCTTGACCAATGACCGCGTAAGTAAAAGCCTGGGTCGAAACCTGGGTAGACGTCATCTTGACGTCATATAATTAATTTGGCTTTGCAATCATTTGAAAAATACTTAACATGTTGACTAAAATAACTTTTTTCTTTACTAACAACTCAAAAACTGTGTATATATTCTATGCATCGATGTTGTTGTGATAAACAGGCGCCATGGAGAATAATGCATTAATGAGATGACGTCTACCCAGGTTTCGACCCAGTCTTTTACTTACGCGGTCATGGGTCAGGAAAGGTCACATTTACACGATTTCAAACAAGCGTAGAACATAAATTATTCACTTTAAACCAAAACTTTCTTCACAGAAGTACTCAAAACTTTTCGGAGGTTCATAAGCTATCAAAATTGCAAAAGGGTGATAGGCACTTTAAAGTGACCAGGAGTGCAAGGCTACTTGGGACCAGGACTGTATTTTCACCCAGTACAGGAGCCTCGATATAAAGGGTCTCACCAAGGTTAGCGCTTGAGGGATTGAAGGTTTTCCTGTAGGTGATGCGTTTGGCCTTTAACCCGCGGGGCTCGCGAGAGGTTCGAGTTGGATTCAGCTTTGACGAGATATAAGCCATGTTATACATTTGTACATACGTACATGTATGCTAGGTATTCTCATTGAGGGATAATCTTCAATATGGACGCTGAAGTTCCGGACAGTACTGACGAAAGGACTCCCACTCATTTCAGAGGGTCAGGACCCTAATAATGATCATGATGATGATGGTGATTCGACCAACCCGTTTCCCGCTATTCCAGATGAGGGAGTTAGTACGACTGGGGTTGAGGAAATCCCTATGCAGTCTCGTGGATCTAGCGAAACCACCAGCTCCCACAGGCAACCTGAAACGTCGTTCATCGAAGGCAACTACGAGCTTACAAGCTTACAACTACAAGCTCAAGGAAGAACGGACAAACAGTGCGTGGGAAACGATACACGCTAGGTTCCCTAAAGTCAAGTACGATAAGTTTACAGTTACCATCGACGAGTACAATAGGGTAATAGTGATACTCAATAGGGGGAAGGGTAAGCCTCACTTCCTCTTTCACTCTGATGGGAATATCAACAGTAAGCTACCAAAGACCCTGATAGACATCCTAGGCCCCTCTGCTGCAAAGGTGCAAGAAACGAACCAGGCTAAGAACGAAGAACTTCAGCGTGCTAACGCTCAGGATGAAGAGACCGTTAGGGACACCACCACTTCGAATGGGCTGCGAGAGGCTGCAGAGCAGAGGAGGGCATTTCACACCGCGAAGAGGAGATCCAGCAGTTGGAACAGGAAACTGAAGCTATAGAAGAGCGTAAGTCACTGTGGGATAGGGTCAAGGACATATTCAAGAAGCATGGGTTAACCGTGCGAGAGTTACTAACTGCAGCGGGGGCTATCTTTGGAGTGTGATGTAGCTACTCAAACAAGGGTCGAAGAATGTCGGGAAGTATCTCGCTAAGGCTCTCAAAGCTCTGGGGAACAAATTCGGTCAGAGCCTTCCTGGTATGCTTGGGGCGGTCGCCAAAGTCCTCTTCAATACCACAGACAACCTTCTAAGCAACCTTGCAAAGAATGCCTGGCTCCTAGTCGTAGCCCTCGTTGTTATAGTGGTTGAGATGTACAAGCAGCGTCGCTAACGAAATGTCCACCACGCGACCCCAGCCGCTGCAATCGTAACCATCGCTAGGTTGGTCTCGTGCGTCGTAACCTTAGGAGTAAGGACAACCGAGGCGCGGGGTGTGGACATATGCGATGTGTGTTGCTCCGCAACGGGGGCGTGTGCTGTTGACGTCGTTGACAGTCGTTCCGACACGGCACTATTTGGTAAATGCTTCCTTACAGCTTCACTGTGGGACGGGCCCCGTATATACCGTTCACCCGCGCCAGCGATGTACGATCCCATTCGTATGGTGGTTTCGTTGACATCGTTGAAACCGAAGGTCATACCATCCCGCCATCACCTACCATGTTGCTATTCGCAGCTCTTTGTTATACCCCACTATGCTTTCTGTAATGATCACGAGGTTAGCCGGCATTAACCACACTTGGGGTTCAACCACACTTGGGTTCAACCTCATCTTGGCATATTGTAAAGCCTTCTGGTAATTCGTTACACTTTTTGCCGGGTCGTTTTCGATTATCATCTCCTCGAGCGTTTTAATTACGAAACTCGAGCTGTGTGTTCTGAGCACTCCCGCCATCACCTACCATGGATGAACGCATGTTAACTTGGGCCCCGAGAACGGAAAATACGAAGGCCTCAATGGAGCGATTCAGCCTACCCAACCCTGGCTTTGTAAGACCCTCCCCCACTGCAGGCACAAACCAGTTGTATTGCCCCCCAGCAGCATCATTGCGAATAAACGCCACAAGGTCGCCTTGATTTGACTTCCCACCCTCGTCGGCGAATGACATACCATCTGGACCTGGGTACGCGTTAGCATCTATACGTTCTCATATCCTGAAGGGGCCAACACGAAAATATCGCCCAGACCATGGTTTCGACCACCCTTCCGCGAAAGTCTGGTGTGTGAGATAGTTTAAACTCATCGCATAGACTTTCGAAAGCAGCTATGTTGTAGAGATTATTCATTTGCTTGAAAGCATCGTCATTTGGGAGAGCTACTCCCGCTCTTAAGCCTCCGAGTTCAAACAACACCCTCCGTATTGTGAAGTATACGTGAAACCGAAGGAAGCCTTGGATCACAGGTGGGAAGCTCTTGGATATAGGGTCAGTGGGTGACACCCCACAGCCAGCGGTTGCAAACCATACTGCGAAGTTAAGCTGTTGTGGCCAGTAGCTGTACGACGGGGCTGACAACCATCTCCTCGACTATTTCGCTGTTTTATGTGTCACAACGGTCTCCTTAAAGATATCTCTGACCCTTCCCTCAAACGATTTACCTGGAACCACATATATCCACAACTTCGTTAGCATATGACGGATATCAGATACGTTGCGCGTTCGCGCGTCGGGTGGTATTGCAGGCACTGGGTATCTCTCTGAACGCCCAGGATCGTTCGTGAGGTTCAGTAGTAGGGCTTTGGGGAAGGTGGTTGGGGGTTCAGAGCCTCTACTAAAGCTTTCCTGTCCCGCAAAGTGATGCTGTTGAGGGGGTCGATCCAGGTGTCGGTTCCGTACACCCCATGGTCCATGTCCGGGCCTGTGAGGAACACGCTGTTAGCTGTCGGCTTGCCTGGGTCGTCGTTCTCTCGAACATAGAACGTTTTGAGGTCTGCATTAGGGTAGTGTTGACGGACGTCGTTCTAACCCATTTTGAGCTGTGCTGCTTCATGTATTGAAGCTAGAGGAGCGAGCTTCAATACATATATTATACATGCATATACGTAATATGGTGATCCTCAACGTTACCTGTCCTTCGTCCGATCATACGGTCTACTTTGACCGACCTCTTTCTATCCAGAATATTTCGCTAGTCGAGGCTACCCTAGAGAACGTACAGTTGGTGGAATCTGCCCGAAAATGCACTTTTCTGGTGGTTTACCCCCACCCCCTCAGAGGAGAATAAACCTGAGGCGAGGAACGCACACGATATCGCCTCAGGGCATCACGATATAGCGACCATTCAAACCTACTTCAAACCCGCAGTCGAAATTCGAAATTTGAAATTCGTGAAACCACTGCCAAGGGGGTATTGGACCTTAGATGTTAAAAAACCGATCCGGTTCAGTAGAGGTCTCTGTACGCTTCTGTGTGTTAAGGGGGTCGAAGAGGATAGGGGGGTATCGATCATAAAGGGTATCCACGAACTGGTGATTAAAGACATCCACACAGCGTACGTCCACTGTGACATTTTAGCCCCTTCACTCTCTCTCCTTGCGGGAAAGCCTTCGAAAGTCCTGGCTAGTTTAGGGGTCCGGGTGAAAGGTTTGAAAAAGTGACATATCCCCCGCCAACACCCCTAGTCGTGAAAGCTATGACTTCCCAGTCGATGGGACTGCTGGTAAGCAGCCTTCGACTCACAGTTCGTGATGAGAAAGGCCGTATTATAGACTTCCAAGGGCGACACTTCGTATTGAAGCATACAGCTTTGCAGTAAATCTGACCGTACAGGTACCTACGCGTTCTTGACGCACACAAATAGCAAGTGACTGTATCTACCTAAGATACCGAGAGATGAAAGCTTTCGACTCCAGAAGGTCTGTGACACCCTCGCCAGTCTAGAGGCTGATGTCAAACACTATGAGAGAGTTCGCAAAAAACATGCCCGAGCCCGAGGTATCGTTCACCGTGTCGCTGTGGCCACAGGAAGCCTGAGCGTTGCGTTATCAGCCAGCGGTCTGGCGACCTCGCTTTCAGGCTTTGGTATTATTGTTGGCTTCCGCTGTTTCTGCCTCTACCGCGGTCGCTGCTAAGAATTTAGGTCTACACGTTTCGAAGCATGAAAAGACAGTATGTTGGGTTCCTCGAAAGTGGATTCTATTCATGATCTCGTTTCAAAGGCCCTTAGTGACAGGTCTATCTCAGATAGTGAGTTCGCTTTGATCCTTGCTGAGGCCGATAAATACCAAAGTTTGAAGGGTGAAATTAGGCAGCCCTACAGCAAAGCTGTATATTTGCGGAGCATGCAGCAAAGCATGCAGCGAGAGGGTGAAAATAACATAGAACAAATCCGAACGGAAGCCAAGCACGAAGTGCAGTGGTGTTAAAAATAGACATTTCTTTTGAACGAAGCCAGCGGGAGTTTATTTGCACGATGCCAAAGAACGACTGTCTGGTTCGCATGCAAATTAGGACACGCTTGTTGCTCTGACGGTACGTCAGACCGGGTCACGGTGATTGCATCAGCCGGCTCAGACATAAGTAGGTTTATTTTCGAGTACATCATTGTCTAGCATTCGTGGTCGGCTGAAAAAGATTTTGGGGTCGGATCGGATTTTTAGGTACCTTTCAGAATGTTGGGTACCTTTTGGCATCTTAGGAATTCATGTATTGGATGACCCTACTGTGTTATACTGTTATACAATATGTGCTTGTCTCCAACAGTTACCCTCATTGCATAATACTCTTTTGTGGGATGTTAAACTCTAGCGTATCTACTGATCTTCGTAAAAGAAAATTAATGGCTTACAAGGAATACTTACAAATCAATTATTAATACAAGTTGTCGGTGAAATGGGATTTCTCAAATCTTGGTCGAAACGGTTCATTTTGATACGAAGCGAAAGAAGATGGGGCGACCTTCACCTCCTCGGAACCTGGAATAGTACTGGCTATCCAAACAATGCCTAACCCTGAAACAATACAAACCCTAACCCTAAAACAATGAATTCTTTGTCAGTGCAGTTCAAATGGGGTCCAATAAAATGCAAGGTTTTGAGAGGTGAAGGCCTGCTGAAAGAAATAAGCGAAACAACTAGTCCAAAGCCTGTGGCAATATTGCGAAAACGATTAACGCAATAGACGAGTGTTACACGAAAGTATTCGGCAACTAGGTCAGATTGTAATATCGTAGAAATAAAATATTACACCACCTAAACTGGCTAAATATTTATGCTTCCTCAAAGTGCCTATAATATAATATTAATAATATCGATTCTACACATAGTGAATAGTTGAATAGTACAATATTTCTGGGTTTGAATGTCGTGTCGATGAGTTAGAGGTTTTAATATACAAAATGCTAATTACATGACGTCAGGGTAGGCAGATACCATTATTTCTTAATGCTCATGAATAAACGTATTTGCTAATATAGAGCTATATAGGAAAACAAATTTGTAAAATCATTTATTTAGAGGAGAACTGAACCAACCCGACGACTATACAAACTTGTATTTTAGAAAAATAAGTTCTGCTATCAGTTTTATTTCTTTGTGGTGCTCGTCTAAAAAGAAAAAAAACACGTTTTGAAGGTCGAAAAATAGCCGATTCTCCGCTGATAAAGCTAATTTGTGTGTAGGCTCAATTCAGTGCTTTTTCCCCTGTATCGTACGTCGTGCATACCTGGTCCAAGGAAAACAACCACACCTTCAGCACCAAGAAAGCAGAATAGTGAGCAATTATGAGTCGTTGGTCCATCTACAACATGACAAGCTAATTTCTTCCCGTATCGTACGTCACAGATTACAGTAATTGAGCCGACTGTACTTAAACAGGCTGCTCGAAGTTAACAAATGGCTTACTGCTAACAAATTGCACTTGAATGTGGCAAAAACGGAATTCATGCTCTCGACAACGCTTGTCAAACTTGGGCGAGCAGCCAAACTTAAAAAATGGCGATAAGCCATTGAAAAGAGTATCGCAGACCAAAACAGTCGGGGACGAAAATTGGACGAAAATTGAAGATGGGAAGATCACATAAATTATATTACCAAGAAAATAGTGTCAGGTCTAGGGGCAATTAAGAGGACTAGACCATTTGTGTCCCAAGACACACTTATAAAAATCTACGATTCGCTCGTACAAACTCACTTCGATCATTGCTGTGAAGTCTGGGATACTTGTGGTAAAGTCCTCTCCGATAAACTACAAAAGTTCCAAAATAGGGCGGCAAGTGCTGACTATAAAACGAGCTCCAAAATTAGTACTAGACATTTTAGATTGGGAACGACTTGAAGAAAGAAGGGTCAAGCGCAAAGCAGTTCTAAAGCACAAAATTCAAACGGCTGTGCACCAATTAGCTTAACTGAGTTATATTATACGGTTGGAGACACGGTCTACTACAATTTAAGAGGATCTACCTCGAAATTGTGCTTGCCCCAACCAAAAACCGAATTTATGAAGAAGAGCTTTTGTTATAATGGGTTAAGCTGTGGGACGAGCTTCCAACCAAAGTGCGCGAAATGAAGTCTCTAGTTGCCTTCAAAAAAGAAGTCGCAAATACCCCTCTCCTTACCGAGACTTGTATTATACTAGAATTACATTTTTAATGAAGAGTTTTATTTTTACTTTCACACATTTAACATAGTAGATTATATATTTCTATAGTATGATTTAGATAGTGGTATAGCTTTTTATATATTCGTTTGATTTTCTTGTAGTTTTTAAGCACGGCTTCTATGGAAATCAATGTTAAATTGTTAGAATACCCGTGAGTAAATAAATAAAGATTGATTGGTTGATTTTGAAATTGATTAGCGGCAGTTGGGAGGAAGATTTGCAGATGTTCTTTCCTTTGACGCAAAACACAGTAAAATAAATTTGTTATGAGTCTTTTCATATTTAGATCCACTCATTGAGCTGGAGTTGATTTTAGGCTTCGGTTCTCCTTTAAACTTCAAAGTAGAACAACATATTTAAAAAACGATCATTTATCTGTATTTTGTAGATCAAAACCTCTATAACTCATCCGCACGGCATTCAAACCCAGAAATATTGTACTATTCACTATGTGTAGAATCCATATTATTAATATTGTTTTTAGTCGTATAGGCACTTTAATTTTAATTCTAAAGTTGACAACAAACTTCTTCTACAAAAAGGAAATAAAGCTTTACCTACCAGTGGACTGTAGTGGTGAAAAGAAGGGTTGTTGTGAAGGTTGGCGCTGGAGTTGTGTTTATCAGTCGGCAGTAACTGACAATTGAAAAGCTCTTCTCCGTTTGGTACTGAAGCGATGTTGAACGAGAAGCATTCCATCTCATGCAGGCAGACAAACGCACAATACAACGAGTCTGCCACGAGAAGCGACCGAATCTTTGACACTTCCAAGAAGATATCTTTGATTCGAATAAAATAATCCGAGATGAATGGCCCATTGGTGGTATGAAGTTGGTTTAAGGCTTCGATAACCAAAATGCCTGTTGTTGTGATTATTGCCACTATGATGCAAGTTGTCAAATGCATCAGTGCATTCATGGCTTGTTCTTCACAGTTTTCTCCAAAGTTGACACTCACAACCGTTCTGGTGTTTCGCTCCTATGGAATACGAAGGTGGAGGCTCTCAGTCACTACTGAAATACCAAAAGAAAACTAAAAGAAACTGAAACTAATCTGCTTAATTCAAGTATGTTTATTTCTCTTTTGTGGGCAACTGAATAGGTGTCGTTTTTTAATAATTAAAAACGCTAATCATTATTTGCGTGCAGATTAATCTAAATTCAATATTTCAGTGTTAAGTTTTTAACTACGTGAAGTTAGGCTTCAAAAGGAGGCGTAACCTTCGGTTTAGAAGTCACAGTATCACTCATTCCTTCCATTCTCCAAATACTATTTTCATGACCTCACAACGGGAAGTCAAGGATACACCCAGTGTGCAGACATAAGTACCTTCTGTATGTAAATAAATGTTGAAAGATATTAGCCATACTTACATAATTGTCAACATCATGAATTCTTCGCGCGGACTGTATTTAATTGATGATTGTAGTGATTGTATTTTACTGAAGGTTTTTTCGTAACAACAACACCTGCCAAAAGAATTAGGTCTGATGTCAAATATAGTTACGTTTGTTTTACACATTCGGATTATTTATTCGTATGGAAGGTTAGAATGAATGATGATTAGTCGAGTAGCACTGTACTCTTCACTTTAGCCCAAAAGTAAGATGGTAAAGGGAAGATCAACTGTGAAGAGTGAGAACCTTCAACACAAAGAGAAGTTGAAGCAATAACTAGACTGTTTTCTATCGCCAATGGTTTTGAAGATTTGGGACACTGAGGTGAAACAATTGTAAAGTAGTAGTTAGTCTAAGAGTGGTGAAGTCCTTACGTCACGTTGTCTTGACAAACAAATTTCTGGTTCTAAACAAACTTGATTTGTGTGATTACAAAGACAACATGGCGTCGCTTTCTATCGCATCACTGACATCTTTCTTTGCGGGTGAGCAAAAATCTATTGATAGAGGAGAGAATCACTACAGATCCGACCATGTGGAAAGTTTTACTTATTGTACTGGCGTTTTGAAGGGTGAAGTTCATGCAAGTATGAAGAAAAAGGTATATAAAGTGACCGTAAGTATTGCTTCCGTCTAGTCTTATTTCAGTGCAGTTTGGGCGCTAGTTTATGCTGTTGTTTAGGTATAGAGTTGCCTTTTCTTGAAGCCGGTTCGTAATTTAGACTGTAGAATAATGTATTCATTTAAATTGTGTATATGTTTATCTTCCCGCAGATATTTCTCAACGAAAACATGGCTATAACGTCTACGCAATGTGAGTGTCCCCGTGGCGAGTTCAAGTGCAGTCATGCTGCTGCGATTGTTATTTATGGCATTCACAACTTAAGCCGCACTGATGTTGAGTGCCAGTGGAAACGCAAGAAGCAAGTACCACAAACGACACAATCCGCTAAAGAGATGTTTCCAGCGCCAAAGAAGTACAAGGCTTTGCTCCGCGAGCCAAACAGCGAATACCGTGCATGGCTTTACGACGAACTTCGCAAATATGGCAAGTTTACTGGTTTGTGTTGGCTGCTGAGTCCAGAGCCTGTACCTGTTCGCCTCAACATCAAAACAATCGATGATATAATATTTTCAGAGGAGTTCTTGCGTCAAACAACTTGTGATGAACAACTACGTTATCTTATTGACAACCTGAAGGTATGCGAGCGTGAAATCGAAGAAATCAGTGACCTTACCAGAGCTCAACGAATATGTCCAGCCTGGCACCTGACTAGAAAGGGGAAACAGCAAGCAACTTTGGTTGCGTTCTGAAAGCGAAACGGGCAACCCCCTCCTTAATTAAACGTTTGCTTGGGGAGTATGATATAAGCCGAGTTAGAGCTGTTGCTTGGGGGATCGATAATGAGGCCGAAGCTGTGAAAGCATTCACAAGAGGTACTGGGCTCCATCCAGTGGATACAGGGATCTGGCTAGATGAGTCTGGTATACTTGGTGCTTCACCAGATGGCCTAGTTGGAGATGATTCTGTACACAGAGGGATCTACCTATCTCCGAAGCCGTAAAGTCTAGCTCTTTCTGTTTGAAAGCTGACGATAATGGAAAGCTTTCCCTGAAGACCAACCATGTGTATTGGCACCAGGTCCAGGGCCAAATGTTCCTGACCAAGAGAAAGTCAAGCTATTTTGTTGTGTGGACAACAAAGGATGCAGCCATTATTGTGATACCAAGGGATGAATCCTGGAAACCAAATCTAGATATCATGAAGGACTTCTATTTTTATCATATTTTCCCCAAGATAATTGAAGGCGAACTATAATATTATTTTATTAGGGACGGTCATTAATAATGGAGGGAGCAGTGGATGAGAAAAGGGGACATCCTGAATTTTTCTGGGGCCTTAATGGGGGTGGCCTTCAACCCAAAAATATGTTATGTGAAAAAAATGTAATATCCTCGCTTGTTATCTTAAATAAATATATATATATATCTTATGGAATACCTCTACCTATATGTGTTTCAGAAGGCCTTGATGATAGGCAACTTGAAAAAATATCAGCAATAACATCCCATAATTAATGTTGGCATCATAATTTATTTTTATTTTTGTAAATAAATTTTTTGAGGACAATGTTTTTGAGATTGATTGTATACATATACATCAATATAAGCTAAATAATGTCATATAGATACTATATATATCGTTTGGTAATACCACAATTTTCTCACCTACATGTACCTTCCATAATTATTGACCTGGCAGTTCCTTACAATAGCATGCTTGGTTTTATTACCATTTTTGTTGAAGCGTGACCGTGAAAGTTTCAACTCTTGTTTGGAAAATTGCATTTAGCCGACTGTCAATCAAAGTTTAATTAAGTCTAGGTGGTAAAAGCTGTGTATGAGACTAGACACTTTGATTGACGGTCGGCAAGATGCAATTTTCCAAACCGAGACTTTAAACTTTCAGGGTAGCACTTCAACGAAAACAGTAATAATTATAGTATGATGACCAATACATGCTAGTCAGGCCCTCTCCCCCTTCTTATGTCTTATGTAGACAGAAAAGAGAAACACAAGCGAAATAGTTTTTTTCTGTCTGGGTTTCCTCGTTGCCACCCATTTTGCATTTTAAAACTGTTATAATATGTGACAATATTATTTGTGTACCAGTAATGTGGCAAATTAAAGACTTGAACTCCCTATATAGGTGTAATTATGCTCTAGATACTGTATATACAGTGTAAAAGTTTAATAATCTTGAAAGTTATTGTTACACCCCCCCCCCCAAGCTACCAACCATATATTATAATAACATTCAAGTGTGAAGGAATACCAAGTATTTATTTATTATCAAACTATGCATCAGCTAGAAGCTTTATAATTATTGGGATTGGTCATTATTAATGGGATAATTAGTTATATATTGGAAAACATCCTACCTTTATGCATGGGCTTTCGCATTAAAAAATATATTTCAGTGATGCAAGTTGTATTTGTGATTCTGTGAAAAATCACATTCATAAAAATGTATAATTCTAACACTATAAAACAATGACCAGCCCCTGTACTACCAGGAGTACCTTTTACAAGCTAATATCACTCAAAAACTGTATCTTCACAGCCCTCCTTAATTAGTGGAAACTGCAAGTTAACAAGGGCAGCACATAACTGGAAAAGTTTATCAGCATAGCATCTTAAATAAGAGGGAACAAAGCTCAATATCTTAAAATCTTTTAGTCTTGCATTGGCCCTTTCAACATGAATACGACAACATGCAATTGACTTTGTTACCTTGGCTTCACTTTCTGTAAATTTGCAATTATGCAAGAAAGGCGGAATATTTACCGAAACACCATTTGGAACTATGTCTTGTATGAGGAAACCTTTATCAGCTAGAATAAGATCACCAGCAACAAAATGTCTTAAAATACCCGACTGTCCAACAATAGCTTTGTCAGATATTGAGCCAGGGTATAAATCACTAACATAGGTTATAACAGCATTTGGAGCAACACCTACTATTACTTTAAAATAATTCATTCCCCTGTAGCTAGAATATGTTGCATTTTGTTGACTCATCAACCCTGGTACAGCAACTGCGATGTCAGTACAATCTATAATAATCCTACATGTATTATATTCAGAAAAGGAGGAAGGTGCATTCATCTTATTCTTATCTCGTGAGGGAATTGTGGTCATAAGATCATTAAATAAAAGACCATGCAAAACATGAACAAAAGTTAAAACAATATTAGCTATAGTTGAGACACCACAACAAAATAACTGAGCAAGATGAAGATTTGTATAATTCTGTTTAAGCTTCATCAGGGTAAGAAAAATCTGGTCTTCAAACTTGATAGATTCCACTTTCCATCCATAAAAGTAAGCAATGGTATTCTTATATCTAAGTGAATAATTAACAACTATATCAAAAACTTATTTAGTGGGAAGCCCAGTCTCCATTCTGATGACATCTTGACTGAGTGAAGAGACAGTGTAGTGGCTTCTCTGATACTGCTCTGTCCTCTTGTGTCTTTGGAGGTCCCTTGATACTTGGTCAAGTTCGGCTTCTAAAATGACTTGATGCACTTTGTTAACACCCCTAGTTGTCGGTTGGTCTTCTGTCATTTTATCCTGCTGTTCTTTTCTGTAAGACTCTACCATCTGCTGTACATTGAATGTCTCCTCGATACTTTCCCTTTTCCTTTTCTTTGCAGAACCGCCATTAGAAGGAAAGAGTTTCTTTTCATTCCGTGAATAGATTTCTGGCCCAGCTGATTTCTCACCATCTTTGAAATGACAGCTGCAAACACGAGAGTACTTATTTGGACTTCTGTCTTGTCTCCTAATAAAATGCATGATAACAAAACTATTAATACAAACTTAAATTACAAGATAAATATATTTCAGTACTGCCTTTTGAAAAGTGTGACTGAAACCGTTTGAGTTTGAAAGTGATACAGTCAAAACACACTCAAGGTCAGGCTCGTGAATTTCCGTTCACTTTATAAGTATATAGCTTCTCAGTACATACCTCAGCAGTCGAATCCAGCGGTTGTAATCTTCTTTCTTCTTCTCTTTGCTTGGAAATCCGAAAAATCTACAAATGTGGCTCTCGGAATGGTGGTTGCATTCGGGAGCAAAGCAGTGCACCATTTTCAGAACTCAGAAGACTACAAAAAATACGTACCGCCGTAGAGGTCCGATTCCCTGCAATCTCTACAAAGTTGTGTCTCTATTTATTCCTCCTGGGTTTCTTTTTAACTTGGTAAAGGTATCTGCTGTCTTCTTGTGATTTTCTAAAGCTTTCCTTTCGATATATTCAGTCAAGAACTTCAATAACACTCATCCAATATGGCCGCCGAAGTTCATTCGAGTTTGTTTAGAACTGAAAAGTTTGGTGTCATAGCAACGTGACGTCACACTTCACCACTCTATTTGAACTGATCTATCCCCACTGGTTTTATTGTTGATTTGGGGACCCTTAATTGTGATGTATTGCACAACAACATGTTTTACTTTGCTACAGATGTTCAGAGTTTCTCGAGTTAATATGCTGAGGAACAAGAACTCCTTCTCCGTTGTTTAGAACACAAACACCTTGAAAACATATATATGGCAAACCAAAGACGATAAAAGTGTATTCAGAATAAAATTACACTTGCTTTGTGAGGTTGAATACGTCGCTAGTCGTGAATGAGAAATAAACAATTGAGGCAAATAATTCGCGAGAAAAAAAAGCTCATAACTAGGAGCGTCCATCCCACATACTAGACCAATTTCACAGCGTCCATCCCACATACTAGACCAATGTCACAGCGTCCATCCCACATACTAGGCCAATGTCACAGCGTCCATCCCACATACTAGACCAATGTCACAGCGTCCATCCCACATACTAGGCCAATGTCACAGCGTCAATCCCACATACTAGGCCAATGTCACAGCGTCCATCCCACATACTAGACCAATGTCACAGCGTCCATCCCACATACTAGACCAATGTCACAGCGTCCATCCCACATACTAGACCAATGTCACAGCGTCCATCCCACATACTAGGCCAATGTCACAGCGTCCATCCCACATACTACGACAATGTCACAGCGTCCATCCCACATACTAGGCCAATGTCACAGCGTCCATCCCACATACTAGGTCAATGTCACAGCGTGCATCCCACATACTAGGCCAATGTCACAGGGTCCATCCCACATACTAGGCCAATGTCACAGCGTCCATCCCATATACTAGGCCAATGTCACAGCGTCCATCCCACATACTAGGCCAATGTCACAGCGTTTTTATAATTTGTTTAGAAGGGTCAAATCACAAAAGCGTAGCATCCATGTTGTTTAGTATAACAAAAGTAGCTAATGAGGCATCTTTTGTTCCGCCACGGTGCAATCTACCAATTGGAGGGGGAAATAACCTAAAAATAGCCCAACTTGTAAAAATACTGTGACAACTATATAGGAGATATGGACGCACCTTGTTATGGGCTCCTGGAACGACACAGTGACATCCGTCTGAGCAAATGTGCGAAACCACTAATTAGTAGAATATCGATTAACGCTCAAAAATATCGATTTGGTTTGGCCAGGTACAAGTTCTGAAACACTTTTCATGATCAGTCAGATCGTTTGTTAAGTTGGCATTATCTTACAAAGGGTAATACAAGTAAATCTGACAAGCTACAATCGTGGCCAAAAGGTTTTGGGGCACTTGTCACCTGTATGTTATCTCGAACAATTAATACCTTAATCTCTATATTCTTGACAATTTATCAAGAAATAAACGTACCCCCCCTCTCCCCAATCAATGCTGTGTTGATAAATTGTGACTTCGACAAAACAAAAACCAACATTGATCGCTATGCATCATGGATATTGTAATAACCAAGACGCGGTCGAGTAAAGACCGGCTGTGTGCTCTTGATCGTACGTATTATTGAATGCATAATGTATAAAGTGTGATCGAACTCGTATCTTGAGCGTAAGGTCACAGATTAAAGTGGGATAAATCAAAGATACTGTTGCCTTCGTTAAAACTTTGCTGAAGTGGATGTTAGGGTTACCGGATACCTTCAGGGTCCGTTTCCAGTCTAAATTACGTAGCGCCTCGAGGAAACATCGTAGATAAATTATCCATGTATCATTTTAAAGCTTAGAAAATTGGCTACAAGAATACATAAAAGGTATTGAGTTCTTTGAAAATCTCGAATTTTCCGCGATCCCGTTTCTCCGATCTAGTGAGATGGCTTCCAGAAGCTCCGACTCCGAAAATATTTTAAAGTTTAAAAATATGTTTGCTTTGTCGCATTTCAGACGAATCGTATTACAAAGGGTGTCGGGGAATTTCAAAATTCGATTTAGTTCAAAAGTTATCACGTTCTTCGTGAAAAGGCGAAAACATGCAAGTTTAGACATGCAAGAAACGCCGGCAAGAGCTCTCTTTTTAGAATTTTCCAATTTTCCGACATTAATTTGCAGCTGCGATATCAATTGACATTTTGTGAAAATTTCACAGAAATCTAATACATTTCTCTTGAGTGGGAGCTTTTTTATAACTCTATTTTGGTTGAAAATCGAAAGCGTAGAAAATAGCACTTCAAAGAACTGCGTGGATTTGAAGTCCCGCCTCTCCAACAATTAGCGAGCTCTTGGCCAATCATTTCTTATCACAGTTCAACTATCTGTCAAGATTTCCCGCCATTGTCGATTTCCGATCAAAGCTACGTGCCGCATCGAGAAAATGTTAATATAGCCGGTTGTTCTAGTTCTCTTGTGTGACTTGAAAAATGGGAGACAAAAAGACCTCGAGGGACAAAGCCAAGGTGAACACCTAGAGACGCCTTGAATGCCAGCATAGTCTAATAGTACAGGAGACAGCGATTTGCAGGCGTCTGAAACAGCACGGCAATCGTTTCAAGCGATTCAGAGTCACCGTCAGACTTTACGTTTCCATCTAAGCTTTCTTGGCCCGAGTTTCTTGGAAACACATATTCTTTGGGCTGGCTCCTATCAATTCTTCTGTTATTATGTTCAGATGTGGACCACTCGGCACTCTGTCTGAAAGTGAAACAACGAACCCTTGTCGGGTTTTGCGAGGACTTCTATTTGACTTGTAGTCGTATGCATTGTTTGGCCATGTTTTGCTTTGCTTTTTTCTTTGTTTTCCAAGCTAAGGACATCCTGCTTGCTTTTTGGAAGACATAAGGCCAACAACCGATGGAATTGTGTGTGGAAAAACTTTTCTCAATAATTAAAATGCGCGAGCTTTCCCCACACCGTCGTTAATACGGGCGAGTGAGCACTTGTCATGTGTTTATTGATCTGCTGTCAATCAGAATATTTTACTTCTGGTTAAAAACTTCCTTTTGGTATTTCTCCGTCAATAGTATTTTTTTTGAACGGAGTTTTTTGGTATATGATAAACTACTACTAAATGTACATTTCTGTGCGAAAACAAATTTCCCCCCATCTTTTTCGTTTTGAAGGTATCCGGTTGATTTGACTTTGGCCTCTTGGTTTTAGTTTATAGTTTTCGTCAATATAAATATAAATTCGTTTTGCTTACGACTTGGACAGGTTTTGTTTCGATTTATTGTCAGCAACACTGGGATGTCTTGGAAATGTTGGCTTCAAAGTGAATTATTAATTATTATATCCCTGCTAGTGATTGAAAGTCGATAAAGTACGTCTCGCAAAAGCGAGAACATGATTGTGTGTGCTGGTATTGCGCCTCTGTGATGTCACTAGCTTCAAGTGACGTCATCGCCGCCATGCATCTTGGTTGACATTTTGTTATGATTTGAATCGATTGATTTAAAGCTAAGAACACAAAGAAAAAGAAAGTAAGGTAGATTTCATAAGGCAATAAGTCACACATTTCTATATTTTAAAGGCAAAACAACGCACACGCGAGATGTTGACATCACACCAGTAAAACGTAAAATAACAGAAGGCGTGTTCCCGTGGGGTAGCCTCGCATTATAAGCTTCTACCGTAGAATCTCAGGTATATTCTCCGGGGACTATCCACCATAAAGGACCTTTAAGGGATGTTATTCATGGGGGTACTATACACAGGAGGCATTATGCACGGAAGTATTCTGGCAGGAAAAAATGGGCCACCACTCGCATTCTTTTTGTTATTGTACAGCATTTTAATGGTACAATTAAAGGCGCTATGTCATGGTACTGGGCATGTATCCCTCCTTCGATACTTAATTGAAAGGATTTTCAAGAGATTATAGATGCGGGTAAAATGGACATGGAGTGGAAAGGGACATTAGACATTAAACATAGGGGGTGATTATATACAGGGGGACTATATATACATGGGATTCTGCGGTGTTATACGGCACAATATTCCATTTACTGTTTTGGATTCTATACCTGCGCTGATTCTGTGTAAATCTGATGAATAAGTATACAAAATACGGCATTTGTAAAAACTTCATGTACTCTTTCATGTACTTTAACTCATTATAAATTAAAAGTTAAATTTCACAATCGCGTGCTGATGCGTGCTGATACGCGTTAACTATCCGTCAATAGGTTGACTTTTTATAGGACAAAATGTCATTTTTTTGCCATATTTGGCAATCTGTTGTCGCTGACACAAATGGATGATTCGAAAACCATCGTTGGGAGACATTCGTGTTTTTTTACCATCAGTTTGGGTGTCCCCTGGTGACTAATACTTTGTTATGAAGTTCATACTTCACACCATTTATCTCGGCGAACTGCTACGACTGCTAACATTTTAGGTATAATGTAGTTATACAGCACACACACACAAAAGTAATAAATTACTCCTTGATGATTATCATCTTTTATTGGCCACTTCATCTCTACACAGCAGTTTACACAGTTTACTGTTCTGTTTTCTACGTGGCTCATCTTTGACTTGGTTGATGTACTAGTGCTCTGCCAGTTTAAGTCTACATGCCTGTGATTGTCCTGCAAGTGTACTTAAAGTGCCACTACGATCAAATTTTGAGAGAGTGATATTTTTGCGTATTTGTAAAGTAAAGTTGTTTTATGTTTTCCTATCCAAACCGTTCTTAATAATGTCGAAGGGAAGCCTTATTTTTGGGGGTCAGAATCTTGAGTTTTTATGTCCGCCATTACTCGAACCCATTCCTGTGACAGAGCTATGACAGAGCTAATTTCCATCGGACGTGACGTCATTGTCTCAACACAACACATGCGCTGTTTCACACAAACTTTCGCATGAACTCATAACGAAAGTACATGTTTATACTATTTTTTTTCCAAAAAGGAAAGGAAAGAACGAAGTTTTGAATGGAAATATGCATTTACAAGAGCGACGCTTTGAGAAAATGACGTCACTACAGCAAACCGCTGGTCGAAAATCGCAAAGTATTTGGAACACACTTCAGTAATGGCGGACCTGATTTCGACGTGATTTCGACTCTCTACAAAATTCATAGGTTAATTTGGTCGTTTGGTAATATTTTTCACTGATTTGGATATTTTCGACACTGTGTATCGTTTTGACAGACATAAAAGTAGAAAAGGAAATGGTCGTACTGGCACTAAAAAAACATATTTACACGTGCAAACAATAGATCGCACGGCAACCTAATCTCGGCACGCTGCCGATAAATTTGCGGCATGGCACCCGGCCTAAATTAAAACCAGTCAGTTCCGAATTTTTAAAGTCACCTGTGTCCTAAAGTTTAGGGGTGCCACCACTCCCTCTCGGAGGCGGTCTCGATACGGGTATCGTGCCCATAAATCATTTAGCGGTGATGTCGTAACAATGACGTCATCGGTCACGTGATTTTAAGTACGTTACGTATCTCCCTCATTTCTAATGCCAGGCGGCTCAAACTTTGACAGGTATGGTATTGGGTACCAATGAATCACTTAGTGGTGATGTAGTAACGATTACGTCATCGATCACGTGATTTTAAGTATCCGTCCGTATCTGCCTCATCCTACTGGCAGGCAGCTCAAACTTTGACAGGCATGGTATTGGGTTCCCATGAAATACTTGGTGGTGATGTCGTAACGATGACGTCATCGGCAACGTGATTTTTTTTGCGCTCTCTCTCTATGTCACCTTTGACTGCTACACAGGCATTCAGCAAAAGTAATCTCGTCACACACTACACACATATAGGCTCTGCCAACAACGTCCACAATAAACACAACGCGCAAAAAGATGAGCTTTCACTTAGAGACTGCATATTACCCTTATGCAATTAGCACTACAGCCCAAAATAGCTCACTGACCATCCACGAGTTGCTCTTAGGGGCCCTATGTTTTGAAACAGGTGTTTAAATCCTACTACTCGACATTAGTTATTCACGAGAACAACTACCAACCAGAAGTCTCTATTTGTACCACGTGCCATACTTTGAAACCCCCGTCGAATACTCTCATGAGGAGTTCGACAACACTTATACTATCATTAATTATTCATGAGAACAACTACCAACCAGAGGCCTCTATTTGTACCATGTGCCGTATGGAAATCCCCGTCGAATACTCTCATGAAGAGTTCGACAACACTTATACTAGTCATTAATTATTCATGAGAACAACTACCAACCACAGGCCTCTATTTGTACCACGTATCGTACATTGAAACCCCTGTCAAATACTCTCATGAAGAATTCAACAACACTTCAAAGTACTAGAGATTTTGAAATGTCTAAGTCCTGGGAAACTAACATGTCAACAGTAAAGTGAAGTGATGCCGAAAGAAAAAAAACCTTTCTCCAGCGGGATTCCAACCAACTTCCTCACAACCCATAGACTCCTAGTCCTGCCTACTTGTCTTACTACAAGTGAATGTTGGGCTTGAGGAGCTGTCGAAATACACAACTTCCTCACAACCCATAGACTCCTAGTCCTGCCTACTTGTCTTACTAGAAGTGAATGCTGGGCTTGAGGAGCTGTCGAAATACACAAAACATGACCTGAAAATGCAGCAGAAGGCATTTGCGAAAGTCTAAATCTAAAAATTTCCCGGGGAAGCATGCTCCCGGACCCCTCAAGAAGCGACCCTTACGGAGCGGTTGTTTGGGCCTACAAATTTTAAAAACCTGGCTACGCCACTGTCTACCTTACCAAACCATAGTTAATAGAGGGAAATGATTATGAAACCCAGCGACCTTGTTTGTTATAGGTCTTAGTTCGCTTTTTTCAACTGTGACCGTGCACACAACACAATAGATATTGGAATATATTAACCAATCAGGAAATAAAAACGTGTGGGTTCAGTCGTTCAAGGGACGCTAATGAGTTATGACCATGCACAATCTTTTGTCTTACCCCCTTCCAACCCAACCCTAAACGCAGCACCTTTGTTAGCTTCTTTGAAGTTTCTGAGATTTCCTAACCATTCCTCTCTATTACCTATGACTCTATACAATAGTCCAACAATACTCTAACTTAATTACAAACAATAGGAAACAATGGTAGCATAAAACAGGATTCAACGGGGATTTCGCAGCCCGAGGTATTTGAAATTCTCACGAGGATTTTGAAATTCTCGTCGAGAGTACACGTACGTGGTGTGAATTTAAGATACCAAGTCTATCCTGGAGAATCAAAATAAAAATTGTTTTGAGAGTGAGCGCAGCGAACGAGTCAAATATTTTCGACTCGAGAGGATAAACTTCATATCTTCAAACCACCGTATAATTTTATTTTTATTATATGGACAATTAAACTGCTTTAATAACGCTTTTCTACTCATTTTACTTACTGTAAGTACAAACTTCCTCGTGATTTTTCGAAGCATCTATCAGTCTGGGAGAATTTCTTCGGGCTCTCTTGTTTTCCGTTGTAGTCGTGAAACCCTTACCGTTTTAGATCTTAATTTGCTCTTTCTGCCCAGAATGTTCATTTTCTTGCTGCTGATTTAAGCTGTTTACATCTATCTGTGATCTTCACAAACCCGTCACGATGTCATACATCCTGGGCCCAGTTGGTCGAAGCACGGTTCGGGTCTGCAGCGCTTAACCCCCGGGATATATCCACTAACCCGAGGTTAAACGTTACAGATTACAATGACAGATTTAACGCTCTCCTGCGGATAAGGTTACCCTTTCTTCGAACAACTGGGCCCTTGAGATTAGTGGCTTATTTTCCATATTCACTCCAGCAAGTAAAATATGTATTCTACGAATGATTTAGTTCCTGGTAAAAACACGTGATCTTGTCCATATACTGAAGAAAACGTTTACTGCATAACACATACACTGCATATTTTACGTTAATTTGTGGACCACCAAAAGTATAAGTCTTTCAGGCTGCTTTAAATGATTGACTTTGCTGAATTCGCTTTATTGAATTTTACGTTGCTATTTTACGATCACACGAGTTCATATTTAATAACATATATAGAATATACATGCATGTTTTAATCATACGACCTTAGCCGGTTTGTACCCAGATGGACGGATCTTCATCTCAGCTCTCTTGGCTGAGTACTTTCTCCCTTTCCAGTGGTACCAGTTCACACCGTCAGCATATGATGAGTGTGTGCCGTTGAGGTACTGACCGTTCAGGTTAGACATAAGGCAGGATTTATACCACCACGCTCCCTTACGTATGACTGCACAGTTTCCACTGAAACGGTCGTTGTCTCGGTCTTTGGTGGTGAAGGGCTGATCGCGATGGTATCTTAGTGAATCACCGGCATCCCCTAAAATAACAAAAACAATCATTCTGAATTATTTTAATTTACCTTCTCCAGGGTTTGGAGTGAGAGAGTAACATGCATGAGCAAACTTGTCCAACTTTCTAAACGCCAGATCTAAAAAAAATCACTGTTCGAAAATATATTTACATGAAACGAGAATGGCCCTAGCTAGCACTGTAGCTGATATATTTGGTTGTTATTCCTCAAGCACATCGATAGTCTCATCACTACTGAATCACCCAGGCGAATTGAGTAACCCGCGTTTTCTCGAGAAAGCAATAATTTTCGTGATCGCCTCAAGAAATTAGAGAGAATTTAGCCTGCGGCTCTTCTGGGCGGTTTTTCCGCTCATTTCTTTTCGGATTGGGCTACCTGTGGCACCTTCCCTTTTCTCCTCGCTCCATTTTGACCGCGCACCACAGGTAGCCCAATCCGAAAACAAATGAGCGAAAAAAAACCCGCCAAGAAGAGCCGATAGCAGTATGGAAAAAGAGAAATCTTACTTTATACGGAAGGATCAATATTGTTAAAACCTTAGGATTATCTAAACTGGTTTACAACGCGTCGGCTGACGTTACCCAAAGATTTCTCCAAACTTGTTGATGAGTTTACATATTCTTTTGTTTGCAATAACAAACACCCTAAAATAAAAAAAGTCAACTTTGATAGGTAGCAAAGAAAAAGGAGGCCTCGATAAGGTCAATTTCGAAGATTTAGAAAGAGCAATATAAATTTGCTGGTTTAAAAGGCTCGATCTCCACCAAGCACCCAGCTGCCTGGAAGATTATACCTCTGCATTCGTTATCATGCTATGGCGGGATCTTTTTATTTAGACGCAATTATGATATAAAATTTCTAGAACTTCCATTCCTCTCTTCTTTTTACGGTGTAATCATCAGGTATTGGCAAGAATTAAAAAGAGCATGGTATAAAAAGTATTCGAAACCATCTCTACAACATAAAACCGTTTGGAATAATAGAGAAATTAAAATAGGAGGTTCATCAGTATTTTACAAGGATTGGGAATCGAAAGGTGTGATTCAGATAAAAGACTTGTTTGAGGGTAATAATCAGCCAATTAGCTTTTCTACCTTTCAGGCAAAGTTCAAAAATTAAATCCATTTTTTTTACAGTTTGCTGGTTTAATGAAAACAATTAAAGAGTATACTAAAAGAGCAGGAAAGCCTGGTGAAGTGCATAAGAATGCTCCAAGATGGTTTACAGATTTACAAAAGGTCACTGCAATAATCATTCGAAAAGAGTTTGTCGAGCTACAGTTTTGTGATCCAACAGCCGAGTTCACTATAAGGAATCACGGTGTTGACGAGTTTAACCTGAAAAAGGAGGTGTATATCTTACCCTTTGCATGCGGTCACAAAGGAAATAAAAATCAGCATGTTCCATTACAAGATCATACATAATATCCCACCAACAAACGACCAGCTCTTTAAATTCTTTAAATTCTTTAAAAAATTTTTTTCTTTGATTGCACATATTCTTTAGGAACTGGTGGCACGCACACACTTCCCAACCCATTACTTTAAATGCATGTTGTATTTTATATGGCCAACTGGATCCTATACTAAGGGACGGACCATTAGATTATTGATGGGGGGTTGCGAGAATTTTAGTTGCTCGATATTTTTTTTCTGATTCTAGCCGAGCCCTGCACGATATTTTTTTAAAGCGCCATGACCTTGCACGATATTTTTTTCTGAACTTACCTAAAGATTTTTTCAGTTACATTAATGCAATATATTTTGTACCAACAATCCTATATTTTTTTAGCGTGACTGTTATTTTTTACATTGCTCTCCCGCTCGCTCAAGTAGCATTCCTGGTTGGGCCTTGGAAATTAAAGAAAGCCACATAATTAATGGCAAATGCCAAAACAAAGCATGGATATTCTGTGGCTGACAAACGGGCTAAGAGAAAAGGGGGAAAAGGACAGTCAAAGCAAGAAATCACCACATAGAGATCAGCCCTGTATCAGCAGAAGTGATGAAACACAAACTGGTACCCAAAACCTAACATTACCATTTATATTTCATATAAATATTTCAACTTGATCTATTTTTGATCAAAAATGTTATTATTGCATTAAGATTACCAGCAGAAGTGAAACCAGAAGAGCCTTGTGTATAAACCTGCGAACATTTATAACCCAGATCATGTGTCCTGTACGCAATGTCAGCCGACGTATCGGTCGACATGTCGACCGACGGTCAGCCGATAGGCGGCCGAGGGTCGAACGAGAGTCGACCGTTACTCGGCCGAGATTTGGCTATTCTGTATGTCGGCCGACATGGTTGATGATGCACCGACAATCGTCCGATTGATCACCGACACTCAATAGCTATCGATAGTTTGCCGACAGTCTGCCGAGGTAACAGTCTGCCGTATATGTACTTCAAAGGTTGTAGAGGCCACAACTATTAATGCTTTCGTACAAGGCTAACCTTTGTAAACTTAAGATAGCATAAACTAGCAGCTCTTTATTTATTTTCCAGCCATGCGCCTCTGCATTATACTCCGATTGGAGTGCGCGGAGTATATATTAGAATTAGAACCAAGCCATACAGTAAAAAGTTGATGCTTATTAATAAATCGTAGCGACCCCAATATTTTCAAATGTTATTTGATGTCGAATACTGGGAGCCGGCGCGGGGTTTAAGTATCGACGAATTCATTGGAATAGCTCGGCCTATACATGTGTCAGTATTAGTCGCGAACTTCAGTTTAAATTGACCCATTTATACGAATCGTTCGCTGCTTAGCTAAGCGGTGCGGCTAACTTCCTCTCGTATAAATGGCCCTATTGTTGCTACTCTATTCCAGATTCAAGGCGAAATCTCCCCTACAGATTAAAAAAATCGGTACCCTGTTCCAGACCAAAACGGTGCGATATAGCGATTTATATACGCAATCGATCTTGCGCGAGCGGATGTATAAAAGCCACTAAAAAAACACAAATTAAGATATTAAACGTTGCATTTGAAGGAATTTCATGAGTCAATATGAGAGATTTAATTGTATAAAGGTACATTTTATACCGCAACAGAAAGGAATATTACTATACTTAGACTGAATTATATTCAATACAGTAAACCTTCCAGGTAAAAAAATTCCAAAAGAGTCACTGTTTATTTGAGTGAAAACAGTATACAACCGATACCCCACCGACATATAACCGACACCTTACCGATATACCACCGATCCACTATCGGCCGACACATACACAGCAGGAGGGGGGAAATCGACCGACGTGTCGGCCGACACACGACCGACTGTCGACCACCCCTTGACCGATCCGCTACCAGCAGTCGCCCTCGGGTCGGTCGACAGTCGGCCGATATGTCGGCCAACCATCGACCGATACGTCGACCAACATTGCGTACAGTACACATGATCCTATAACCCTATATCCACTAGGCCAGTGAGAACTCATCGTTTACCAGATAACTTTTTTCCGAAATATATACAGTCAGTTAATACAGGGTAAGTTTCGATTTATGAGTGCATGTGACTTTTTGCGGCGCTTTCTCAGTGTAAGCATATTAATAATTCATTTTGTCGAATTTTCATACAAACCTTCTAAAACCTAACCCCCAAATTTGAAAAAAACATTTTAAATCCCAAATCATTAATAGAACGAGTCTAAATACACCTGAACTTAATGGAGAATTTAGCGAAGTTTTCAAGTGTTTTCAAGTGCACTTTTGCTTTAACAATTTCAGGACATGCTTACACTGAGAAACCCCCCTTTTGCGATCGATCGTCCCATCAGTTTATCTGCTGTCTTGATCACGGCCATCTTGGATAATTTACATATGTCGACTGATTCCTGGTAACCAGTCTGTGTAATCTTCAGATCTGTATTGGGTTTCCTGTGGAAATTGTTCATAACAACAAACCAGTCTTCTTCCCTGGTTTATTTCTTTGCCTTTATTAATTTAATTTGTAAATGCGTATGAGACCAGCTAGTGCTTGCTCGATTTTTTTTTCTTGATTATTGTGTTGCTCGATATATTTTTTTCGATAGAAGAGCTTGCTCGATATTTATTTGGGGATTTGCGCAACCCCCCCATCAATAAGCTAATGGTCCGTCCCTAAATAAAGGGCTCTTTAACTCTTTGTCGTCCGGCCCTGTAAAAAGGAGACTTTAAAGTCTCCGCACGTCAAAATTCACCCCGCTTCCGGTTTTCATCAGAATTAATTAAAATAAACAGGGTAGTATCCCAGTATAATAAGCCAACCACTGATCCTGTTTGTTTGAATTTTCAACCATCCCATCCAACCTTAGGTTTGGTTCTGAATTAGTGTCGAAATAAGAGAAGTCTAAGGAAGTACATTTTTGCCTGTAGCTCCTGTCTGGTAAACAATTATATCACAAAACTTGGCCAAATAACTCGTTACTTAGTGAATATCCAATAGGCTGATTCTGCAGGAAAAGACCAGACATTTATAGATTTTAATTTTTTTTGCTTAACTCTTTACCGTCCGAGCCTGTAAATAGGAGACGCATGAGTCCGTTACTAGAAACAAATATTGCATCATGTCTAGACATGCTGGAAAGACGATGTTGCGATATTATGCGAAGGGATGTATGGCTTCAAAGTCATAGCTATAACAGGGATCGCTCGACTCTTTCACTATGGAGAAAAGCCCATTTGTTTTGGCGATTGTTTCGTTTCTTCGATTTTCACGAATTTCGAGGAGCTGAAAATCGGCTCAAAAAAACCTTCCCATTCGCACTTGAAATCAAGAGCAAACACAAAATAACCACTCAGTCGTTACAGTGCCTTGTTTAATCTTTCGAACCAGCAGGTTTGTTTTCACAAAACACACCAAGCGACGGTGAAACACGCCGATGTTTGCACTGCATTTCACTCGACCACATTTTCCTTCTCCCACCTCCGATTGCATGCTGGGTAATGGACAACAATTCCACAAGGGGTCTCCCCCTCTGGGACTCCGGTAGTCTTTTACCCCTACAGCCAAGAGCGGTGATTTGGACTCAAGCCGTTGCTTTAAAGTGACAAAAACACATCCTAATAGGTTGAGCAGGGGTAAAAGAATGCCAACTGCAGGATTTCAAGGATTTCATTGAAGACTTTTTCCCCGTGTCTGAAAGCACAAACACAACGGAAAAACCCTGTGAAATCCCCTCACAAGGCCTACTAAAAGCAAACCAAGTATTTTTTAGCCGTCCTCAGACTTAATGACGGTCCTCAAGCTCTCTGACAGTGGCATTTTTCTCCAAAATTAGAGCACATTTCATTGGAAACCCTACAGCAGTTGCAATACCTACCGTCGAACAGTTCGTAGAATTCACCCGAATGGCATTGTGGAGAAAGTTTGAGCCCTCGGCTTAAAAAGTCAGCAGTATTTAACTACCCCGGGCTAGCCAAACTTGAACTGAGGGGGGAGGGTTGAGTTAGCACTCAGGATTTCACCAATTGAGCTCACACACGATCGGACGACAAAGAGTTAATTATACAATAATTATTGCAAATATCACATGTACACGGCATTCATTAAGGGCACACACTTTTCGTTTGAAAATCAGTGTTTTTACCCTTCTTAGGGATAAAGCAGAAACGGGGAGAAAATGCGCCTCTTATAATTTCGCTTCAATTGAAAGATATAACAAGAAATGGACGCCCTACTGAAGTAGCTGGCTAGTTTATAGATTATTTGCATACTTTTTTGTTTTGTCTTTTGTGCGTAAAATTGATATATGACTAACTGTATTGTAAATTGTAATCCATAAAAATAGCACTGTAAAAATAATAATAAATTAAAATTTTAAAAATGCATGACTTCAGGCCTCTTCTTGTTACATTCATTGTTATTCACTGTTAATCTTCCGCGTGGTATTCCTTCATTTAAAAGCTCAATGAGGGTTTCTGCCGTCAAATTGATCTTCTTCAGCTTTCCCTATATTAACAGTCATGTGTAAGGGCTCTCAGTCCAACAGAAAGACTCTCCCGCTAGGGTATTCTGTGGTACAACATGCCTTAGCTGTGTGTTCGGAGTTAAGCTAATAATGGTAGGCTCGAAGTACTCAGATTTCTCAGTTGTTGCGGCCCACTGCACTACATATTTAGGCAAAAAAAATCCTAATTCACTACGAATTTAGGCAAATAATCCAGAAGTGTTGTCATTATGGAATAAACCAGCTGGAAATCCCTTGACTTCGTAGATTATCATTTTAGCGAGAACCAAGATTTATTTGAGGTAAACAATCATGTTAATTTTTAACATAAAATTTTCAATGAATTCGCACGTATTGTTACTCCAATAACAAGAGTTCTAGCTTAGCAATCATACAGCTACTAACAATTTTCAAGTTACCAGGCTTTTACGGGCAAATCGAGTGAGTAATGATGGACGAACGGCTCTGGCAAAGAGAGGAACGAAGGCGTATGTTTTTACGGGACTACAACTTTGCGGCTGTACAAAATTACTCGTATCTATCCTCGCTGGGAAGCGTGAGGAAAATGTGAAGCCACATTTGGATACATTTCCGTGATAAAACGTCCTTTATACTACTAGTATTGATCGGGGTTTATACTGTAAAGTTGTTCAGAGAAACTATGGTGTGACAGAAAGGAAGGAGATTACAGTAAACATGGCGGCCATAACTGATAGTTAATTATCAGGTCTTCTTATTTTAGATTGGGAAGCCAGAATTATTCGTTTAAGCTTGATAGAATACGATTTTATAGTCACCAACATAGTTTAGAAAATAAATCGAACGAGGCAATTGAGATTTGTTAAAATACCGTCTCATAATTTAACTTCGAAACACAAACTTCCATACAAACTACAGTAAAGTTTGAGCATCAACATCTGTTTGTTGCTCTAATTTGGTGTATAGTGCGCACGCGTGGGATGGATTTCTGACAATGATGACGCCGGGACTCTTTCCGATTAAGTTGTGGCTGCCACCATGTTGATGTGTGCTGTTTTCAGACAGCAAATCGTTACTCTTGTGACTACAACAAACTCATGTTTACTTATTCAAGACGGCCAACATATTACACTCTGACTGCGCATGCGTAGCTTGTACTAATGCTTAATACTTGGAGCGCGGGCTCACAGTATTAATGAACGATACTGTGTCAGTATATCAACATGTGGGATAACGACATAGTTTTACCTGAATAGGTTCCAAGTCTCAGACGATACTTGTCACTCTCGCTTGACACCGCGAAGTAGCCAAACTCAGCGAACTTACTATTTCCCATTGTGTCTTCCAACTCAACACGAAGCCTGTTTCCAGTCTGGTAAGTAAGGCGGTAAATCTTGTCTAGTCCCAGCCAGAACTCGCCTGTCAGGTTTCCGAAACCGGTTTTGTAGTCTGACCATCCTCGGTAGAAGTTGACTGATCCATCTTGTCTCTTCTGGAATACTGTCCACCCGCCGCCTGAGGTTTTCTGGTCACAGTACACCTGAAAGGGTAAGAGGCAAATATGGTTTTAAATTAAACAAAAGAAAAGGTGTCTTTCTGTGATGATTTATAGTTATGACTTAGGCTCAGGCTTTTTATTTACGCGCGGCTGGATATTGTGATGGCACTACTTCGGTTTAACCCCGCGCCAAGAAGCCTAGCTGGCCAAAACCTCTTGAAAGCGAAATCGAGAGGTCTAACAGATTTTGACTGAGAGGTCTATGAAGTATACGTTTGAAACATAAGTCGATATTTTCTGCCATAGCGGTACTTTACGCATAAACCGACTCAAAAAATACGTATATTTCCCTTTGCGAGAGTTTACCCCGAAGGTTTTGCCAGCCTTCTTACTGGGGTGTCAAAACGGTCGCCATTTTGAAAAAAAAAACCACGGAGCAGACGCCTGGGGACGAGGCTAGTTATAACCTGTACTGCAACGACACTGAAATCTAAACATTGCTAAAAAGCATACAGTTGAACCTCTTGTAAACAAACTTCATGTTAGCCGAACTGAGATAGTCGCTTACGAGAAGTTTAAAATGCACTGATTTGAATGAGGATAAACTGAACAGGTTTTAAAGTGCCTATGAAGTGAAAACAAATCGATCCTGTTTTTATTTTATTTTATTAAATTCTAGTCTTCCCTTAGTAATTTTGTGCTATTAAAAAGAAATGTGCGCGAACATTATTACTTCCGTGTCGAAGTCAGGCATAATTATCAAAATCATGCGACATTTTTTATGTCGTTGAAGATTCGTTAAATATATTCCATTCTGTCGTGCGTCTGTCCTCTGATAGATGCACAGATGACGTCACAGCGTCAAGAGAACACGAGACGCAGTGGAGTAACTGATATTCACTTCACGCTGTGACGTCATCTGTGCATCTATAAGAGGACAGACGCACGACAGAATGGAATCTACTTGTTTTGTATAAGAAACTCAAACTAGAAACTATGAAACGAGTTGAGAAATTAGATGCCCGCGCTCATGACGTCATCCATGCGTGTGTTCTCTAATAACACATGGCTCTTGACCAATCGGAGCGTGCGTTTCGGGCTGATTATTATATAAATGCTAAGCACATGCTTTACATCAAGTGGTTTGCACATCGGTTAGCTCAGCGGTTAAGCGCCGGTCTGTTGTGCGGGAGGTCGCGGGTTCAAACCCCTGCCGGACCAACACTCAGGGTCTTAAAATAACTGAGTAGAAGGTGCCGCCTTAGTGAAACAATCTCGTTCACGAACTGCAAATGGTTAGACCTTCACGTCTTATCGGATAAGGACGTTAAATCGTAGGACTCCCGTCGGCCTCAAGTTTATCAGTCTTTCAAGACTGTTACGAGTTACCGACGTTAAATAAGTTCGCTTTATATAATACAAAATACAGTGCATTGTTTGTTTAATTCTCATTCTAAATATGTCTTACTTGAGAGGCCTTGCCACCTGTCATATTTCTTTCTCAAAGAAGCGTTGACATCGGCCATATTTTTACTTTAGCGAATATAGCTGTGCAAACCACTTGACGTCATGTATGTGATTAACATAATTATCGCACGATTTTGACAATTATGCCTGACTTCAACACGAAAAAAAATCATCTTCGCGCTCTCCAAATGTATTTTTAATTGCACAAAATGACTTAGGGAAGACTAAAATCTAATAAAATAAAATAAAAACGGGGTCGATTGTTTTCAATTCATACGGTACTTTAAGAAATATGCTCTCTTACGAGAGGTTTAAAATGCAGTGATTTACTTTTATGAACTAACTTAACAGGTTTTTGGAGATATGATCCTTTAGAGGTTTCAATCAAATAGAGTGATTTAATTAAGGAACAAGCTGAACAGGTTTTCTGAAATAGAGTCGGCTATTCGAGAGGTTTATATGTTAGCGTAATTTGACTGAGGATCAGGTGGTCAGGTGACACACAAGATGTTGTGAAATTGGAAAAAGAGAATAATAAAGGTCCTTACACTAGCTCAGCTATCTCCATTCCCTGCTAGCAGAGGTCTCTCTCTGTCTTGGTAAAATGGAAGGCGAGGGAGAGACCTCTGCCGACATCCGACGCTTGCCGTCCACATTCATGGACGAGTCAAACCAGTTTCGAAAACACGTTTTACCGGAAATAGCTGTATGCGTCAGTTGTTTTTTTACAGTTGTTTCGTGCGCTTATAACTACACGTGAGATCGCGTCACTTGTTGCCAAGGAAGCTTCACGCATGCGCGACAGAAAAATCGTCGGATGTCGGCAGAGGTCTCTCCCTCGTCTTCCATTTTACCATGACAGAGAGAGACCTCTGCTAGCAGGGAACTATCTCCAAGGTTTTATTGTACATTATAAAACTCATTAATAATTTATGAAGCAAAAACAAAGGAAATTAATAAAATATCAGTGTCTTTAATTCTACTAGAGATTTCGTCCTGATTTACTTAAACTTTGGCTTCGATTTTCTCGGCCAAAATAAGTCGTATCACCAAGATAACTGAACCCATGACTCTCTACATCTATACGTTTGATAAGTGCAATAAAGAATTTGCGTCCGATCTTTATGGGATTTACAAACTCTCGCTTGAAATCAGCCCGAGTTTGTAAATCCCATAAAGATCGTCCGTTCATGTTTTATCTAGTACTTAATTTCACCCAGTCTCTATAACCGCCTGTTAACACTCGAACATAAAAATGAATATCAAGATTTTAATAAACAAAAGTATAGCTATTCTGAGGTCATGTATGGAAATTATAAGCAAGATTCATAAGTTTGCTGTTCTAGTTTTGAGGTGATTCAGCGTACCTCGAATTGTCCCAGACAATCAGGATCCACGGTGAACACACCACTCGTGCTATTGCCATGCTTGAGGACTTCGCCACAGTTCTTACACACTGGAGAGACTAAAATCAAATGTAACGTTCAAATTCAAGCTGAAAACCCTCTCCGAGTTACCTAAATGGGCCGAATAACAACAATTGGCCTTATTAATTCGTGATGGACTTCATCTGTCGGAGTACAAAACTGTCAGAGTCGTGGAATTCGAGTGACTTTATAAGGGACGGACCATTAGAAAAGTGAAGGGGGAGGGGGAGGGGGGGGGGGGGGAGTGGAGGAGGTGCTGGGGCTGGAAATTATCATATAGACAGACAGTCAAGAAAAATATTTTGTGCAAAAACATGGTGACACTGTTATGCCCTCAAGATGCTAGACATTTGAGATTGCACTTGTGTCTGCATACTAATCACCTGTAAATATGATATTATTATCTCAGGTTTACTATAATTTGTAATACTGGCATCACGTTTGTTCTACAACTTGTGAATCATTCCACAAACACTTGAATATTTCATTGGAAAACTGGAAAGCTGCGATGGTGCTTGTTAGTATTCAATGCCACACTCTCCGCATGTACGATACCGCTTTCTCGAAGTGCATTTCCACATTCTCTCTCTTGCAGATATAGCATACAACAGTCTCACTTCTTGTTTGAATCTTTGCATCCGCAACAAGATTTTGCCAGAACTAAATTTAGTTGATGTCAAATTAATTTCAAAGGCACATGTGCTAGTATAGAGCTTCTCAGCAAAACTTAAATTAACATTAGTTCATGTCTTCAAAGTTAGCGTTAACATAACTTTTACCCTACTTTCAAGATCAAGACGAATCCCAGAGTTACAAAAATAAACCTGATATAATAATCTCATATCTACAGGTGATTAGTATGCAGATAGGATTTGCGATTGACGTCATGGAATCCAAATATAGATAGTAACCGCCACTTCCTGAATCCAAAAATAGATGACGACTCATCGTGAGAACAATAGGCGCCACACGGCCGCCGCATGAGAACAATAGGCGCCAGTTGGTGAACTCTTATTTGTATACAATGAAAAAAGACTGAATACTAACCTTTACATGTGACTCCGTTTCCACAGAAACCGTGAAAACATGTACAGTAGAAGGAACCGTTGATGTTCGTACATGTGGCATTATGTGAGCAGTTATCAGTTCCATTTTTACACTCGTCAACATCTGATAAATAAACATAAAATTTAAAATCCAACAGCTCACATTATATTTTAGTGATGCGCTATTACTCACCCTTGCACGTGACTCCGTCTCCACGATACCCAGCCCGACACGTGCAGATGAACGCTCCGTCAGTATTTCTACAGTTAGCATTCTGTGAGCAGTTTTGTGCTTGATCTTTACACTCGTCGATGTCTGATAAAAGGAAGTAAATGCTAGTTTCAAATTGAAATAGTTTAGTTTGTATTCGCTCAGGCATTGCGAACTTGCTGCTTAATATGGTTAATTTTGATATTTTGTAATTTGAGATGCAAAATGTTCGATAAAATAAACACTCGTCAGTTTCACTCTGATTATACGAACATTGTTCATCATCTGTGCTAGAAATACTGACATTTAACTTTAACTCACCTCCATTCGTATAACCCAGAGTATAGGATAGGGTTGTGCCGCGGAGATATCGAAACCCTGACCCTATTTAAGGGTACAAAATGGTAAATGGGTACGTAACCTTTCCAAGACGAAACTAAAATATGAGACCCTATTTAAGGGATAACTGAATATACTCAGAATTTATTGAACAGATCGTTTTTATTTCTCTCAGTCTGTGTAATGCCGGATTGTTATGTTTAGCGGGCATTGGGGAAATGCACGATATTGCATATCAAAAGTTAGGGGAACAAAAAAAAAGCGTACCCTATTTAAGGATCGAATATTTTATTTATTTATTTTTATTTAAGGATGATAATACAGAATATGAGACCCTATTCAAGGTTCCGGCACCTCGAAAATCATGCCCTATCCGAGTACCCCCGGCCCCGGAGAGAGAGAGAGAGGCAGAGGGAGAGAGAGGGGGAGAGGGAGAGAGAGAGAGAGAGAGAGAGAGAGAGAGGGGGGGGGGGGGGGGGGTTGTCAGGAAGATTTTCATCAGTATTTTCTTTTCTCCGACGCGCAACACAGAAATAAAATAGCAGAACTCATTTCTTTCGATACATTTTTGTATAGTCGCTGGGTTCATTTAGGGTTCAGTTTCCCTTTAAATTTGATAATTCATAACGTTTCCTCGTGAAATTTAGGGTCAATCTGAATTCGTATGCTTTCCCAACAATAAGATGATTGCCTGGACTCGTGTTAATAAATAACTTACCTCTGCACGTCTTATTGTATTCAAGGTAACCATCAGTGCATTGTCTTTTCTCCTAAGAAACAAAAATAACAATTTGTTTTAGCAAAATACAACAACAACAACTAGAAATGTAGTCTGTTTTATGTTACAAAACCTCGGTCAAACGGTTTCAACATCTCTTCAACATTGATATTTTAGAAAGATGTTGAAAGCATGCGCGTTAAACGGTTTCAACATCTGTTCACATTCTAATGAACTGCTCATCAGTAATGTTCTTGTATATATCTCAGGCTAGGTCAAACGGTTTCAACATAAAAATGGTTTCAACAAATGTGTACCGATGCATGTTGAAATAATGGCTCAAAACGTAGGATAGTTAGACTAGTATGTGCATATATCCGTACTTTAGAGTAGAGATCACAAGATGGAAGAGCATTTATATAAAGTATAAATAGTAACGGTCTATGGATGGATCCTTGTGGTATTCCACAATTAATTTTACAGCTATCTGACAGTACACCATCCTGACACACGTTTTTTTGTGTTCGTGAATGAATAAATGAATGAATAAATGAATGAATAAACGAATGAATAAATGAATGAATAAATAAATGAATGAATAAATGAATGAATAAATAAATCGAACCAGTTTAGACTTGCTTGTCAGACACCATATAGTTTCAATTTCCCTAATACGATTTTATGGTCCATTGTGTTAAATGCCATTTTTAGGTCCAAAAAGATAATCCCCTTTAAAAGACCCTTATCCATGTTTAAAAACCAATCATTGGTGGCATCTAGTAGAGCAGTCAACGTGGAATGTAAGGGTCTGAAACCAGATTGTGAATCTGTAAGTAAACCATTTTCTGTCAGATAGCTATAAAATAGATTAAAAATAGTCATTTCTATTAGTTTAGTGACGGCAGGCAAAACAGAGATAGGTCTATCAGTAGTTATCGGGAATGCATTTCTTGTCATCTTTATAGATTGGTATTACCTAACCAACTTTCCAATCACTTGGGAAAATCCCATTGCAATTGAGGTTAAATATAAAAGTAAGAGATGGGGCTATTATTGTATCTGCCTCCTTTAACAGCCTAGTTGAAATGCCATCTAAACCACATGCTTTATTTAATGGCAGGGCTTTTAACAGTTTAATAACCTCATTGTTTGATGTCTCTTCGACAGTAAACGAATGTTTGGTTGACCGCCTCCTGGATAGTTCAGCTGTTAGAGTTGTTAGAGCGCCGGTCTGTTGTGCGGGACTGGGATCGTGGGTTCAAACCCCGGTCGGACCAACACTCAGGGTCTTAAAAATAACTGAGGAGAAGGTGCTGCCTTTGCTCTAACATCTGCAAATGGTTATACCTTCGCCGTGGCTTGGATGATCGCGTAAATAATGGCGGTCCCGTCTCCAAATATTGGGGACGTCAAAGAACCACTGTGGACGCAATAAACCCTGGCCGTGACCACCCACAGTGCCAGCAAGAGGTGGGCTTGCTGGATTAGTGCCGGGCTACTGGTGAATGAGACCTCTAACATGTATAACGGCCAGTAGTCCAATGGAACTAATAGCGAGCGCTGGAACAACACTGAAGACTGAAGTTATATAGTCAGAATACTGCCTCACAGAAGAGGGTAGTTGAGAGGCTAGTTTAGGCCCTTAACCTATGTAAAGTGAGCGTTAAATGCATTGCTACGACGTTGGAAATAATATACAAATGCTGGAGGGTCTGAAAGAACAACAGGTGAAGCCTAAAGTTACCCGGGCCTACGTAAACAAAATTCATAAAGACAGATGTGCCGTGCACCTCTATGAGAAATGCTTGAGCTTGTGGTAAAAGAATCAGTTACATTTTAATGATATTATTACATGTTTCAGTTGAATATCTATGTTTGCATACTATTATTGTCGTTGTTGTATAGGGTAGAGCGGAGCTGAATTCAAAACCGGGACCGGTCAAACTTAAATTTCAATTTCAAATTTTATGCAGCCGGAAGCTAAATTACAGATATGTCAGGCCCAAACCCTGAAGTCATGAACTGGATACAGAATAAAGTGGCTATCCCTTATTATTTTCAACACTTTAAAGGCGAGTTTGCAGGCAGACATGACTGTGCCTCTCCTCCGTCCAGACGTTTCCCTAATCATGCAAGTTGCAGGAAATTATCTTCATCATTTCCGACGATATCAAGTCTTGAGTCTCCTCGGGTGCTTTAAAACCTTGGGGTAATGTTGGCCATTTTCTCCGCCGCATATTGTTTCTTTCCTCACAGTCGAACCCACTTAATTAAAGTCGAAATTATATGCTTAAACTTACGGTTCCTGAATTTACGGATTTCACACAAGCCTTTCAATTTGGATTCTGTGATTGACGTCTCTCGTTACAACCTCTGTTTATAACCACAGACTTTTAAGTGATGAACGTTTGACCTTTGTCGGGTCGAGTAGGTTTTTTTTTTGTCTCTCACAATCTGCCATTTGATTGGAAGCCCTCAGCTTACATCCACCATACAACTGGCTGGTCTTTGGGCGTATCCATCTCCCAGTACATAGATGATAGATATGTTATGGGTTCCAACGCTCAACCATATCTACATGTACTTGGCAACGCTTTGCCCCACTTCACCCCGTATCCTACTCCAGGCTCTTCGGGTGTGAATTGTTTTCTCCCAGTGTCACGCTGCCAAGATCGTCAAGCCGGACTTCATGCGTAACCCTACGCCTTCCCTCTGATTCCAGCAGTCAACACTTTCCTTAATCAGGAGCTCATCGCTGCTACAATCATTCTACCTAACATTTACCCGCATCGGGTTTGGCGGCCATAAGTTCAAGTGTAATCCCCCAGGAGAGTTTTACTGGCATTAAAAGTCAGGAAGTCGTGGTTTGGTTCCCAAGCAAATAAGGGTGGGATTTCTCAGTTACCCTCCATGGGATCTGTATGCCTTCCATGCTTTGTTTCTCTGCTGATGATTGATATTTCCTTTCCCATCAGACACTCTCTCTTGCACCATGTATCTGGAACTCGGCTGTCTCGTGGCCACAGTACCACTACCCGAACGACCAAGACATCTTCTTTTATTATCAATGTGGCTACAACGCGCGAACGCGCACAGTGGGCACAAATGACCCTCAAATCGCTCATGTTGCTATATTTTCAAAACTAACTAATGTCGAAGATTGTATTTTTGTGGGAGGATTAAGACGGATGAACGAAACAAAATCCGATGATTTGCATTACCGTATACATCTTGATGACGTCACAATTACGTCATGTATCCATTTATAATAGGTTTTCCAATGTTTTCAATTACCTTTAAAATCAGTAAATTGTATTTTTGAATTCCCATCATCTTGACAACAAAGAAATCCAAAACCCGAGTTCGATTATTTAAGAGGGAGACAAGTTATTAAAAGTTAAATTTGGTAATTTTCCCGCCAAAATTTAGCGGGAAATATTCAACCTAAAACCATTTACAAAATAACTTCTTCATTCATCTTATAGAGTTTAGAATAGCTGTTAATGAAAATCTAGCAACTATAGCAGAATACATCTGTACCCACAATCGTATGAATTTTTGAGAGGAATTGCTTTAAAATGCAACTAACCCCTTTTGCAATTTTTATACATATGAATCTTTGAAAGGTTTTGAGTACTTCTGCGAAGAAATTTTTGGCTTACAGAGAATACTCTATGTTCTAGGCTTGTTTGAAATGGTGAAAATTTGACCTTTCCTGACCCATGACCGCGTAAGAAAAAGCCTGGGTCGATTCTTGATCTTACGTCACCTCATTAATAAATAGAATGCAAGCAACCGTGGAGGACGATCCTGCTGGTGTACGTTGGATCAGTGATTGATCTAAACGGCTGAATACATAAAACTAAAAATAGCAAAGCCGACACAGCGTAAATTTTAGAGGTTTATAACGATATTTCGGCTGGCCAAACCAGCCTTCTTCAGGTAATATGAAGAAATGTTATTACATTGGCGAACGTGACTAACTAGAAATATGGGTTACGAAATACAGGAAATAGATGACAAATGATTGACACTATAAATATAGAAATAACAAGATAATGAGGTTATATATATACCAGCTAGTATGACTCGTCACGGATGTTGAGACCATAAGGTACGATTGTTCTAGCTTGTGTAATGAGAGTAGCTTCTCTGGCCTTACGAATTGAATCTCTATTAGAGAACATTTTTTCGATGGGGATTAGTTGCATGTCATTAGCATTATTCTCCATGGCGCCTTTCCATCACAACAACATCGATATATAGAGAATATACACAGTCTGTGAGTTGTTAGTAAAGAAAACAGTTATTTTAGAGTAAATGCTAAATATGTATTCAAATTATTGCAAAGTCGAATGAGTTGGATGACGTAAGATCAAGAATCGACCCAGGCTTTTTCTTACACGGTAATGCGTCAGGAAAGGTCAAAATTTCACCATTTTAAACAAGCATAGAACATAGAGTATTCTCTGTAAGCCAAACATTTCTTCGCAGTAGTACTCAAAACCTTTCAAAGATTCATATGTATAAAAATTGCAAAAGGGGTTAGTTGCACTTTAAAATTCACCGTGAACAAGAGTATATGTCATTATGACGTCATATATTTTTGAAAACGTCGGCTTAGGAAATAAATATCTGACCATTTTTCGGGTTTTAACGAAGAAATGTACTTATTGTACATGACTCGCGAATAAGCAAAAACCGTGGACGAATATCCTGCTTGTTGAACGTTGGATCTGTATGAAGATCTAAACAGCCAAATAATAATAAATAGAAGCGAGAAGTCCAAGGACTATAGTAAAGCTGAAACAACATGTATAGTTTTAAACGTACTATATTTCGGCTAGCCAAACTAGCCTTCTTCAGGTACTAGATGTTGTAAGTAGAGAGTTCTAAAATAGGGGGTTACAATATATAGGATTTCACAATATATAGGATTTCACAATATGTAAATAGGAAGTGACGCAATGGAACGGATACTGGTAAAAAAAATTGAAATAATAAAGTGATGTAGATAAGGTAAATAAAGGTAGGTAACAAATTACGATAAACTAATGGATACGGAAAACTAATACAATGTGAATAGATGAATAGGAAATAAGGTGAAAGTGAGCTAGGTTTCATCACGTCTATTGATGCCATGAGGTTCAAGTGTTTTGGCCTTGTCTATAAGGTAGGATTCTCTGGCTTTACGAATCGAGTCTCGTGAGGAATGCATGAGTTCTAAGGGAATGAGTTGCATGTTAGTTTTAGAATGGTTAGGGTTAGAAAGAAAATGTTCTGCAACAGTGGAGGGTTTAGACTTAATGTTAGGTTTGTCAACTGATCGTCTATGTTCGTTGAATCTGTCTTTGAGGCGTCGTTTGGTTTCACCAAACGTCGTTTGGTTTCACCATGTATTGGAGGTGACATAGATTACATTGTACCATGTATATTAATTTTTAGAGTTACAAGTGACATGCGAATGGATTAAACGGGTTTCACCTGTGGAATGGAAAGTGTATTGTTTAAGTGTTTAAGTGTATTGTACATGGTCTTTTTTAATATGGTCTTTTTTAATATTTCTTCAATGTAGAAAGCATAATTTAAGTCAGACCCAAGACGTCAGAAAATGTGACGTCACAGCATTCAAAAATATGTATTGATGTTGTTGTGATAACATGCTTTGTTGCAAACGTATACCTAACGAAGAATTTGACCTTAAAAGGAGTCGTTCGTCATGACGTCACAGCAACGTCATTAGACAAACCCGATTGAACTTGAAGGCGTAATTTCATATTAACATTAACCTACCAAAATTTCGTTAAATTTGAGGTGGAATTAATTTTTCTTGCTAGTTTACATATTTTTGGCACGCTCAACATGAGCGATTTCAAGGCCGGGTCATTTATGCCCACCGTAAACCGTATATAAATTAAGCTTTAACCCTAGCTTCATCGTATTCGGAGGCTTTCACATACTGATCACAAGTATGATTTTCTATCCCTAATGGTTCGAACCAACAGGAACCTTTTCCTAACTTTGTAAAAATAGCTCTTAATTTGCCAATTAAACAGTCCATTATTTCATAGGCTAGACGATACGGGCACAAGCAAGCACAAGGTCTTTATTGCCAACGCGCCCGTGTGGACAGCCCACTGTATGGACCTGTGTTTTGGCCTTCTCGATCGTCCTTCCAGATGAGAAACGTCTGAGATTCTGAGGAGTGGCAGAGAGCAAATGCCAGGGGAACGAGTGAGTCAAGGAAACGCTGCGCAGTTGTTCGCCTTCCACAGCGAGAGGAATCTCTTGAATGATCAATGTTCTAAAGCCTATAGTATCGATAACTGGTAAATCAAGTTTTAGTTTCAGCTGGTACGGGGGCCAAAGCCAAACAAGCTAACCCCCTTTTCTTTGATATGCTGGTATCGTTGCTCACATTATTGAATTCCAAGTTATTGGGCCTTCTGTTCTCTGCAAAACAGACTGAACTTCTTGTTCGCCCGGGATGCAGCCTTCTTTGCCCTAGATTTCTTCTTTGGCGCCGGATCCTGGCTCAGATCTCGCTTGGACTTTATCGCACGAGATAGCATTATTATCGGACAACAAGGGTTTCATATTCAATCACACATTCGGAAAGACCCTAAGCGATGGCTCGAACAACCTGCTTGTTATCATACCCTCAAGACACCCCACTCAAGTTCCTCAAGAATTATGCCAAGGTATCTAAGACACTTAATCTCAACATTCATGATGGTGAAATGTTATACAGCTTTCGAACTGGCTGCTAGATTATCCTCAAGCTCTTAAGTGCTTCCTCTGACGAAATTGTCCAGCAATTTGGTTGGAGATCGATATGAAGACGGTCCAGCTAACATGGTGCTCCCCCCCCCCCCCGATGCTAAGTCACCCGCCATTATGTTAGCTGAACAGTACTCAGGCGCAAGCTGTATATCTCTCACTCCTCTATTTGCGGACGGCACCATCTGATGGGGACGTCTTTATATATACATCGCTAATATTATTTATTGTTTTGTGAATATTTATTAGGGTTTAAGGTTTGGTTTAGTTATGGAGAGGATAGCCTCCTTTTGGTCATATTATATATATTATTGGATCAAATGCTCTGGGCTGAGCCTTTGCCTTGTCACACACGAGAACCGTCCGCAAAGCACGGCCGAGATCCCCATATGTCAGTACAAGCGTTTAAGTTCACGCTTGATTTTAACGGAACACGGGAAACATAATAAGCGTTATTTGTAAACGTGAGAGCTTCAATCTCCTTTAATAGCACGGGTATGGACTGTTTTCACATCAATTTCGTAAAGTGTGCCTATTGTACATTGAAAAAACACAGGGTTATAACAGCTCTAAGTAATCTGAACGGTCTTTTGAATTGTATTGAACACACGAAGTGACGGGTTATTTTCTTGTGTCTTAATTGTTATGAAATAGTGTACTGGTCTGAAAAGGAGTATGGAAAATCTTATATTTCTGGTCTGTAATAAGGTCAGGATTTTGAGACCCGGATGGCACACCCCACCCAAAATTTCTGGTTGTACCCCTCCCTACAAGCGTGAGGTGCGAACAGGGTTATAAACTCAACTGGACGGATTTTCATCTCAGCTCGCTTGGCGGAGTAGCGATGTCCCTTCCAGTGGTACCAGTTAACACCGTCAGCATATGACGAGTGCGCACCGTTGTGGTACAAACCGTTCAGATTAGATTGATGACAGTTTTTATGCCACCACGCACTCTTGTACTTGACTGCACAGTTGCTACTGGATCTGTCGTTGTCTCGATCTTTCGTGCTAAAGCGTTGGCCGCGATGGTAACTCAGTGAATCACCGGCATTTCCTATAAAATTAACACAGTCATTATGATCTATCTTCATTCATTGGATTGGGAGGCGTCTCTGATAGTTATCGTCATTTATTTAATTTGCAGCCGTAGAATATTACATCACAAGTGACTATTTGGATGCCTGTTTTCAACATCTAAACCTTATAAGATGTAAAAAGTTTGGAACGCGCCTTTCAATACTCATGCAACATATGCACGAGGCAACGCTTTTGAAATAGCTCTCTGTAATCCTCCACATCCCACATGCTTTGTATATTACTTATGGCTAAATTATAACATTCAATCTATAAAATTCATTACATGATATAGTCAGTGGTATACCGCTACCACCAGTGGGGATATCATTGTTATCAACGCGTGTGGGATATCACTTCGCAGACGAAAATTTGTTTAGCTTCATTTGACCGTCATGTGATTAGCACGGAACCTCTCGAGACCTGTATTCTGATTGCACCCATAATACTATACTTCTATCTTTTTTGTAATGCATTTTATAAAGGTTAGGGTGTTTTCTATTGTTGGGACAATACTAGGCCAATACTGATGCTCGTTTCGAGAAGTTCCACCCGACTCCCTAATGTTCCTAAAATATGAAAAACACTACTTTTAAATAGAGACAACGTAATTTTGAGCAAATGTTTTATTGTGACTTCCTTTAAACATTTGTTTTTTGTGATTTTGCTGATTTTCAAAAATATAGAAATGAAAATGCTCAGTGTAAATACATGGCTGCTTGGAGATACAGAATTGTCTTCCCTTGTTTAACTTGCTGAACACTCGAAGATGAATACCGTATCTCCGCGCAGCCATGTAAGTAAAGGTTGTATGCCGCTACCTCGTACAAGTGATACATCAACCCGAGGAGAAACCGAGGGTTCATATATCGCTTATACACCGAGATAGAAGGTATATAACCGTCTGATATACTCGGTGGTGAAGTTTCCTAAAAAAATGAATCTCCAGGTTGATAAGTAAGTTATCAACCTCATAAATTTATTAACAAGAAGCTGCACGCAGCTTGAACTCCGGCGTATCTTTTGTAACGCGGACGATCTCAGATACCTGCGTATTTGCCAATTACAACGCACAATCAGATACGAAAGTACGCACACACAGTTGATCTCATATAAAACTCCACGAGTCAGAACACGGGCGACTTCAAGTAAGCCAGTGTACCCTAGGAGAGGGTCTGAATGGGGGGGGGGGGGGGGGGGGGGGTCTACATGTCAGTTGTCAGTTAAAATTTTGGCCATTTGTCAGTTGTCAGTTAGCCCTAGTTAATCATTCCTGGTTACTAGAGCAAATTTACAATGTTTGACCCACAAAAACCAAATTTGTCAGTTGTCAGTTATTTTTCGGTTGTCAGTTGTCAGTAAAAAAATCGTCATTTGTCAGTTGTCAGTTATTTTTAAGGCCGTTTGTCAGTAGTCAGTTAACCCATTCAGACCCTCCTAGGATAACACAGGTAGCCCGAAAATACTAGATGATCTGTTCTAAAACTCCACATGAGTCAGGACATGAGTGAACACGAGTGCACAGCAGTTCATAATTTAATTAACAAAAAATTGTAATAAACAAATATAATTATAATTGTTTTATCGTCTTAGTTGTCTCGGGTTACCTGTGTTATCAGTGCGGTACCCTATTTTTGTATTTCCGGGCTACCTGTGTTATTCTAGCTTGACTTAGTTGTGTCGGGTTACTTGTGTTTTAAGTAAGGTACCCTCTCTTTGTATTTTCGGGTACTTGTGTTCACATCGTTATTAGAATGCACACAGCCAGATCACTATTAGTACACACGCACAATCAGTCAAATTGGATTGGACAATCAGATGCGAAAGTATGCACGCACAGTCTCATCACGTAGCAGCGCCAGATGCAAGAAGCTGCACGCACCTTTAAAGAGGAACTAAAGCCTAAAATCAATTCAATATCTATGCAAAGATGTATTCGAAATAAATAAATTGTGCTATTTTATTTAGTCTATGAAGAGAAAAGCTGAAACCTTCCTCGCAGCCTCCGCTCAGACGGCGCAAGTCTGTTTTTTTGCTAAACTAATGGCTCCTAATTTCGAACCATTGTTTTCTTCGATATGGGGAAATTTGCTTTGAATTGAGCAACACGCAATCTAAATTTATTAGCGGAGAATCGAACCTTGAAAACTAATTTTCTCTGCAAAGTCGCGACAAGAAAAATATAATAGCAAAACTTATATCTTTTGAATACATCTTTGTTTAAACGTTGTGATCACAAGTAGAACACGAGTGAACACGAGGGCACGCAAGTAGAACACGAATAAACACGAGCAACTTCAAGTAAGCTAGGATACCTGGATACTGACCGGTGGCCCAAAAATACTAGGATCCAAATACTAGTAGGATCTGAAATATAACTCCCACGAGTCAGACCAGGAATGAACATGAGTGCACTAGCGCTTCATGATTTAATTAATACAAAATCATAATAATAATAAAACAAGAGCCCATCTGGGCTTTCACTCGGGCCACATGAGATTGAAGATGTAATACACTTTCATTTGAAATCCTCTTAGTAATAACCAAAGGAAGGAATTATTAGCTGAATTTAGCAGTCTTTCGTGGCCGGTAGCGCGGTGACTTTCATTCTCTGCTCCTCTAGTATATATGTAATTTAATAGTTTTATTTTTCTCGTATGTTGACCTTTTAATTTAAACACTACTTATTCGTTTAACACACTGCATTTGAGTAGGCATATATTCATTGTTTTGAACCCGAGAATTAACCGTACTACCGTACTTCATGGTCCCTTTCTTTAGTAGTGAGTTGTCGGTCAGGTGATTGTAAACTCTCGTCATTTAGCACAGAAAATGTATTCTGATGAATAGGGATCGGGTTGTCATGTAAGAAATATGGCTCTTGAACAAACTGATAAGCTTCAGTAGGTTGGGTAGTCTCGGAACACTGGAGACCTTGGTCTTTCATTGTCTAATTCCGTCTCTTCCGGTTTGAATTTGACTCATGTGTATGTTGCTTTTGGAGTTTCAAGGATATGTTGATCCAAAACTACAGGCTCTTAGGGTTTTTCATTGACTTGTGAACTTGCAGGCTCTGTAATTTGTTTTGTTTTCTTAGTATAATATAAAGTGTTGAACATGTTCATGTTCTCAAGCATGTCGCGCGTGACCTCTGTTTCTTCATTCATTAAGTTCTCTACTTTCATCTGTAATCTGGGAAACTCAATCTTTGCCCATGCCTTGGCACATAACTATTCCAGTTGTTAAGTAGACGTGGATGATTATAAGTAAAATCCTTCGACAGCTTGTACCGTTTCCGCTAGGTCAATATCCTCGCTGGAACGAAATAACTTGATCTTAATACTCTCTGATCCAACTTACGGTAAATTTAAATCTCTGACAGTTTTTAAGAGACTCGTAATATTGGTCTTGAAGTGCCTTCACCCAAAATAATATGTTTTCCTCGGATGTTTTAAATGCAGCACAGCGAGCCGATGGCTTATAGATTCCAATATGTATTTCTTCGAATTTTAGCTTTCCGGATCCTGGCCCCAGTTCACTGGCTTCAGGTCGTCGTACGTGTCGTATATAAAAAAACGCGGTCCTTCGGCTCCGTCAATAGCGCCAGTTGAAATATCCTGAGCCTGTTGGAAGGCTTTCGCACGAGTGAAGTTAAATAAAACATTAAACTGGCTTACATTTGAGAGATGAGACTAGAGAGAAAGTTCCTCGCAGGTCTTCCGCCATCTTGATTTTACTGTATTCAATTATGTAAATAAATTAACCTGGCGATTGTTGCGTGACCAGCACAGTGCAATCTGATTGGTGTGAATTTGACCTTTAACGCATGCGCAGACCGCGTGCTACACGGAATGAAAAAAAATAAAAATTAAAAAGATAACGACTTGCATTTTAAGACTCGTTGCTGCCACAGGCAGCCCGAGTAATAATAAAAATTGTGGTATCGGCTTAGTTGTTTCGGGTTATCTGTGTGTGCCGTCTTTGTATTTTCGGGTTACCTGTGTTGTCATATTGTTATCAATGCGGTGCGGTGACCGGTACGGTGACCGGTACGGTTCTATACTCTATGTGTTTTCGGACTATCTACAATCTAGATTTATCAGCGGAGAATCGAACAGGAAAACTAATCTTCTCTTCAAAGACGCGCAATTAACACAGACAAAATAAATACAGAACTTAATTACGTCCTTTATATACATCTTTGTACCGACGTTGGGTTGATTTTAGTGTTCAGTTCTCGTTTAACTCGGTCAGAGTTTTTTTCAAATCAACTTTGGCATTGTTCGAAAGCTGAATCATTGTTTTTTTAATCTATTTGTCCCGACGAACGTGAACTAAGGAGAAAATGTGTGAATGCAAGCCAAGACTGACTTCCGACTCCAGTTACCTTGCGTGACCTGGCAAATTAATAGGTTTTCTATTAGGCTTTCACTTGCGAGCAGATGACCTTTCATCACAGTCTCTTTCCAGTCTATGGCGGTGCGATTTACTAAATAGCTTTTAGACCAACTTACTAAATGCTCTTGATTGTATTTGTAAAAAGCTTAATTACCGGCAGAATTGTTCTTGTTATATGGTTATCAAGCTCAATGAGGGTTTCTTCAGTTTTCCCCATATTAACAGACATGTATATTAAGGTCTCTCAATACCTATACACGAGCGAATGGTTACAGTGAGAAACTACATGTAACTGCGATAGGCATAAAACACTAGGGGACATTAAAATATACAATATGTATACACATACATAAAATATGTAACATTATGGAAACATAGTACGAACTACAAATAAATACAAACGCCAACCCACTGAAGCACGGGTACGCAAACATGAGTATGTATCTATGTGAGTGTATATCAAACAGGGGTGCTTGTGATGGTGTAAATACAGTTATATTATCTCTAATCTAGGATACTACAAATACTAATTGACTGCAAATACAAACACAAACATCGATCCAGACAGCTACAGCACAGACACAGAAAAACACACATGTACCCTCGCAGCTGTACATGTGTGAGAGTTCCCCGTACGTCCGGAGCAATGTCCGGGTCTGTATTTATGTAAGCTCAAGCAGACACGGAATACAAGCTAATAAATATAAAATATTTCTTAAAATGAGGAGTGCATTGAACAGATAATGCATTGAAGTCCATATCATGGAGAGTGTTCACTAATTAAGTGTATTTGTTTTTCTACAATTATTAAGAGGCTAAAATAGTAATGGTACTAATTCTTTGTATATCTTGTATATTAATTTAACTAGGCTGAATTTATACATGAAAAATATTTTATCCCATTTAGCGACTCTAAGAACATCTTGAGAAGGCATATGTCTTGGGAGATTAAAAATAATTCTGGCTGCCGGCTGCAATGTAAAACCTCTTAAAAATTAAAATTATCCATGTACGCTCTGCGCTGAGTACTACTATCGTAGTTGCAATTTGTCTTCCAACTTAATTCGCTCACAATTTCCACTAGAACACCTAAACTAAACTAAATATACGATTTAGTTAGATGACAAGTCTCAAACTGCATGTCGGACCGAAGTAGTTTTACTGGCAAGTTTAGCTTGACGAACTGTGTGCAGTTTTCGCACACTAGACAGTACACGGCACAAACTTCTCCATGTCCGCTCTGTTAACACCGAATACTATTTAAATATCGTATGTTTTGCAATTTGTCTTCCAACTTAATTCTCTCACAATTTCCACTAGAACACCTAAACTAAACTAAGTATACGATATAGTCAGATGACAAGACTCAAACTATAACTCAGACTCGGATAAGGGAAAACTTAGCTGATGCAGTACAATATGAAGCTAAAGTTCCTGTTTGTTCGACGCAGTTCCGTTCAATACGATGTACATTAATTATTACGAATCGATTAACGTCTTTAAAGAGGTCCCCTTTAGTTTATTTCTTCACACTAAAAACATCTTACCGGCAGAATTGTTGTTGTATATGGTTATCAAGCTCAATGAGGGATTCTTCAGTTTTCCCCATATTAACAGACATGTAACAGTATCTTAATCCAGTAGAGACTCTCTAACTAGGTAAGACATGCCTTAGCTGTGTAGTTGACCTGACCCAAACTGTCAACAGTTTTACCATTGACAGATTGCATAATGTTACGGCCGGGAATATATTTCTGACAATGACTCACCGATTAATATCTCCTTGTCTCGTCTTGTCTGAGAGCTTTGACCTTTGTTATCTGAGCACGCCTGACGGAATCTAACCTTAGATTATAATTCGATACCTTTTATATCTAAACTGAGATTGTATTTCGCTTACGTTTTTAGATCTGTTCGGACAGCGCAGATGAATGTATTACGTTGTTCGTGCATTTTTGGGTCTATAACAGTTCCTTTACAAGAATCAGAAGATTAAAAAGTAGTTAAAAAGAACTGTAACGCCTCCAAGTCTCACGTGTTGCTCATTTCACATTCTCACAGTGGTAATTTTATGGTAATGATATTATGTGATGTAAACAGTGTAATAGAAATCTATAAATTTTAATGCGCATGCCTCCTGCTTTATCGCTCGATCACAGCGTCTCAGTCCCACATTGTTAGCGACAAAGGTCAGCACTGATCAAAAATTTTACAGGACTGAACATTAATAACAAGAAGCTGCACGCAGCTTGAACTCCGGCGTATCTTTTGTAACGCGGATGATCTCATACACCTGCGTGTTTGGCACATTACAACGCACAATCAGATATGAAAGTACGCACACAGTCGATCTCATATAAAAATCCACACGAGTCAGAACACGAGCGACTTCAAGAAAGCCAGGCTACGCTAGGATAACACAGGTAGCCCAAAAATACTAGGATCCAAATACTATGATCATCTGATCTAAAACTTCACATGAGTCAGGACACGAGTGAACACGAGTGCACAGCGGTTCATAATTTAATTAACAAAAAATATTGTAATAAAAAATTACATGGGTATAATACACAGGAGTGTTCCTGTGTCCTTGTGTTGACCCGTAACACAGTAGATGGTGTGTCTATTTATAGCCGTGAAGTTCTGGTATGCAATTACGTTGTCTTTTGTTCTTTTGCGCTTTAGTATTTTTTAGCAGTTTGAACCGTGTTAATTACAATTGTTCAGTGCATCCTGATTGCTTAAAAGTGACGGCCTTTGTTCCTTCTCGCCGGAAACGCTATGCTAAAAATAACTCTTCCGTCTAGAAGGTTGTGTGACAATATTATGTGGGAAGAGGAACTAAACTGATAAGCAAGTACCGCATACAAAAATCCTGCAAAAACACCGGATCCGAGGTATGGACCTAACCAGCCAAAATATAAAATTATGACTACAGTAGCAAAGCTGATACGGTGTGATATTTCAAAAAGGGCACTACGGCTAGCTAAACCTGACACAAAAAGGTGCTCGTACCAGAATGCAGCGATGGACAGCTGTTTCGTCCTCATTAGGACTCTTCAGCATGGCATAGCAAGCAGAGTGAGGTCCGGCGAGAACCGAACACTCCCAAAGCCTACAGTACTCTAGCACAGAGCTCAGAGATTAAACTTGTTTATCCGTTGTCACACAAAGAGACGCGTGTGGCAAAGAGCCAGAAAAACAAGTAGAATTCAACCTTAGTGTGTCAGTGCCAAAAAAGAAACCTAATAACGGTGGCCAGACCAGCTTAATAAAATGATGACAAAACAGGAATAGTCGGATCTAAGAAGACCTACGGTACAAAAATGTATAAAACACTCTTCTGTAATAATAATAATAATAATTGTTTTATCGTCTTAGTTGTTTCGGGTTACCTGTGTATCAGTGCGGTACCAGCCCAAAACAAATTGCATCCAAAATAATACTATGACGATCTGATCTAGAACACCACACAAGTGAACACGAGTACACTAGCTAGCGTTTCATCATTTAATTAACCAACATTTACGATTAAAAACAAATCTGTTATCGTCTTTATAGTTGTTTCGGGTTACCTGTGTAAATGCCGCGTGAAGCTGCAAAAGCAGCCCATTGCGTTACTACCTGTGACCCCGTGTGCACCCATGAATCGTTGCAGGTGAGCAATGTTTTCATTAGTCTGATATTGTGGTCATTAAAAATATTTGTTTGCAGAAGTACACAGTTTCGAGTTGACTGCCGTAAATGGTTGGATAGCAAGTAGATTTGGTTACATACATGTATAGAACTTACGAACAATAGAGCCTGATTTCTACGAAACCTATTAGAACAAAAACAGTATGTAGACTTATGATTACAGAGTCACAAGTGAATATACAAGAAAAGAAAAACACTTACTTATTATATTTTATTCAAATAATTTTAATTAAGTCTTTTTCTTTAAATATATACATATACATCAGGAGCCCATGGACTCCTGTATAAATATATTAACACATAGTACACATACAGTGAATATACAAGTCATATAAAAATATAAAATAGATAAATGATGAAGGCTTAAAGTAAGTCACAATAAGTGCAAAATATATGCCCTCTGTTTTTTTCGGGCTACCTGTGTTATCCTTGTGCAAACAAAACAACTATGAAACTGTTGATTGCTGAAGAGATCGAGTGCCACTACATGGCAATTAAAATCAGCAAATTGCCAGTTCAGCAAACCTTATGAGTTTGCTTAACCGTTCTGAGTTTCTTTATCAACGGGCGCATAAATAAAAGCTAATATATAATAATAATAATCGATTTATGTAGCGCTATTCCCTAAAGTCCTATAGCGCTTTACAATACAACAAGTATTAAAACCTAACTTACTAAAACTGTTACGCAATAATGCAATCGTTTTACAAGTAATTCACTATTTTATACCAAAAAGAAAATTGAATAATAATAACAATAATAATAATGGCTTAAATACTTGGCAACATAAAATATACCAAAAGCTTTTAATTAAAGGACTTGTTTTAACACTAGAATTAAAAGAACTAAGAGAAACAACCCGAGGAATCAATAGACCTCATTTCCAGTGGTAATGAGTTCCATAAAATAGGAGCAGATACCGAAAAAGCCCGGAGTCCTTGATTTCAACTGATACTTCGGGACCTTGAGTAAATGTTGACTTGGCGAGCGTAGCTTCTGGACTTGTCGAACTAGTAGCTTGTCGAAGTAAAATGCTCTCGTTGTTTATTTGTTTCATGAAAGAAGTAGACATGCGCTTTGGGTAACGAATTTCATTATTTCTAGCGGATAAAAAACACAATCGAACCCATGAATTTTCCCCGGATGCTTCGAATATGATTTGACCTCGGCAGGAAGCCAGTGTATTCCTGTACGAGTGGGACTTTCCACAACCACGCTTGGTAGTTTGAAATGTACTCGACATCACAGACACATAGACTTTAAAACAGAGCGATAATTAAAATAAAAGAACGAAAAGCACATTAACAGACTATAGAATCCTCGTAAGTCTTGCAACGATACCGAAAGACGATACCGTAAATTTTGAATGAGTAAGTCTATTGAGTCTTGACAACACAGTGAAAAGTCTTGAATAAAATCCCGTTCGTTAAGTCTAGAGTTTTAACTTAATTGAAGTCTGGCACACAATCTTGGCCCGTAGATAATTCCGGTTTGTATCCTTTGTCGTGAAACTGTTGGCAGAGTCCGCTGCAAGTAGGTGGACAATCTTATTCTGTTTGCCGCCAGCCGACGCACGACTGCATAAACTAAATTATGCAAAGGTCTGCGGGTCGATCTGATATCCCTTGAAGAAACATACTTGTCATCTAGAGTCCAGAACAACACTTCTATTGAACTTGCAATGAAACGAAGTCTAGAGTCTTGACAACACAGTGAAAAGTCTAAAAAGGAAGCCTTCGTTATTAAAGTCTGGAGTCTGGACTCAGTAATAAGCCTGGCACACAATATTGGCCCGTAGCTCGTAAATAGGATCAAAGTATGGTAACGAGAGTCACTGGTACTTACATCTCACTGTGTATACACACTGGAACAAGATATGACAGACCATAGCGGCATGTAACGCAACGTCGAATCAACTATTATAATATTAGCGCTGCCCAAAATAAACCAATTGTTATCTGTGGATTGATCACGTTTAGTCTACTTGCTTGATCCTGCTATCTGCAGTCTGCCTACAACATCTAACCTCAGATTGTATTTCGATACCTAAGTGTTTCAAGTTTATCAATTACTTATGCGGTCCTAGACTAGAAGGCGCCGTAGTTTCGCCTGAGTCAACAATACTTCATCCATATTAATAATTCGGTTAGAGAGAAGATAGAGTCAAATTAAGTACTTCATGACGTGACGGTAGCCTTAAACCCTCTAAAACTCTCTACTGAACATTTATCTTTCAACTAATCCGCATGCCTCCTGCTTTATCGCTCGATCACAGCATCTCCGACCCACATTGTTAGCGGCAAAGGTCAGAACTGATCAAAAATGTTACAGGACGAATAAAAATAAAAAAAAGACACAGACTGCATTTTAAGACTCCGGCCGCTGCCATAGCAGCGCCGGAGTAAAAAGACACAGACTGCATTTTAAGACTCCGGCTGCTGCCATAGCAGCGCCGGAGTAACAAGAAGCTGCACACAGCTTGAACTCCGGCGTATCTTTTGTAACGCGGACGATCTCAGATACCTGCGTATTTGCCAATTACAACGCACAATCAGATGCGAAAGTACGCACACACAGTTGATCTCATCTAAAACTCCACGAGTCAGAACACGAGCGACTTAAAGTAATCCAGGGTACCCTAGGATAACACAGGTAGCCCGAAATTACTAGATGATCTGTTCTAAAACTCCACATGAGTCAGGACATGAGTGAACACGAGTGCACACGAGTGCACAGCAGTTCATAATTTAATTAACAAGAAATTGTAATAAACGAATATAATTATAATTGTTTTATCGTCTTAGTTGTCTCGGGTTGCCTGTGTTATCAGTGCGGTACCCTATTTTTGTATTTCCGGGCTATCTGTGCTATTTTAGCTTGACTTGGTCGTGTCGGGTTACTTGTGTTTCAAGTATGGTACCCTCTCTTTGTATTTTCGGGCTACTTGTGTTCACATCGTTATTAGCATGCACACAGCCAGATCACTGTTAGTACACACGCACAATCCGTTAAATTGGATTGGACAATCAGATGCGAAAGTATGCACGCACAGTCGCATCACGTAGCAGCGCCAGAGTAACAAGGAGCTGGACGCACTTTTAAAGAGGAACTAAAGCCTAAAATCAATTCAATATCCATGCAAAGATGTATTCGATATAAATAAATTGTGCTATTTAATTTTTCTACGTTACGCGTCTATGAAGAGAAAAGCTGAAACCTTCCTCGCAGCCTCCGATCAGACGGTCAAGTCTGTTTTTTTTTTTTTTGCTAAACTAATGGCTCCTAATTTCGAACCATTGTCTTCTTCGATATGGGGGAATTTGCTTTGAATTAAGCCACACGCAATCTAAATTTATCAGCGCAGAATCGAACCTTGACAACTAATTTTCTCTGCAAAGACGGGACAAGAAAAATACAATAGCAAAACTTATATCTTTAGAATACATCTTTGTTTAAACGTTGTGATCACAAGTAGAACACGAGTGAACACGAGGGCACGCAAGTAGAACACGAATAAGCACGAGCAACTTCACGTAAGCTAGGATACCTAGGATACTGACCGGTAGCCCAACAATACTAGGATCCAAATACTAGTAGGATCTGAAATATAACTCACACGAGTCAGACCAGGAATGAACATGAGTGCACTAGCCCTTCATGATTTAATTAATACAAAATCATCATAATAATAAAATAATAAAAATTGTGTTATCGGCTTAGTTGTTTCGGGTTATCTGTTGTATCAGTGTGTGCCGTCTTTGTATTTTCGGGTTACCTGTGTTGTCCTATTGTTATCAATGCGGTACGGTAACCGGTACGGTTCTATACTCTATGTGTTTTCGGACTATCTACAATCTAGATTTATCAGCGGAGAATCGAACAGGAAAACTAATTTTCTTCAAAGACGCGCAACACAGAGAAAATAAATAACAGAACTTAATTACGTCCTTTGTATACATCTTTGTATCGACGTTGGGTTGATTTTAGTGTTCAGTTCCCGTTTAACTCGGACCGGGTTTTTCTCAAATCAACTTTGACATTGTTCGAAAGCTGAATCATTGTTTTTTTAATCTATTTGTCCCGACGAACGTGAACTAACGAGAAAATGTGTGAATGCAAGCCAAGACTGACTTCCGACTCCAGTTATCTTGAGGCAAGATCAAAATTCACTATGCGAGCAAATGACCTTTCACCACAGTCTCGTTCCAGTCTATGGCGGTGCGATTTACTAAATAGCTTTTAGACCAACTTACTAAATGCTCTTGATTGTATTTGTAAAAAGCTTAATTACCGGCAGAGTTGTTCTTATTACACGGTTATCAAGCTCAATGAGGGTTTCTTCAGTTTTCCCCATATTAACAGACATGGATAAGGTCTCTCAATACCTATATACGAGCGAATGGTTACAGTGAGAAACTACATGTTACTGCGATAGGCATAAAACACTAGGGAACATTAAAATATACAATATGTATACACATACATACAATATGTAACATTATGGAAACATAGTACGAACTACAAATAAATACGAACGCCAACCCACTGAAGCACGGGTACGCAAACATGAGTATGTATCTATGTGAGTGTATATGAAACAGGGGTGCATGTGATGGTGTAAATACATGTACAGTTATATTATCTCTAATCTAGGATACTACAAATACTAATTGACTGCAAATACAAACACAAACATCGACCCAGACAGCTACAGACACAGAAACACACACATGTACCCTCGCAGCTGTACATGTGTGAGAGTTCCCCCACAGGCAGCCCAAGCTCAAGTTACGAAATTATAAGGGTTTGTATGGGAGCGTAGCGAGCTCAAGTTACGAAAATATAAGGGTTTGTATGGAAGCGTAGCGAACTCCGTTTACTAGCCAGAAATACTGTAAAATATTTGAGTAAAATGACTTACCTTGCCACTGTGATGTCTTCTGTCGTGTTTCTCTCCTTGCTGGGTAGTTGTAAGCTGATTTCAGCCGGGTTTTTTTTTTCGGAGCCCCTTCCGAAAAAAACCGGGCTGAAATCAGCTTTAAACTACCCAACAAGGAGAGAAACACGACAGAAGACATCACAGTGGCAAGGTAAGTCATTTTATTCAAATATTTTACAGTATTTCTGGCTAGTAAACGGAGTTCGCTACGCTCCCATACAAACCCTTATATTTTCGTAACTTGAGCTCGCTACGCTCCCATACAAACCCTTATATTTTCGTAACTTGAGCTTGGGCTGCCTGTGGTTCCCCGTACGTCCGGAGAAATGTCCGGGTCTGTATTTATGTGAGCTCAAGCAGACACGGAATACAAGCTAATAAAATATTAAATATTTCTTAAAATGAGGAGTGCATTGAACAGATAATGCATCGAAGTCCATATCATGGAGAGTGTTCACTAATTAAGTGTATTTGTTTTTCTACAATTATTTAAGAGGCTTAGTTATTATGTGATCCATAGTAATGGTACTAATTCTTTGTATATCAATGAAAAATAATTTATCCCATTTAGCGACTCTAAGAACATCTTGAGAAGGCATATGTCTTGGGAGATTAAAAATAATTATGGCTGCTCTGCAATGTAAAACCTCTAAAAAATTAAAATAATCTTTACAATTAAAACACAATATTCTCTATGTACGCTCTGCGCTGAGTACTACTATCGTATGTTTTGCAATTTGTCTTCCAACTTAATTCGCTCACAATTTCCACTAGAACACCTAAACTAGACTAAATATACGATATAGTTAGATTATAATATTGTTTATTCCAACAACAACACCATCATTGGTACATAGGAATTACAAAAACATGCATAATATCATCTAACTATTACAAGAACATTCATTAAATATAGTAGTGATATCATATATATATTGTGCTGTGCTTTTTACAATAGACACATCCGTCATTGATAAGCAGTATAAAAATAAGTCGCGATGACTGAGACGACTAAACGAACTGTTAACAACCAACATGTTACTGAAAAAATTATTACTAAGATTCACTAATTTGCTATTGGTACAATTTGAAAAGTAATGCTGTTCATCACCTACTTCATTCATATTACAAATTGTACATATACGTAAATCGTAAGTGATATTTGCATATCGACCAGCTTCAACAGGAAACTTATGCGCGGAAATCCTAAATCTTGTCACCGCCTGACGATGCTTTACATTTGAAATGCGAGATAAGTAATTTTCAAAGCCTATTCTCGATTTTACAAGATTAAAAGTACGCAGTTTACTACACTGTTGAACCTGGTCCTTCCACATATTATTGAAATTAATATCACATAATCCAGACTTAAGATATTTAACAAGAAGTTTGATGTTACCATTAGATGTAATAACAAGATTACTCAAAGGTTTTACATTGCACATTTCCAACAAATAATTGGTGAATTTAACGCCCTGAGAATTAGACTGAATATTTAAGCGTGCTGCTTTACCCACCAATTCATTCTCATATAATGAATCTTTCACACGTAACCAATATTTGACCACTAACGAAGACATATGTACAATCATTGGTGTCCTTCCCAATTCTGCATATACAGCCAAATTTGTAGACTTGGAATGGACCCCTAAGATACGCTTGCAAAATCTCAAATGCAGTTTTTCTATATCGATAGCCATACTGAAGAACTTTTTCTTGAACATATCGAAATTAGATATGCGCCCTAAAACATGTACTCCCCAGATTTCGCACCCATATAACAGCACCGGGACTACAAGCGTTGAAAACAATTTCAGCAGTACTTTTATCGGGACATTTTCCACATTAGAAAAACTTCTAAACAAACCGTGATAAACGCGTAACGCTTTATTATAAAGAGTCTTTTGAGCAATCTTAAAGCCACCGCCATAATGGAACGTTATTCCCAAATATGTATATTCATCAACTGATTCTAACGCATCGCTGCCAAAAGACCATTTAGAGGTAACGTACAAACGTCGCTGAGCCTTCGTCCCAAAAACTAAAACTTTGGACTTTTTCAAATTAACTCGCAATTTCCACTTTTTAGCATATCTCTCCAGTTAGATGACAAGTCTCAAACTGCATGTCGGACCGAAGTAGTTTTACTGGCAAGTTTAGATTGACGGAACTGTGTGCAGTTTTCGCACACTAGACAGTACACGGCACAAACTTTTCCATGTCCGCTCTGTTAACGCCGAATACTATTTAAATATCGTATGTTTTGCAATTTGTCTTCCAACTTAACGAGCTCACAATTTCCACTAGAACACCTAAACTAAACTAAATATACGATATAGTCAGATGACAAGACTCAAACTACATCTCAGACTCGGATAAGGAAAAACTTAGCTAGCTGATGCAGTACAATAAAAAGCCAAATGTCCTGTTTGTTCGACGCAGTTCCGTTCAATACAATGTAAATTAATTATTACGAATCGAAAAACTTCTTTAAAGAGGTCCGGCTTTAGTTTATTTCTTCAACCAGAAAACGAGCACAGCATTCGGGTATACACTAAAAACATCTTACCGGCAGAATTGTTCTTGTACATGGTTATCAAGCTCAATGAGGGATTCTTCAGTTTTCCCCATATTAACAGACATGTAACAGTATCTTAATCCAATTGAGACTCTCCAGTGCAGCTAGGTTATTCTGTCGTAAAACATGCCTTAGCTGTGTAGTTGACCTGACCCAAACTGTCAACAGTTTTACCATTGACAGATTGCCTAATGTTACGGCCGGGAATAGATTTCTGACAATGACTCATTGATCAATATCTCCTTGTCTCGTCTTGTCTGAGAGCTTTGACCTTTGTTATCTGAGCACGCCTGACGGAATCTAACCTGAGATTATAATTCGATACCTTTTATATCTAGACTGAGATTGTATTTCGCTTACGTTTTTAGATCTGTTCGGACAGCGCAGATGAATGTATTACGTTGTTCGTGTATTTTTGGGTCTATAACAGTTCCTTTACAAGAATCAGAAGATTAAAAAGTAGTTAAAAAGAACTGTAACGCCTCCAAGTCTCACGTGTTACTCATTTCACATTCTCACAGTGGTGATTATACGGTAATGATATTATGTGATGTAAACAGTGTAAAATAAATCTATAAATTTAATGCGCATACCTCCTGTTTTATCGCTCGATCACAGCGTCTCCGTCCCACATTGTCAGCGACAAAGGTTAGAACTGATCAAAAATTTTACAGGACTGAACATTAATAAAAAAAGAAAGACACGGACTGCATTTTAAGACTCCGGCTGCTGCCATAGCAGCGCCGGAGTAAGCAGCGCCGGACTAATAACAAAAAAAAGACAGACTGCATTTTAAGACTCCGGCTGCTGCCATAGCAGCGCCGGAGTAATGAGTTTGATAACCTACTCATCAACCTGGAGATTCAATTTTTGAGTTGATAATTTACTAGATAAAGACCGCTAGAGAACAAAGGGAACTGAGCATATAATATCCTTTATATAGCTATGGATAAAAATATATTTCATCTGCGCTTTATTTAAATTTTCTACATATATATTACCGCTGCATGTACTAACTGTTGTCATCACATTATAGCGATACAGCCAAACGCACAACCTTTACCTGAATAGGGTCCAAGTCTCAGACGATACTTGTCACTCTCGCTTGACACCGCGAAGTAGCCGAACTCAGCGAACTTGCTCTTTCCCATTGTGCCTTCCAACTCAACACGAAGCCTGTTTCCAGTCTGGTAAGTAAGGCGGTAAATCTTGTCTAGCCCCAGCCAGAACTCTCCTGTCAGGTTTCCGAAACCGGTTTTGTAGTCTGACCATCCTCGGTAGAAATTGACTGATCCATCTTGTCTCTTCTGGAATACTGTCCACCCACCGCCTGAGGTTTTCTGGTCACAGTACACCTGAAGGGATTAACAAGAAGCCTACGCTTATTAGTCATAGAAAACCTATTAGGCGTCATTTTGTGGCTATTGAACTATTGATTATCACTTAGCCTTCTGCAACGGGACAGAAACCAAACACGTCTAGAAATACATGAACTCATGTAAACTACCGCCCTTCATAACACACGAAGGTAGTCGCTCAGTTAAGAGAGCTCATTGCTTAATTACGCCGATTCAAATGTAGAGATTTGACTCAGAAACAAACTGTAGTAATATGGTCAGCGGGTTTTCCCAATTATGTAGCCTCGTTTTGAGGCCGGGCCTACATTTTGTGAACGTTGGGGAATTTTGTAATATGACTGAATAAACCACACCGTGTTGGAAATAAGCGTAGTGGACATTATTACACAAACCAAACTAGTTTTAGGGTACGGATTTTAAGAAATATGGTCGGCCACGTTTTTACGGGCTCAGCTCTTAGCTTTCTGTATTTTGTATCGCAATATTTACACCTAACCACTACTGCTATGCACCTGGAAATCTCTTTCACCGATAGTTGGCTATGACAACCGACTACCGACTCGTTACTATTTACGTTCTTGAAAAAGTGTCGGCGGGAAGATGCAAATTGACGAATTCTGGTTTTATTAGATCTCGAACTGCCGCTCTTCTGTGGTCTAAACATGGATCAATGTGTCTCCTAAATCCTGATCACGATCCACTCTGTGACATTACCGTACTTATGGACATTTCCCGGAACTCAGCACCCGATGAAACTGTATCTGGTCAAAATGGCGGTGCTTCATGTCATACAACAAGCCAGGACTATAAAAGTGTCGGAACCACTATCGCCAATTGACTGTACTACTCACGATATCTATACCTCAGTAGAACTGCCTCTAAAAGGCCTTAATGTTTGTCTCCTCCTTACTGGATGAAATCAAATTGCTACTGTTAACCATCTTATATCGAACAAATGGAAAGCAAAACCTCCTACGTGGCATTTCAGAGACATTTTTCGATGTTTCCTGGTCGAATAGAAGTCTCTCAGCGGATAACTACCCCATCTTCCGCGCTGGCCGAGCTGGAAGAAAGGGCGTCGGATTACTAATCTATGTTCATCTAACATCCCCTCCCCCCGAAGTGACTGCGCTCGCAAGTCTTGTTTCGTCTAAATTTTCGTTCTATCTACGCACGTGACACGTGACCACGTGACTGATTCGCCACATCAGCAGTGTTGCTTAATATTCTGACGTACCTTGAATAGTCCCAGACCATCAGGATCCACAGTATACACACCGCTTCTCTTCTTACCACATTTGAGAACCTCGCCACAGTTCTTAGGCGACACTAGGGAAACTAAAGACAAATTTGACATTAACTGACATATCGTATTGAAGAATAAAAATATATGTTCCATTTAATGGCGTTCGTGTGACTGCTTGCTTTCCTGCCATATGAACCCTTGAAAATGGTGTGACATTAATTTGTATTCAGTTAAGTAGGTTCCAACGCTCACATGCCAAAGGGTGACTGAGTCAAGAAAAATGACGTTGATGGGCTTTCTCCAGTGATATTATTTCTTAAATTTTGTTTATCGAGTGAATTTCTGACTTATGCCAGAAAGGCAATGACGACATTGAACCTCCGTTTTTATCATACTTAAATTTCTAAACTCCAGGTAGAAATAAAGATTTATGTCCTCATCCAGAAAGGTTTTATCTTGATGGTATATGCTATGCCTATATGTGCATGAGGATTATTATACTAACATAAAAATAAGAATAAACAGTTAGTACCTTTACATGTAACTCCGTCTCCACAGAAACCGTCAAAACATGTACAGTCGAAGGAACCGTTGATGTTCGTACATGTGGCATTCTGTGAGCAGTTGTGCGTACAATCTTTACACTCGTCGATGTCTGATCATGAAAAATGCTTAGACTTAGTTTTTCCTAGCTTGCAGTGCAGGTTCAAAAATAATGATTTGCAATAATGAATGAAAAGCGTTTTTGTCTTCTATCTAAAGGCCTCGCATAGTGTTCTCTTTGTGATATTCAACGTGAAAATAGCTGTAATAAACACAACGGAACCTGTATCAAGCACAATGGGATTTCTTTTCTAAGGTCTACCACTAGGGAACTCAAAATATAACTTCATTTTAGATAGAAATGTCAATATGGATCATCGACATTCAAGTCCTTCTTGCAATTTTTATAACTATGAATTAATCGAACCTTGGAAAGGTTTTGAGTGTTCTGCGAATAAATTTTTGGTTTATAGAATACTCTATGTACTACTCTGGTTAAAAATCATGAAAAGTGACCTTTCCTAACCCATGACCGTGTAAGAAAAAGCCTGGGTTGATTCCCGGGTAGACGTCATCTAATTAATCCTACTTTGCAATATTTTATATAAATACTTAGCATTTTGTCTAAAATGACATTTTTCTTTACTAACAACTCGCAAACTGTGTATATTCTCTATAAATCAATGTTAGTGTGATATAAAGGCACCATGGAAGATAATTAATGCATTAATGATATATGACGTCTACCCGGGAATCGACGCATGCTTTTTCTTACGCGATCATGGGTCAGGAAAGGTCAATTTTTCACCATTTCAAACAAGCGTAGAACATTAAGCAATTATTAGACGAGGTTGAGCAAAATATCGTGATTTGTTAGTGGCGAGTGGCATCGGCAAAAAATTGATTTGCAGTTCTCTCGGCCAATCAAAACGACGGAAAAATAATTTGAATGATAAAGAGTATTCTCTGTAAACCAAACATATTGGCAGAAGTACTCGAAACCTTTCTTATTATAGGTTTCATAGCTAAAATATAATCAAGAAGGATTAGAAGCACTTTAAATGCCATCAACAAGACACAAGGAACACCATATTGCTCCCGACAGATAACGATTCATTTCCGTTCAAAAGATGATTATCAATTAAATTTAAATTACAAAGACTCTAGCGAATATTAGTTGTGTCCAATCATTTTTGCCAGGTTTCTGCACTGCACAGAAATGCTGGATACTGAATGTTATTTGTCATTTGATATTTAACATTTGCGATTACACCAGCAACCGACATATTCTATTGGTTAAACACTGTTATACCATGGTAGCCTCGGATTCTTTTGTTCTCTGAGGCACATTTAAACCACTAATTTTCCCTGATGGCAGGGATATTTAGAAATATGCATTGTTTCGGGCGGGAAATTTCGAGACAATGCATATTTCTAAATTTCCCCTGCATGCGTAATGAGGGAAAATTAGAAGAGAATGCAGGCTGGAAGTGAGAAGGTCAAAAGCATCAACTCCTGCTCCCCTCTGGCACGACTAGCCCTACGCTCCCGGATGAAAAATACTGAATCCAAACTGACCTGTCTTCATCATAACCTTCAATGTAATACATGTGGGATGACCTATTTCAATCTGCATATTCTCCTCTTAATTTCTCAAACCCGCTTCTTCCATGTGGGATACTTAAAACCATAAACGTGACGTAATTAAAATCCATTCATGCTCTTTGAATATTTAGTCAACCGCATAATTACATTGTATTTTAGTGTTATTCTTCTCAAAAACAACACGCTTTTCCCCAGGGGAAGCCAGGGTCGTTTAATCAATGGCGCTCAGTCAAGCATTAAACAAAACGTTTTCGAAAGCAACTCGACTGCGACGTCTTTAGTTTCGGCAGAGAAAACTAAACTTCTCAGAGATTTGTTCCGTTCCTCGGCGATCATAGTATAACAAACTTATACCATGGCATTTCGGGGTATTAGTGATTTAAATTGCCCCGAGAGCCGCGGGAAGATTTGTAAAAGTCCCGAGGCCGCTCATGCCATGGTATAACTTATAAGTATATAATCAACTTAAGTCGATTGAGGTATGCTAACCGCCGTGGAAAGCGAGTAGCAGCTAACGTTTCGAGCGCTAGCCCTTCGTCAGAGCAAGTATTCTATTGGTTAACTAGCTGTATTGTTGTAATTATGAGGTTGAGGCCTCACTCGTCACTAGTTTGCTGGTAGAATGTAGCACGACTCTAAAAAATACGATAAGTACAACTCTGATATGTCCTTCAGTTGTGAGTAATTCAATGATATTGACAATTTTAATGTTCACTTCTCTAAAAAGTCCACTTGCCGAAAAGTCAATATCTTGCCGTAGAGGATAACTACCAAAATACGTAGTCAACATACCTTTACACGTCTCTCCGTTGCGATGGTAACCATCAGGGCAATATTTCTTCTAAAGAAACGTAATCATGTAAAGTATTGAAGTTAACAAAATACACCAACTACTGACAGATTAGTTGACATCTTTAACTATGTTTAAATATAAGGACATCAGGAGGAATGGCAACATTTTTATTTCGCTCAACAATATAAAGTACAGGTCTAAAGTGATAGAAAATGCTAAAAATATGGCTCGGCCCAACTTGCCGCGATGTTTCACAGAACCAAACCGAAATTGCACCACTGAATGCAACTATGTTGAATAAATGAAATTACTTGCTTGTGGCTATTTCCTCTTCGTGTTGTCTCTTGTGAGCCTTCAAAATTACTGGTATAGAATAGCAAGCACGTGCTTTGTCGCAAAACTATAGTTCCCGCGTTACCGAAGTAAAATATACCTTTACCTTTTTATTTTCACACGAGAATGTATAGAAAATTAAACGGAATCCATCTTGTACTATATCAATTTGATCTTACAGTCTCTAAAACGTTTGTAATCGAACGCTGCATTCTGCCGACTCCGCTGACCTCGGTGAAAGAGCAACTGGTCGGCTAGGGAGACTTTAGCCTCCTAATCAGCCGTATCCAGTGGAGGGGGGACTGAACACTGGACACGGCTGTTTAGGAGGCTAGGGAGACTTGCGCTAGGAAATGTTTTTTTTCCGTCGCGACATTATAGATCCTTTGCATGTGAGGTCATCAAAAATCTAAACTATGAGATATATAAAGCTGTTCTTTTAATGTAAGTAACTTTAGTAAGTAACTTTAAGTAAGTAACTTTATTTAAGTATCAAATGTATTTAACTTTGCAACTAATTAGGGACACTAGTCCTACGATTTTACGTCCTTATCCGAGAAGACGTGAAGGTCTAACCATTTGCAGTTGTTTCACAAAGGCAGCACCTTCTACTCAGTTATTTTAAGACCCTGAGTTTTGGTCCGGCCGGGATTTGAACCCGCGACCTCCGGCTCAATAGACCGGAGCTTAACCACTGAGCTAACCGAGAGGCGGTTATTGAAGCTTTCCGACGGAACAAGTGAAGTCGGAAAGCCTATTCATAACGGCTTAAGAGCATCATTGTAGTAAGGTGTCGTAGTTTTGTTTATATTTGGCATGTCATTGGTGACAAAAGGCCGGCATGCAATGGTGCATGTATATAACGAGCAACTTCAGAGAGCAATTCATATCTCGCTGTTCGTGCAGCGTCCGGAAGGCAAATTCGAGGTTGACTTCTACACAGCGCCTGTACTTGATAGCTTCGCGCAGAAGTATATAAGAATGGTAGATTCTCAACTGACTTCATTAAAAATATAACTTCAACTACACCATGAAGACCCCTACAGTTCTTGGTCAAGAAAGTAAAGACCGCAGTGAACTCCAATACCTACGACTTCAAAAAGAAAGGAAATGAGATGACCGAGAGCACTTCAGACGATGCTTTACACGATGCTTTTCACAACTCGGCCTAGAAAGAAAGAAGTTCTCCGAGGTCAAGACACGTCTAGAGGAGTGGTAAGCTCTTATTACAGATAAATTAAGTTAGCAGACCAACGCAGTTCGGATTTTGCAGTAGAATACTTCTCATTAAACAAGCTGTATCCTAATAAGTTGGAAAATTATGCGCAGAGATATAGACGCTTCGTTAGGAAGGGTACTTGTGTCGATTCTGTTCTTCAAGAATGCGAATACTAATTATTTGATCGATGTTACTTCGAGCTCTGCAAGGCGGAGTTAATTCTAATTCTTTTCTTCCCTGCATGTGTTTCTACTGTGGCAAACTTGGTCAATTCTGGAGAGTCTATCCGGGAGTCTGTTCTACCAAGAACGCCATGGCCACAAGCAGTTGGATACCGAAGTTACAGTCCAATCAGCAATCGGTGGGCGGCTTAAGCCAACGTGGAAGAACATTATAATTATCTATTTATGAAATAATTCAATTTTAAAAGCAATTCAGAAAGGAATTTGTAGAATTTAGATAAAGTAAGCTCTGATTCATTGAGTGTTCAGGGTAGGATTGTATAATCATTCTAAGTATGGTGCTATCGTAATTTGCAGCTCTCACATTTAGTGATCAGGTTTCGAACAAGCTAGGTCATAAACTTCCTTGGAACTTACTAGGCCGATATGTTGCAACATTGCAAACAACCGAGAGTGCTTCACATTGCGTTCAGTTCGTTAGAAATGTTACTAACAGCCGTATCATCGAAGTAGATTCGGTTCCATATTGTTCTATTCCTTTATCAGTAGTTAGTGCACGGAAGAAGTTTAGGCGCGTGATCAGATTTCAGCAGGTCAGTAAATTCCGTTAACCAGTACTAGTATCTTCAAAGATTTCAAGTCAAATACGAAGCTTGCCATCTTTACCTGAAATGTTTCATTTCGGCATGCAATGGTGCATGTTTATAACGGGCCATTCATATCTCGCCGTTCGTGCAGCGTCCGGAAGACAAATTTTATTCAACTTTTAATTATTTACTAGAGAATTATTTTAAGGTTTTAACCCCCGAGACCCTGTGCTACTACATTCGATCAGGGAATACGTTTCCTAGAGTTTTTTTGCCTAAAGAAGGTTTTCATCTCTGGGTTTTTCGTATCGGGCGGAGCACGTTTTTAGATCATGTTATTTCCATTTAGACAATGTTATTGATGTAAACGTATTTTAGTATAAAACACGTAAGTGTGAATCATTAGTGTTAAGTCATTGGACACTCTAGCACTGTAAAATTTAATATTATACAGTTACGTGTGAAGTTATTTTTTCACCTGTAAACCGTGAAGTCTTGGACAAATGTACACTGTAAGCTATTGTGATGCATGTAAAGTCATTATATCGACACAATTAAGTCGTTGTACAGACACACCTATAAGGTGTAAAGCTATTATAGATACATGTGGAGTGGCGTAAAGTCATTGTAGACACACGTATAATTATAGTCATTGTGTATAGACACACACGTAAGGTGTAAAGCTATTATAGATTCAGAAGTATAAGTCAATGTGGCACACATATAGTCACTGTACACAGACACATGCAGGCGGTAAGCTATTATAGATACACGTGTTCTGTAAATCGTTGTGGACACGCGTTAGCCGGGTACAGCTATTATAGATACTTGTACTCGTAAGTAATAACCATTGCGGACACGCGTAAAGTAATTGTGGACACATGTAAATCATTGTGCATAGATATACACAAGGTGTTATGCTATTATATATGCATGTGAGTGTAAGTCTTTGTGGACACATGTAAGTCCTAATGCTTAGACACATGTAAGTGTAAAGCTGTTTTAGGAAAGTCTTTGTAGACACACGTAATGTACAGTTATTATACATGTATGTATGTGTACATTGTAAGTCTTTGTGGACACGTAAGTCATTGTGCACAGACATACGTTAAACGTTGTAAAACTATTATATACCCATGTGAGTGTAAGTCTTTGTGGACACATGCAAGTCCTAGTGCTTAGACACTTCTATGTGTAAAGATGTTTTCGATACACGAAGTCTTTGTAGACACGTTGTGTACAGCTATTATCGATACATGTATACGTAAGGGTCAGTCATTCTGCATATACATACATAAGGTTATAAAGCTATTATACATACATGTGAGTGTTAAGTCTTGTGTTCACATTTAAATGTACAGCTATTATAGATACACAGACACCTAATTAAAATCATTGTGGACAAGTCATTGTGGACACACGTGAAGTGCATAGTTATTGTAAACATAGATGAAATGTAACATCATTGGACACACAAGGTGTGAAACAAATATAGACACAAAGTGGAAGTGTCGTTGGACACACGAATAGCGTAAAGCTGTTAGGACACACGTGAAGTGACACACGTGAAGTGTGTGTCTTTGTGACGCACGTGAAGTCCTATTATAACACGAAGTGTATTCTATTACAACACGAAGTGTATTCTATTATAACACGAAGTGTATTCTATTACAACACGAAGAGTATTCTATTACAACACACGTGAATTATAGGCTATTATAGACGTATAGGGCGGGAACTCTTTATGGAACTTATAGTACTTGTTTGTTTGTAAGTTACGTTATAATAAATCTACTATTGTCGTTGCACACCTCGGCGACAGTACACTAACACACTCCATACAGCTGTATTGTTGTTGATGCGGTAAAGAGTTATGAATATGATTTAGATAACGGTATTCTCAGTATTCTTAAAAAAATTACGTCGATAAGGTGATTTGTTTTTGTTACTGTATTTTGAATTTTGTGCCAGCCCAGCCGCCAGCGTGTTTTGATCAACAACTCATGTTTACAGTAAGCTAAATTCACATTTTATGATTCTTAACTAATTGCTCTCATTGTTATCTCTTATTGAGACAAATAACTAACTATATATAAAACTTTTAGACCCATATTACACTAGTAAAGCCCAAGACTCAAGTAGTCATTAGAGGAAGAGTTAAACATAACCAGACTTCGAGCGAAAAACATGAAAAAGTAAGTAAAAAGTAAGTAAAAACTTATTTTAGCATACTTAACTTTAACTCCATTGTCAACTTAATCTCCCTTGTCCACTTAATATAACCAAGCTCAATAATCCTACCGGTTCATTCAATAAAATTCGGCGACCTAACATTTTATAAACAAAATGGCTGACGCATAGAATTGGCCGTGTGTATTTGCGTGTTGGGTTAGGCCTGGGCCCGAGGCAGAAACACGCGACCGTCTCAGAGCACCTCTGGGATTTAGGTCCTAACAGACTTCCTAATCCCTGAAGAAGGGGTCTGTTAATCAGAAATACACGCTTGGCAATTCAATTCTAGTGTAGCCTTAAAGTAAAAGTATTTTCACATAATTTTTTCTCTAAATATTTTAGATAAATAAATTACAAATATTTTAGGTGAAATAAATGAAATAAATAAATTGTTGTAAATAAAATGAAAATAAGGGGGGTAGGGGGAACTTCATTTAACCAATAATGGTTATAGTTATATACTAGCTTAAGAGATATATATTTTTATACTCAACATTCAAAGTTCCCATACATAATTTATTCACATATCATATTTTATCAAATCATATCCATGGTATAATCACATTAATCAATTTCATACCACTATTTAAATATATTTCATAATAACCCACTCTTCAAATTATCACTATAATCTACATGTAACACACACTAGTCTGACACATATAAACACATATAAATACAATACACATAAGATAATAATACACAAAAGAAAGAAATAAGTATGAATTGGTAATGCTTGTCTTATACAAGTAAATATACACATACCAAAATTGACGTAAATAAATTTATACAAAAATGTAACAAAATAATCTGAATATAAATTATTAGCCCAACCAAAGGGAAGGAGAGGGGGGGAGGGGGGGGGGGGGGGTACGTATCATTTTAATCAATAATCATTACAGTTCTACACTTATCCTTCACATAATCACATTAATCAATTTCATACCACTGGTTACATATTTCATTATAAGAGGGGCTGAATGGGGGGATGGGGGGGGGGGGGGGGGGGGGGGTACCAATATCAGTTAACAGCTAAATTTTTAGCTATTTATCAGTTATCAGTTAAATTTTGCTGTTATCAGTTAAGTTATATAAAAAGACTACCCTAACCTGATTTGAATACATATTTGCTGGTATGAAATGAATAATAACCGCTAATTCAACATCAAACACTACATTTTGTCTATTCATTTGAACAACATAACTTTTAATGATAACATCTTATTTTATGTGTCATGTTTAATATTTGACTATTATTAACTGGATCAAATCTGTCGAAAACCATCCGAAAAGCCAATAATAGCATGTGACGTTACGTCATTTTAATAAAAAATAATGAAATATCAGGTAACAGCTATCTCACAAATATCAGCTAACAGCTATAAAAAGGTAAAATTCTCAGTTAACAGCACTATTTTTGGTCCATTTCTCAGTTATCAGTTAACCCCATTCAGCCCCTCTTATAACCCACTCTCAAATTATCACTGAACATCTTCATAATAAGTAAGAATTGGTGGTGCTTGCTTGTACAAGTACATTAACACCACATACATGTATAATAAAATTATAACTTCACTCATATAATATCAACTTAGACTTAGTTAACACCTTCACTCATAATAATCCTCCTAATATTCATAATAAAAATTATATTTTTTAACAATTTCACTGATACTAAATAAGTTAGAAAATAAGTAAGAATTTGGTGGTGCTTGCTTGTACAAGAACATTAACACTTAAACCTTTGAAAGTGTTTTGAAGTGAACGCTAATCATATTGATGGTAAAGACACCTTTATTCAGTAAAGTAAATTTTCGGCCGCCATCTTGGTGCACCAAATTAAGCTGTATACCAACATGGCCACCGCATACTAATTACACTAAATTGTTCGAATATTATTTGTCCAACAGTTCTGTTATGAAGTACTCTATTGCTACAAAATTGATCATTTATATATTTTTGCCTGGTCTATAGACAACATTAAAAATATTTTACTGATATGGGTATGCACAGCGTCGCGACGATTAAATGGCTGGAAACAATAGAAAAACAGGAGCAAGATTGAGAACATGCTATTCAAGGAAAACAATTCATGCACACAGGCTACGGGCTACAATGCTCACGCTGTCAAATATGGAATAAACAAATAATGCGAAACTTTATCAATTCAAGAACGTCCTCACTAGCTGTATTTTATTACACCAGCTTTACAGAAATATTTTTGCCATTCCAAATGGGGGGTGGCTAGCCACGCCCTTCACCACCCCTGGATCCGCCCCTGATGGATTCATTGAATGCAGTGACTGCTATCGTCAATGGAATTATTACGTTGACCAAGATCGTCTACTACCAGACTTGTGGCTCTCAAGTAGAGTGAAAATCTTAAATTCTTTTATATTTAACTCTATAAATGCTTACAACATGAACAAACTCGCCTAAAACGTATTGACCATCAAAATGTATTGAACATTGGTTAACACTCAGTGGTAAAAAATCATCTCTAAGCGAAAATGCAAATACAGTTTTATAAATAAGTAATGGTTTAAAGTCATCAATATGAGAACATTGAGGAAAAAACAGTGGAATTCTCGAGTCGGGCAATGAATTTTCTTTGAATCCCACAGCATTTAGTGATTTACGAAAATAAATAAAGAATGGAGTCAGTTAGAAAGTTGCTGAAATTCCCGACACGCGCCAGGTAAAAACGAGCGAATAGGAATCAAGCTGAAATTAGACTGAAACTCACAAGAGGTTCAACTAAAAATAAAAGTGCAGTCGTTGCTCACAAAATTTGTTTTTCGACATCAAAACTGCATTTTTATGCATGAAAACACCTGTATTTTATTTCAGTACACTTAATTTCGATCTAATCTTTACCAAGAAAGCAAAAGTGCATTAACTGGAGACAAAATTGTGAATGTTTGTGAAAGATTTAGAAAACCGGCGGCCTGTTGAACCCAATTGTCGATAAGTGACAATCTAAAACCTGACAAACCGAAGAGCTGCTGCACAAGTATATACGCACAAACTTGTAAGTATTAAGTGTTCCTTACTTTATAAGCAAATTACCAAACATTAATGCTCAATTTCTGTCTCACAATAAATAAGCCTGTTTTTAAACTGTTGAATGTTCAGTCCACTCGTTTCCAAAATTTTCCTTGTACCACGATTTTAGTACCGTTCTGGAGTCGTGCCTTTCGTCCTGCTTTTACTATTATCAGTCATTTAGCTTCTCTGTGTGAAGATTACATGAATTAAATCAGCAAATCCACGAAGCCCCAGCTTTTCCGTCAAAATCACACATTTTTTCAAAATCACACATTTTTGCTACAGTTGTTTTTGTCGATTCCTCGGATCGATTTCTTCTTGTCCAGTCGAGGGCTAAAACATATCATTTCTCGTGAAAAACGGATTGAATAAAATATATATAATTTTCACGTTCTTTGACTACTGTTAAAGGAGCAGTGTCACGATTCTGATTGGTTGTTATAGACAATGGCAAAATCACGCGCCGCTGCAAATTTCCCTTTCTATTGAAATAAATAAAATGCTGCTTTATAAAAATATAACATCAAACCTAACCACGTAATACTGAAGTATAGTTTAAAGCAATTTCGGCTCGAGATATCGTGCAAATACGCCGATGCAAGCGGATTACTCACGGACTTCTACTTCTGTCAGATCTTTTGATTTCTTGTCCGCCTGACACATTTTCAAAACTTTGGGCATGAATACTAATCGTGACACTGCTCCTTTAACTTTGTCAATATCCTGGTTTGTAATTTTAATTAACATGATTTGTCTCTGTTCGCGATATTGAAAATAAACAAAATGTTTACGCGCGCGCTCCCTGTACATCGTTGAATACAGCTTTTCAAACCGTTGAATTCCACAGAATATCAAACGCTTCGTTAGCCAATCAGCGCGCGAGTTTGAGTCGTGCTTTGGGATTATAGTGTAAATATTGTGACTTTGACAAAGTCACAATAATATTCTATTATTATTCCCACTAGGCCTGTTACAGGTGCCAACTTCCCATTCCCTATCTTAACTTATTTTAAATTCAATGTTTTTTATTGTTAAATAATTTAGTAAGATGCCGATTATTTTTTGTAAAATATCGTGGGTAAATTTAATAGGCCTCAACAAGTAAATTGTTATGATCTTAATATGTGAATGTTATTTCTTTGGAAGAAAACTCAGTGCACTTTGGATTCAATACTCACTCAGTCACGAGCCTCATTGTTAAAACTAGACATAGGACATCCAACAGCACGTCAAAGCACTGTATTTCAATGTAAAAAATGCAGTTTTGCATATCGCTATCACATTACTTATTAATAAAATGGTGTTTGCATATCTGCTAGAAGATTAATGATTTTATAACCTGTATGTAAAAGACTGTCTTCGAACATTTTTCAAATTAAACTTCCCTTGCAATTCGGATTCGTTTAGTATTCTTGTAAATAAAAGGCAATTTAGGATTTTATCAAAATTATCCTATTTTATCAGATAATCGCTTTACATTCCCGAAAAAATGTCTTTGCACTAAATAATCTATACAATTATATAACGGTTCTGTTGTCAAAAGTCTTTACTCTAGCTAGCTCATCATTCTATTTTCCACTTATTCGGTATTATATTCGCTAAGCCATATTAAGACAGAAAGGTTATTCTTAGTCTATTAACGTATAGCTGTAGCCTTTGAACAATTTGCCAATGTCATGGAACACATCATCATAATTACGGATTGGTAACGTTTAGTATAAGCATGGGATGACTAAATCGCGATGCGATATAAACATTTCATCAACATTTTAACATATATGTGAAAAAGTGAATAAATGTTGAGGTCCATGCGACATCATCTGAGATGATTCTGTTTCTCAAATTAAGGTTCAGTTCTTTATTTATCCAGTTTTGAAGTCTACCATGCTTACACTTTACTGCATGCCATTTATACTCATCGCTGTATTCTCTTTTAAATTTTGTGTTGTTTACTTTACAAATAAATGCTAAAATAATTTGTTCGACGTTCATAAAATCGTTTCTAAAGTCATAATTTCAAGATGGTATCGATAGCAATGTACATGAGTTTAGATTACCAATCTTAAAAGTTTCATCAGTTCTTTGTTAAGTTTTTATCGCTACGTTATTCAATAATGTTTTAAGTGATTCTTCTTCTTTTTTTTTCAACTGTTTCTTAATTATTTTATTCTTACGTACAAATATCTTCCCACCAAAGGATCACTTCTGATGATTTTAGACTGCGTACATTAGTTCTGTTTTACTGATCCTCAGGGCTCGTAATATTTCGTTAGATTTGCAAAACGAAGCAGTATTTATCCCAGTATTCGTACGCTTATTTGTGTTTCATTTTACATTGACATGTATACTTAATGCAGTAATTAGGAACGTTAACCGCTCTCACCTTCGTACAGATAAACTCCAAAGATAAAAGTGATCCATCCTTTTGCCAGCGCTTGTCTTGCACTGGTTTATTGGGATCCTTTCCACATTCGTTCGAGTTCAACAGGCTTTGCATCCACTCTGCAACATACTTCTCGAAATTTTCGTCGTTATCCGAATCTTCGACATCGTCTGCCGAAGCATTTGCTCCGAGCAACAAAATGAAAAGAAAGGGTAAGGTTAGTGTGATGTGGAGAAAGCTTAGCATTATTGTGATGTGCAAACACTGCAATAAACACTGCACATCCTTCTCAATACCAGTGAAAAGGGAATGAATGGTCCTTCAGAGGTCCAAACTTGTTTTGTCCAAAATAATGTAGGTAACTGGAGAACTGGCATAAATAAGTAAACAACATTTAATTAACTCTGCAAAACGGTGACTCGAAGGATACGGTTCTATGTGTTGCACGGTCAATTAAAAATATGCAACGATTGAAATAACGAATAACGTTTTCGGTTCAGATAGCTTAACACATTTCTCATTTGGATAATGTGCAATAACATTTTGCAACTTCTTCATCATACAAGCCAATCAGAATAGAAAATAAACCTAATGTTTACACCTGTTTGATGATTGAAATAGCAACGAAGCTTATTCAGATCGAAACAAGGATATCTGGTTATTTTATTGATTATTTTAATTCTGAAAATCGTGAGCCTGAAATCTTGACTTAGTTTTCATTTTCATTTGAATATTTGAAATAGACTTCGGACGGTGTAATCTCCTCTTTTCTTCATTTGCTCTACAGCAGACGTTTTATGAAAGGAGAATACCGGTGCCCCAAGGATTTCTCGTCCCCGGGTGGGAGGGAAAACCCTGCGACACCGGCATAAGTTATATTAGGCGTGTTTAACATATCCAGCGAGTGTGTGTATTGCGATAGCTGTCATTTGCGGGAAACACCCATGTGCTGATATAATAATTTGTTAACGAATGAATTGAGCTTTTGATCCCATGGGAAAGGCGTTGCCGTGGATGCTGGTCAGGCAAGCTATCTTCAAAAACACTGCTTTAGAAAGTGGAGGTGGAAAATAGCATTTACAGACAGGTGTTGCCAATACCACTACCGATCTCTTACAAGTGCCTTTAAATATATGAAGAGAGGTAATCGGCTAACTCTGTTCCCACCCAATTCAGATCATGTGATGTAAACACATTACTCTGGAGAATTGACTCTTTGAAAATTAATTTTATTCAGATAGGCATGACTGCATTTGATTAGAATTGATTAGAAGGGAACAATTCCCCAGAGTAGCATCTGTTTACATCACATGATTTATTTATATATCATAATTCGCAAAGCTAATGCGTATCACTGCGAATATATAAAATAAATTACGAAGAACAAAACAAACGAAATTAAACTAAATATGAACAAAACATTGGCGGTTTGCTAGACACGTTATTCAAGTAGTGCAGACTTAAATGCACTGAGTGTCTGCATCTCGATGAAATAGTCCGGAAGCAAGTTCCAATCCTTTATGGTTCTTGAGAAAAAGCTGTATTTATAAGTATTGCTAGAACTACCCATATTAATGAAGCACATAGGGTGACACGATCGCGTTACACGGGTAGGTTTCTGAATGTATGAAGGAAGCTCAATAGATGTCAGGCCGTTCACGATTTTATAAAAGATAATTAACCTAGCAAACTTTCTGCGCATTTCTAAAGTTGGCCAGTTCAGTTCATTCAGGAGATTCGTCACAGTCCCTGGTTCGTATGTGTGACATCCCTTCACGGACCTAGCTGCCCTGCGTTGGATACTTTCGATGTTCTGTTGGTGCTTCTGTAGGTGTGGGTCCCAAGCACTAGAAGCATATTCAAGGCGAGGCCTAAACAAGTGTAGTATAGGCATTCTCCTTTACACTCTCTGGACAGCTACCAAGGTTTCGCCTAATGAAACCTAATGACTGGTTAGCTTTGCCAACAATGTTGGTGATATGATGGCCCCAGTCAAGATTAGATGTCTTAAGGGGATCCCCCCATGGTATACTGGAAGATGGTTGGTGGCTTTAACCGGCAAATCCGAAGTATACTGCACTTATCAGGATTGAATGTCATCTGCCACACTCTGGACCACTTAAACAGCCGATACAGAGTATGCTGCAGGATTGAAGCCACTGGCTTTATGAACATTGATGTTAATAATAATAATAATAATAATAGGCTACATTTATATTGCGCCATATCACCACAGTCTCATGGCGCTTTACATTTTACTGACAGATCCCGTCAGTGAATTTTTCGGACTGCTTTTGGCGCCAATGGCAGCCACGCAGTTTACAATGTTGAGTGTGTGGTTAGTACAATGGCCAGGCTGCTGTACCGGGTGACAATCCCCTTCTCTTTTTCGAGTAGTACAACAGGTTCTTTCACGTCCCCTTCAAATACTGATTAGAAGTAGAAGGAGACATCAGGAGCTTCGCGATGCCATTAACATCAAACTCCAAGGAAGTGATGTTGGGAAGGGTGTTGATGATAGAGTTGGGAAGCTTGTGAGGTCTTCCGCTGTAAAGACAGACTTGAACTGGTTACAAAGGATTTCAGCCTTGGTCTTACTATCCATAGTAACCTCTCCCTCAGATGTTTCATGTAAACCTGCAACTCCAACATTATCCTTGCGCATTGACTTGATAAAGGACCAATAGATGGCTGTTTTTCATGTTCAGAGGGCTCCAACAAGTCTGCGACGTAGGAATGGTAAGGCTTGGATAGGTTGGTCTTAATATCTTCCCGCAGCCTTTTGAAGTAATCCCAATCAACTTGGCATTAAATTGTGATGCCTTAGCCTTGTTGTAGACCCGTTGCATTTTCCTAAATAATAATGGCCCTTCTAACCCTTAGGCTGTCATCCAGGGCACATTCCAACGACCTGAGATCTTTTTGTGTGGAACAAATTTGTCCATTACTCTGGAGATCAGGGCTTTGAATTCAGTCCAATAGGTCTCAATATAAGGCACTTCTGAGTCAAGCCTGTCAGGTGGGAGGGAGTGCCTGATGCTATCCTTCAAGCCCAGCACATCTGCTTTCTTATAAAATAATATTTTTCTTGGTGTTTTCTTTGGTAGTTTAGTTTTGAGGTTGAGGGTTGTCAAAACTACATCATGGTCGCTCATTCCCTCTAACACTTTGACGCTAGTAACCAAGTTCGGGTTTGTAGTGAGTACTAAGTCCAGGATGTTATTTCCTCGTGTGGGTTTAGTCACACATTGACTCAATGAATGTTGGTGAATTGTATCGATAAATGCTTGGTTAGCTAAAGTTCCATACTGAGGATTGTCCCTTATCGCAAACTTGTTCTCACCATCAACACAATCCCAAGATATATGAGGGAGGTTAAAATCACCAGATACTAGGTTATTTGGAAGACTGGGACTAGAGGTGATTTTAGTCAGGGCCGAATCCAGACAGTAGATGGGCTCAGATAGATGATCAGGTTTACGGTACATGCATCCATTAAAGGCGCTGTGTCACGGTACTGCGCATGTGTGAAAATCTGATGATTTTTAGAATTATGTTCTAGCCCGGAACGAAACTCTCAGAGGGGTGAAATACCGATTTTTAAATCGACTTCCATCAGTGTTCTTTTTGAACTCATCCTTGCCTCCTTTGGTCATTTATGGAAATGTAAGATGTGCTTAAATAAGTTTTAATTATTTGTTTATTCAAAATTAGTCGTTGCACACTGCAACACAACTAAAACAAAAAAGCAAAGTGATACCGCTTACCGGCGGGAGACCGCCACTGGGTACTCTGAATACAACAGCCGAAAAACGCAAGAAATTGGAAGCTTTTTGGCATTCCAACCAGAAGCGAAGAGGGTTTGGATGTCCAGTAGAGTTCACGAAACACATGGAAACTTTTCAAGTCATATTATAAATTATATCGCAGTTTTCAACAGCGACACGAAGAAATATATATATACGGCTTAGAAACGATCGAGGCTGAAATGATATGAACCAACCGGAGTGCAAAGACTGTACGAAAAGTTAGATAAAACCTTTCTTTGCTGGCAAAACAACCTCATGAACTCAAATATGATAGCCTTGTGAGCAATCGACGTACATATGAAGCTGTAGAAGTTTATATTATCGACTACGCGAGAGTCTGCAAACATCGAACTGCTATGAAACCGCTTGTCAGTATTCGCACTTGCGTGACAAGCGAACTTTTCTACTTTCGACACACGGTCGCTAAACTGTACGAAATCTCCAAGAATAAATCCCTAATGTCCAAACTAACGGGAAAAACTGAAAGAGGAAATCCTTGTGAGCAATCGACGTACATATGAAGCTATATAAGTTATCATCGACTACATGAGAGTCAAACATCGAGCTGCTATGAAACCGCTTGTGACAGTTTGTTTACGCACTTTCGTGACAAGCGAACTTTTCTACTTTCGACACACGGTCGCTAAACTGTACGAAATCTCCAAGGATATATCCCTAATGTCCAAACTAAAGGGAAAAACTGAAAGAGGAAATCATTATGACCAATCGACATACATATGAAGCTCCAGAAGTAATTATTGAATACATGAGAACCCAATAGAGAAAACCGATAATAATGAACACGGTATTAGTTTCACGGACATTTGTGACTTAACTGAACTCACGCTTCAGCATAGCTTGAAATACTGTACGAAAACTCCTGTTTAAAAATTTCCTGATGCCGAAAGGACCGTAGCATCTTAAACAAGATATTCTTCTGACCAATCGACGTAGATATGAAGCTGTGAAAATATGTTTCCATTCCATAACAGCCGATAGTGCAAACTAGTAAACTGCTACTAGTAAATTAACCTTGCGTACTTCCGCGTGTACTGAACTTTCTAGCGTCAAATGCATGTGTTAACGTTTTCAAACTTTAGGACAAGAAATCTTCCATAGTATATTTTTATTTTTTTAACAGCAAAGAACTGTATTATTAAACATGTAGAAATAAAACAATGGTGCCATTTGAATAATTATATCATGTCAAAAGTGCATAACGAAGAAATATATATCTACGGACGCGAGCAGCTCGTTTCACTTTGGTCAAATTCGGACTGTTTACGACTGGAAACAGCCAAAAATACAAGCAAGTAATGAAATATAGATACCATTTACTCAATGCTGTTTACCTTGGATGTAGGAAGAATAAAATCCTTGTAAATCTCGCCATATACTGTGTAAAACTACAATCTGTGAATCACGGCAGTGGCGTACTGTGTGGCATTTTTAGACCCTGCAACTTGAATTTTGCACCATATAGACTCTGAATCTTCGCCTTCAAGGTCATGGAGTCTTGACGCAAGTATACAATCCTGCCTAGTTGCGATCAAAACACCTCCACCATTGCAGTCTCTGTCTTTACGGTAGATTTCGTATTCACGAAGGCCCAATTCATCTGTAAAAATATTCCCAGCAAGGTGAGTTTCGGTAGCGTTGATAATTTCTGGTTTATGATGATCAACCAATGCTACAAAAGCACATCGTTTTTTTACACTTCTCAAACTTCTACAGTTAACTGTTAAGATCTTAAGTTTGGATGGTGAATTATTCTTGGTCCTAGTAATTAATGTTGCGGCTGGTGTTTGGGATGAGGTACGCTCGGGTGAACCAATGCTAGCGATTGATGAATCGCTCAGGGAAGAATACTTGTTCACTTGGCTGATATCAACACGGGAGTCCAGTAGAGAACTAGAAAAGTTTGGTAAACCACAGTTATTACATTCCCAAACACAGGATGAATTTGCCAAGGCATTGTAGACAATGGTGTTCATGTCCATGCATAGTTTGTGGTGCCAAATATTGCAAAAGTCACATTGTATCCCCCTCTGGTTTATATTGACCGGTTGATTACAAATTCCGCAAGGATATTTGTAGGGCCCTGGGTTAAGTTGAATATCTCCACTTAAAAATAAGAGAGAGATAAATATCTTAGCTGACAGGGTTTCACTTCGTTTCGAGTCACGCTCGAAGACATCACACGCCAGACCACGAGCTCGTGCTAAACCAGCTTGAATTGGTTGTTTTGACGCAAAAGTGATGTTCAGAATTACTTCAGATGGATCTCGAAGATTCTTCTCAAAGCCGAAATGACTTTTCGATGAGCGCTGAGCGAAGAATAAGGCGATAAACAGGACTGTCAACGGAGCTCGAAAAAACATGTCCGCCATCTTTGGAAACCGCTCCCATCTTTGGAAACCGCTCTGAATTGGGTGGCAACAGCGTTAGCCGATTACCTCTATTAAGATTTTTAGCCACCCAGTACAACCACGTGATTGCTTTCCTGCAAAAGACCCATTAGGGCTGCTATTTTCTTTCTACGAAATGCTAGTATTTCATAAACTTAGAAAACAATGAACTCGACTAAATAGACCAGTTCGCGGTTTATTCCAACATTTTGAAACTGGGGTGCAAACATGTCGCGAAATACAGTGTTTGTATCGGAATCCGATGCCAAATACAATCCGTAAAATCAAATTTCTGAAATGTTCTTAAGATACAAACTTAAGATACCAGGTAAAATATTAACTGATCGAAATTTGAGGGATGTAGCTGTGCTGGGAAGCTTGCAATCGTGTTTTTAGTTTTCCGTACAGTTGTCTGTAACTTTTCCCGCCGACTTTGACTCGTTTTTAAGTCGTGGATGCGCGCAAGCGCAGAACACGAGTTATTAGGGTTAGTGCTCCGAGCTAATTTATTCATCGTTCTATGGTGTGTAGATCGGTTTTTCTGTGTACTCTCCGGGGACTCTCCGTTGGCTGTCCGAATATTCTTCGATTTTCCGAAGATGTATTGACGGAGTTTATGGCAGAGTCCAAGTTTTCAAATTATCGGAAAGACGCTTCGAAAGGATATGGACGTATTGTAAAGGTAATTATTATTCTGAAAGCGGCCTTATAATTAATTTATCACTACAACTATATTGTTAAGGACAGACATGTGGTCGCGTTCGTATTTACGAGAGAAGCGGTCCGGAAATTTATAAGCGCATTTGGCCTAGCTAAGCAGAAATTAATGTCTTGAATGTACTGTGTTGGCAGTTTTGGGAACGTTTTGGATGCAACAGAGATAGAGATGGTAATGTACAACTGTTTTCGCGACAAAGCTCCCCGAGTCTCATGGCACGTTCATAATACATCCCTACTTGTAGTATTTAGTCCTTTAGTTTAGGTTGACAATACACGAGGCAGGAAACAACATGGCGGTTCCCAACACACCTTTATTACGCTAAGCACTCTGGGTACTGGCACAGTTCCTTAAGCATTATGCTACTTAATATATTACACTGCTTTCCCCTTAGGAGTAAGATATAAACTTACAACAGGTAACATCAACATTAGCAATAGTATTAACTACAGGTTAAGTCGGTCAACAGATTAAGTCGGGCTCTCTCTGATCGCCTCATTACATTGGGCGATGGTATATTTACTATATCCTCGTTAAGACTAGGTTCCTTATTTTCATCTGAGAAACCGACTGGCGGCTGTGGTGGCTGTCTGAAACTGGGATAGCACTTATACTCAGGGTAGATTGCTCACATATACCCCAGAAACAGTTATCTCCAACTCTCTAGTTTCATTTGGCACTTTATCATGAGCTCTAATCAAATGATCAGCATGAACATACCTAGTTTTATATCCTGTCTTAACCAGATAAGTTCTGGGTCCGCAGACCTTAGTTAGCTATCCTTCCTAGAATCCACTTCTCAGTATTACTACTGGCTTGAATGTTTCTTACTCGAACTGTGTTATTCTCTGAGAACAGTCTGTCTTTATGACACTTCAAATCCTCATATTCATTCTGTTTATTCTGTTTACTCTCTATCACCTGGGCTAGATCAGGTTTCACTAGACTTAAACGCGTACGCAGGCGGCGTCTCATTAACAACTCAGCTGGCATCGCACCCGTGGTGCTGTTTGGGGTGGTGCGATATCTTAAAAGAAAATCTTCTAATCTATGTTTCATAGACCTACTCTTGTTACTCCGGCTGCCTGTGGCAGCACCGAGTCTATATCTGCAGGCCGTTGTTCTGTGCAGCAAAATTTTTGCCCATGTATTAAATTTCAAGTTCACCACCAATCAGATTGCACTGTGCTGGTCACGTAACACTCTCCAGGTTAATTTATTAACATAATTTAATACAGTAAATCAAGATGGCCCGCGAGGAAATTTCTCTCTAATTTGGAGTCCCATCTCTCAAATCTAAGCAGTTTAATATTTTATTTAACTTCACTCGTGCGAAAGCCTTCCAACAGGCTCAGGATATTTCAACTGGCGCTCTTGTCGGAGCCGAAGGATCGCGTTTTTTACCCAGATGGCCAGTGAATTTATATACGAGACGACGACCTGAAAGGGCTGCATGATGAAAGCTAACATTTCTCGTTTAAGCTTCTCTTCCGCCACGGCTTTGTTATTTGAATCTCTGTGGATTGGTATACTCAAATATACTGCACAATACCATACAACTGAATAAGAAGTCTTTAACAAAGCCAAACTCAACTTCAACTCAAGAGCAAAGCTGAGAGGGAAAGTGAAACTGAACAGTGTCTTGCTAGGTCATGAAGGTACGGTGAGGTTGAAATCATTGCGTGTTTATATCTGCATTTCTTTGTCGATTCTTTGTGATAGTTAGTGTACTTGTTTACCAAGTCTATTTACGAAGCAATATTCAACTCTCAAGGTAAACAAGAATCCTCTCACGGCCGAGGTTTTGGTTCGAGAAATTCGAGAAAGGCTTCCAACAGTTCCCTTTATAGTTCTGTAATATAATGAGCAGACTGCAGTTTTGGGAAGGAGGGTAAAAGCTTTTAAATAGAGATAACCAACAGGCATTTCAGTTAATAATCTTTAATCCAACAATACCAATATGGACGCGATCAGCGAGCTGCGATAAAGAGCCGCAGGGTAGAAAGAACAGTAGAGAAATATAGTGATAGCTCCATCATAGGTGGACAGGTTGCAACTTATAATATGGGACAAATATAAACATACATTTGAGACACTCATCTATTAGTACTCTGAACCTGCAGAACAGCAGACTAAATTGTAAACGTGCGTTACATGAATAAGTAGAGGTCAACTTCTTTAATTTACATACACGAGAAAAACAAACATATTAAATTACGTATATATACTAGGGGAGCAGAGAATGAATGTCACCGCGCTTAACCGGCCACTCCTAAAGACAGCTAAAGTAGTATGGTAATTGGCGGTTCTGGCGCACGTTGTATTTTTGTTTTGTTTTTTCATCTAATGGACATCCTCACTTCGTTCAGCCCTCACTTCGTTCGGGGTCCATTAGATGAAAAAACAACAAAAAAATACAACGTGCGCCAGAACACGCCAGTTACGATACTACTATAGTTCATTTATTGTATTTATAAATTATATTAAGTAATCGGTTTCTACAGCTTTTTTTCCGGATTGGAGCAGTTTTGTTGTACTATTTTTTTCGTTGTATTTTTTACATTTTAACACCCTATTAGAGAAGTGATTACTATGCAGTATATCCATCCATGGTACTGCATATGTTAACATTTATTCGAACACTTGGTTTATAGTGAATTTATTGTATTCTAACACCCTATTAGAGGAGTGTTGTTAATAAGGTATTATATCATGGCTGAGCATACACCAACATTTGTTCGAGTACGCCCTTTAAAGAACTATTTACGTGGATGGAAGATGGATATTCCTGATGATAATCCTATGGGAGCGGATCCAGCCGTTTTCCTTGCCGGTGTACGTAAACAAACTACCGAAAAGTTTAAGGAAGAACTACGAAACCACAACACCTTTAAGGCCCAATTAGCTTTAAACATAACTTTCGTACTTGATAAACCTGATGGTTACGTATACGAGACAGCTACATTTTATAGCAAACAATCTGTTTTGATCGATGATGCCGGTATCCGCGAGGTAATAGTAGAAGCACATGCTCAGATATATGACCAAATTGAGAAGTGGATCAGTCGTGGATCAAATTGGGTCGTAGATAGAGTCAATATTCTATGGTTAAACATCGCTAGATACCAACCACTACGTGGAGGTTCGTATTTACCACTACCTGAAGAAATAGCGAATAAGAAAGCCGTGATCAATGTGAACAACAAAGACAACCACTGTGCACTTTGGTCGATATGCGCAGCAATGTTTCCAGTTAAGATAGATCCTCAGAGGACATCAAAGTATCAGATAGATATGGTGAAATCCAAGGGGGTGGACTCACCAACACCAATATCGCAAATACCACTTTTGGAGAAGCAAAACAACATTACTATTAATGTATATGGATGGGATCCAAAGGAAAAGTGCTTAATCATATATCGTATCTCAAAGAAGACTTTTTCGAAGTACGTCCATCTACTACTTATAGAAGACCTAAAGAGTGGTAAACAACACTATTGCTGGATAAAGGACTTCAACAAACTCCTATTCGATCAGACAAAGCACGAACATAGGAAACACTTCTGCGAACGATGTCTGCATGGATATTCCAATGAAGCTCTTCTTGAAAAGCATATTACAGAGTGTAATGGTATCAATGACAAAGCCATACGCATTGAAATGCCTACCAATAAGAACAACGAAGTCTCATTCCAGAATATACACAAGCAGCTCAAAGTAACCTATATTATCTATGCAGATTTCGAGGCATTAACCACTAAGATCGAAGGACCTGCTCAAGGCCCAAAGAAGAGCAACACGCTTAAAACGGAAGAACATATTCCATGTGGATTTTGCTATATAGTTGTACGTTCTGATGGTTATAGTGAACCACCAGTACTATATAGAGGTAGGGATACTATCGAACGTTTTCTACAACGTATGCAAGAGGAAGAGGTGAAGATCAAAGCCCAAATAGCTAAACCACTATGCATGTCATGGGAAAACTATAAGGCTTATGATAGCGCAACAATTTGTCATATCTGTCAGAAGCCATTGGTTGGTGATAAAGTACGTGATCATTGCCACATCACAGGCGAGTTTAGAGGTGCCGCACACAATACCTGCAATCTAAAATTACGTGCTTTTCCTACCATCCCAGTCGTATTCCATAATCTTCGTGGATACGATGCTCACCTAATAATGCAATCCATATCCATAACATTAGGTAAGATATCTTGTATTCCAAACAATATGGAGAAATATATTTCATTCCCACTTGGTAACCTACGATTCATTGATAGCTTTCAATTTCTACCATCATCTCTTAGTACATTGGTATCGAGTTCAGAATCAGACACATTTCAACAAATTGTAAAATATACATCCAATCAAGAGAAAGCCAATCTATTAACTCGTAAAGGAGTATATCCATATGAGTACATGGATGCGTGGGATAGATTTGCAGAGACTTCTCTACCACCTAAAGATGCGTTCTATAGTAAACTAACTCTAGAGGACATATCCGATGAAGATTACGAACATGCAATAAGAGTTTGGAATGTATTTGATTGTAAGACATTAGGTGATTATCATGATCTTTATCTACAAACTGATGTACTTCTTCTAGAAGATGTGTTCGAGGACTTTCGTACAACATGTATGCAAAACTATGGATTAGATCCTGCACATTATTATACGAGTCCAGGACTTTCATGGGACGCTTTATTAAAGATAACTGGAGTGAAACTCGAACTATTAACTGACTATGACATGTATCTATTCATCGAGAGAGGTCTACGTGGCGGTATATCCATGGTATCACAACGTTATGCCAAAGCGAATAATAAAAACGTACAGGATTTCGATCCAGAAAAACCAAATAGCCACATATTATATCTAGACGCGAATAACTTATATGGATGGGCCATGAGCCAATATTTACCAACAGGAGGATTTGAGTGGTATACACCAACAGAAGAACAAATAACCAATCACGCAATAGATTCAGATAGGGGTTATATCCTTGAAGTTGATCTCGAATATCCTCGAGAACTTCACGATACGCACAACGACTATCCACTAGCTCCCGAGAGAATTCGGGTGAATAAAGATTTGTTCTCAGAGTATCAGACCAATCTATTTGAGGAACTATATAAAGGTAATGGATCTTTGAAAGTAGAAAAACTTGTACCTAATCTATATAACAAAGAACGATATGTGCTCCACTACCGTAACCTACAATTGTATCTATCTCTTGGTATGCGTTTGATAAAGATCCATAAGGCACTACGGTTTGACCAATCACCATGGATGGAACCATATATACAAATGAATACTGAGTTACGAAAACAAGCGAAGAGCACCTTCAAGCAGGATCTATACAAATTGATGAACAATAGCGTATTTGGAAAAACAATGGAGAATCTACGTAAGCGTGTAGATATCCAATTAGTGCGTGCATCAGAAGGAAACAAACTACGACGTCTATTGAATAAACCTAGTTATGCTCGATCTACAATTTTTGATGACGATCTTGCCGCGGTACATAACTACAAAAGTAAGCTATTGCTGAACCGCCCCATATATGTTGGAATGTCAATTCTAGATCTATCAAAGCATCTGATGTATGACTTCTACTACAACGAGATCAAGAAGCAATATGGGCAACGATGTAATCTACTTTATACCGATACCGACAGTCTATTACTACACTTTAAAACTGAAGATATCTATGCAGATATGGCAACTCATAAACATCTATATGATACTAGTAACTACAGCAAAGACCATCCGCTGTATAGTATCAACAACAAGAAAGTACTTGGTAAAATGAAAGATGAATGTGGAGGTATTACTATAGTCGAATATGTTGGACTACGATCTAAGCTCTATTCTATATTGAGAGTAGATGGCGATGAGATTCGTAAAGCTAAAGGTACCAAGAAGGCAGTAGTGAAACATCGTATTCGTCATGAACAATATAAAGAGTGCTTGATGGATAAGAAAGTATTCAAACATGGAATGAATATGCTTCGAAGTGAAGGTCATAAGATGTATGGCATACATATGAATAAAGTATCTCTATCACCATTCGATAGTAAGAGATGTATTTTAGCAAACGGAATAGATACGATAGCCTACGGTCATGGAGACTTTTTTCCAGATAATGAAGAAGTAGCCGATTTTATTAGCAATATAATATCGAACGCAATCGATACGCTATCCTACGATCGTAAAAACATCATTACAGAGGATGAAGATATGGACGACTTTATTCGTGACTTGCTTCTATCTTAGAATACCTTTTGGTGGTAGTTCTGTATCTGGTGGTATCACTTGTATCTCTTCACGAACGAACCCTCGCTTTGGTGCATCTTTTCCTAAATAGTATAGAACAGGTTGATTTGATGATACGACATTTCGAGAAATATAGTATGTCTGTAAACTCCATACAGGATCAGTTGCTCGTTTTACTCCACCTTCCAATTCTCCCGGTGAGTATAGATATCGAACTAAAACATCGAATGGTAGTCGCTTTTCTTTCAATCCAATAATTCGAGAATATGTAGGAGTCTTTATGTTTACTTGTTGTGCCTCTATAGAATTTGAAGGTTCCTTACCTGTTAGTCGAGTAACTTCATTGTTCATAGCCTTGATAACATCAGGAAGCCTCAATACCCATTCTCTACTACGCGCATCCGATCCTTCAGATGTAAGTACCATCTCTTTTGCATATTGATATCCAAATAATCTTTCAGCTATTGTTCTATTTGCTCGTTCGACAAAACTTTGTGCTCTATGATGACCGGCTTCACCTCGTTGAACTTTCGTACCGTGTAGTTCTAATGTTTCAGACATACGTCCCATGAATTCTCTACCAGGATCAACTTGCAATGTTTTTGGCCATTCTAGTGGACTACGTTTGTAGATCCGATCAAATGCTGCAGACACTTCACCACTATCTTTCGATGCTAAAGGTTCAGCCTTTTTATATCTAGAAGCTACATCGATTACCACCAAAGCATACTTATATAGTTTCCTTCCACGTCCAGGTCGATCGTGAGGTAGAAAGATCAAATCAGCTTGATGAACTTCATTAGGTTTCGATACAGTCCAATGTGGTCGTGGAATATAGTGTGGTGGTGATAGATATATTTGCCACATGGCTTGTTTCTCTAACCAACCCTTAGCTACATCTTCCGATACCTTTGCAGCCACCGATAACTTACCAATTGCAGCATAACCTTTCCAATAGCCCATAGGACCATAGAAGATATTCGCAAGTTTAGCATCCATTATATATCTATGTATTCTAACCTTTAACAAGAAGAAAAAAAAGAATAAGAACTTATCTAACCAACTAGTTCTTATTCTTTTTTTCTTTTTTAGTATCTCGTCAATCGTAAAAATTCTCGTTTTTTAAAAGGCATATCGACTAATAGCGTATCCAGTGACTAGCATTCCACCACCAACATAGATCAACTCACCAGTTTTCTGTGCGTTAGATGGTTGATAGTAGTCAGAGAAACGAGGTTATTTCATTGCTTCGAGTCGTTTCAGTGTCTGACGTAACTTATCGGATTGTATGAAAGCTCGGTTACTATAGAGTTGATTATTATAAGAATCGCGTTCAGCAACTTCCTGTTTATGCGTCCAATCGGACAATTTTTGACGTTCTTCGATATAAGCCTCCCTATCCCTATCGAATTTTTCCATTTCCCTATCATGTCTCTTTCGTTCTATATTAGCAGTTTCATCTTTCCCACCAAACATCCTAGCAAGCACTCCACCACCAGTAAATGCCGTTGCATTCAAAACTGCTCCGAAAATAGAGTGACATTCCAATAGCTGCTAACGTCGCCATTATGGTACGATCTTTTGTTTCTCGAGATATTGTTTTGCATATATGCTACCAGCTATTACTGCAGTCCACTTCACGTAATTTATGATAGAAGTGGAAGGATCACTAAGCATAGATTCCTTAGTAGCCTTTTTTACGATCCAACCAATACCAGTAGCTATTCCAGTTATCATAGCAGCATCGGTCGCTATTTTCTTCAATTCTTTATCCATCCTAATATATATCGTATATCTCTAGTCTTTAATTGTTACTCCATATCTGGTACCGTAGTCTTTATCGGACTCGCGGGTCGTATAGGACTAATGTTCTTAGAAGTGTCGTCTCTATATCTTCTGTATTGATAGTACGCGCCAAACAATGCGGCACCCATACCAATAACTGCGATAGTAGTATTGATAGACACATTTTTCATCCAACTTTCATCTTCGTCTATTTCTTTAGATAATTCACCTTCACGTGAAATCTCTCTCTTTTGAGCCTCTCTAGCAAGTTTATTACTTAGTGCTAATGCTTTCCCAGCAGCAACCCTCTTTGGATCTTTTACTTTAGTTGGTGTTGTTTTCGGTGGATTCGCAGTTATCTGATCCGTCTGTTCCTCCATCTTGATTTGATATAGTAGTTACTTGCGAAGGTTCAATAGGTGTACCAGGAATGACTATGTGATCAGCTACGTTGAACAAGACACTAGCTAGAGCTACAAATCGACCGTGTTTAAGTGCTAATCGACCAGCCGCCATAGATATCTGATGGCGGGCTAATTGGTTTTCTTGTAGATCCTTAAACAGTGCTTGTTGGTTGTCTAGTGTAGCTACGTATGAGACCGCGCGAGTAACTTGACGTAGTACACCATCTACTAAGTGTACTGTTATTTGATTTGCTACTACGGCCTGGTATCTACTATGTAAACGTTTTACGTCCTTCTCAGATAGTTTAGTTATATCTGTTAGGGAGAAATTCTGTCCTAGACATTCTTTCGTTTTACCTAATACAGCTAAGGTCTTAAGTTCTTCCCGCCATTCTTCGATATCCTCCAATTCGGTTGAAAATTCCAATTTGGGTGGTGGACCTGTTAAATCCTCACCTTCCAGTTCTTTAACGTATTCATCCATGATAATATGTTATAGGTGCGGGTATCTCTAACACTACTGCAAAAGGATGTCGCAAACAGAAACATATGCGAGCAAACTTATGAGATCGAAGTATCGTTCGTAACTCATTACATTCTCGTGAGCCTCCGTAATCTTCAAATATCCTCTTTCCATCTATAACCGATGCAGTATGAAATGCTACTACGATAGCTACGTTCTCACGAAATGGTTTACATATACTCGTTAATTGTTGGGATAGTACCCAAATAGATAGTCCTATATGTCGGGCAGAGAATGCTAAATCTACTAGTTTGTCAGTTCTTCGTTTTACATCTTTTGATGCGGCACAATCATCTAGAATCAATAACGTATTGGTACCTGACCAAAAGGTTGCACAAATATTTAATGTGGTATCGATAGCATCCTGAGATGGTGATATGACATAAAAATGCGTATCTCGATTAGCAAATCCATGATATGTCTTGTTGTGGGCATACGTAGGACAAATCAGTACTACGTAATCGAACTTACCACGAAATGGTCCACGAAGTTGTTCTATGAGAAATGCAGTCTTTCCGCAATTCGTTGGACCTACTATGAGCGAGTTGAATGGGATGTGTTCTACCAAGGAATCCATCAGTACGTTATACTATACAGAGATCTGTTCAATATCATGAGCTGAGCATCTGCGAGAACGTAGATGTGCATGTTAACGTTTCCACTTCCTCTTGCAGTTCTATGTATGCGAATGTCTATATCTTTTCCACCACCAGTTTGTGCCAAGCCATCACCATGAACGGTGGAATCTTTTGCTGTACGACAATCGACTAGGATGGCAAATCTGTTATTGTAAAATTTGGTAGGAGTCATAGGGGTATCGGATGTACCAAACCATCCTTTTGTTGACTCCCAAAAATCTGGTGTTAACATACCTCCTGGAAAGAATCTATTTGGAACTCCATTTACGTCTATCTCTATCTTTGAAATATCAGGATTTACGAATGCTTCACTATCTCGTGAACCGGCGGTGTGAGGATCTACGAATAGAAGAAGTAATCCAGCAAATGATCGTCGTGGAACATTGACGTTCTGAGATATCAAAGTTTCTACTGCCTTGGCGATAGTTACCGTCTTAAAGTGAACTGCGTGATCGTATAGGAATGCAGTACCATTTTCATATGCGTGAAATGCTTTCCTAGCTAGCGTTTCATTCTTGATTGCTTCGTATTCTAACTGGATGTTGGTAAGCTTGTACGTACCTATCTTTGTCGAATCTGATCCAACGATTATATTGATAGAGTGGGCTAGAGTTAATTCGAATGAAATAGTGTCTTCTAATGCATGTGGATATAGAACTCCATGTTGTGTAAGAATATCAACGTCTAACGGAATTCTATATTTTGAACCATATGCAGCTAACAATGCATTCTCACCAACCTCTGAAGTACCTGCATCACCAGCCTTAGATCGTAGCTTATTTGTGTTATCTGATTGGATACCTTGTTGTACTCTCGATTCTCTCTCTTGTGTAGATAGATAGATATCGGAATATGTTTGTAATAGATCCGATCGAGCAATGTCTTCTACTATTTCAGCTCCTATCTTACAAACTCGATGCATAACTAAGCAACGTCCAACATTTGCAACGACTCGATTATTAACATGTCCACCAGACAATACGATATCACCCAATAATGCCAAACTACCAGGTACTAATACGATATCTTCTCCCATCGTTGGAACTTCCACATAGAGCGTCTCACCTGGATTAGCAGATGATGGAGTGAAAGTTTTTCTATATAATGTTCGTTGAGCTTTGAGTGCGAGTTGCGCTCTTAGTGCTTCCTTAGGAATTAACTTCGACGATATCATGTTGAATATACCATGATATATAGTTATGTTCAACATGGAAGATAGAGTCGACGTCGATGTGAGACATGAGGATAGTACCGACAGATACGAAGAACTAGATGAAGAAGACCGACGACGAGAACGAGAAGCAAATGAAAGATACGTGGCTTACTTATTGAGTGGCAATCAAGATGAAGCTGGGGGTAGTGAGACAATTACCATGGATAATTTGCATGACTACGCTATAGAAGGTGACCCACTTCGAGGATTCACATTCGAACAAACGATTCGAGATTCGGTAAAAGAAATGCTGGTTGACATAGTAAAGGGGCAATATCCGGATGCCGGTGTTCGGCATAATATAGAAATCTCCTTAGTAGATGGAAACATCACCGTTCGCGAACTTGGAAGCAAAGAACCCTTTAAACGTCTATTCGTCGGTAATGATGATGATAGGAAATTACGCGTGAAGATGAGGAAAGCTCTCAAAGATGCTTTAGGTCCAAATAATGAAGAGGCCGCTAATGAAGTAATATTTGCAGAACGACAACTCGCTGATCGGGAAGCAAATAACGAATCTATTCTTGAAGACTCCGAATCGACTGACGCTCAGAAAGAAATAGCTAAGACAGAATTAACATTTATCCATAAGGCAAGAGAATTACTTGAACGTCAAGAAGAAGCCATACTAGAACGTATATCGCTACGTGAAAGGGTTAAATACATTTTCAGAAAGTATGGAATGACTGTTCTTGCGGTGACAACTGCTATTGGTGTTATCGTTAGCGTAATAGTTTCCCAGTTATCGAGATCCGTACCGAAACCAGTAAAAGATGGTATCGACAAAGTGGCAGATACAGTAAAGAAGGGATTAAAAACGGTAGGTGAGTTGTTAAAGGAAATGGGAAAGAAACTTGGACAGATACTACCTGGAATGATTGGATCAATTGCGAATTTCATATTTACTATGGCCGGTCAAGCTCTAGGAGTATTAGCAGAGAACGTTTGGTTATTTATCGTAGCTATAGTGGTGATCACAATAGAGCAATACAAACGACGTTAGCGAAATAACGCCCATGCAATTCCAGCTCCTGCAATAGATACTATCGCTAGATTGATCCCATGTTGTGGAGTAGGATTTGGTAAGATACTATGCGAAACTCGTTGTGGAACTTGTCGTGGTAACTGTTGTGGAACTTGATGTGGTAATTGTTTCTTTTGTTTCTTCCCTTTCATATCTGGTGGGGACTTGGCTTCGAGAACATCTGTATTAATATCGTTTTTCCCTAACACCATACCTTCTGTGGCGTTCGGGATTGGATTTTTATAACCATCCTTCTTGCTGAGGTAGTACTCAAGATTGCTTGGTAGTAATCGTACCCCTATGGCTATTGCTAGGTCTAATCTCTTATGTGTGTGTAGTATAGCTATAAGATAGTTTTTATAGCTTACCACTAAACCGTTTTCGAGAATAGCGTCTTCGACTAATCTCTTAAATTTTTCTTTGACATTGAAACTATCTATGATGGATTGGTTAAGATCATTCTGAGCAGCTAGAACGCAATATCCAAAAGCTTCGACGGATCGATTCAATCTACCTAATCCAGCATTAGTTAAACCCTTTCCGATTGGTGACGTAAACCAATTGTATTGTTTTCCTTCATGTTCATCGTTCCGAATGAATGCCACAAGATCACCCTGATCCTTCTTACCTCCTTTGTCTGCAAATAAATTATTGTGATTTGGCCAATTATCTGCTTCTTTATCGTAACCTCTAATTATGTGGACGTTTTTGAAACCGTCATCGTACAAAAGGAATACATCTCCTAATCCGTCATTCCTACCTCCGTGCCATCGGAAATCTGGTGTTCGAGATATACCAAATTCGATGCATAATTTCTCAAGAGCTGATTTGCTATAGGGGTTATCCATTTGCTTGAAAGTAGAGTCACCAGGTAGAGGAACCCCATGAGCACCACCAAGTTCATGTAGAATTCTTCGTATTGTGAAATAAATGTGAAATCGTAGTAGTCCTTGAACAATAGGAGGATACGTTTTGAAAGTAGGATCAAACAATGACACTCCACATCCAGAAGTCGCACACCACGTTGCGAAATTCAATTGTTGAGGCCAATATTTGAAATCTGGACCTGATAACCAATGGTGGGACTCCTTTGCTGTCATATGCTTTACGACAGTCTCTTTGAATATGTTCGGAACGCCTGCTTTGAACTTTTTCGTAGGTGCGACATATATCAATAGATTAGTTAAATCTATATCTTGTGCTTTTTCAGTAGGTGGGACCGCCGTAATAGGATATTTCACACTTTTATCTAGTGTTAACGTATTTGGAAAACCCTTATGCACATCCCACAATGCGTTATCGATGCGTTTTTGAATGGTGGTAGGTAGCTTATAGACATCGTCGCCATAAACCACATAACCATTATTCCCATCTCGAAACCAAATACTAGTTGAATATTTGCCAGGGCCGTCTATATCCGTTGATACATAGAACTGGTGAAAATCTGCATGTGGGTATCTTTTCTTGAACTTCGCTAATAGATCGGCATTCAATGATGCGACCTTCTTATCTTCCTCAGCTATTCTCTCTCTATCTCTACTAGCTATTCTCTCAGCCTTTGACCGTAAATTAGCATTCTGTGTTGGGGTCTCATCATCTCTCTCGTCGTCTCCACCCTCATAATGATAGCTGAAATTACCTCCGTGCCTCCTCATGTTAAAGCTAATTATGTATGTAGTTCATACCTTTAACACATAATGGTTATATTAAATGTCACCACCACATCGTCTGACCATACGGTCTACTTCGATAACCCTATTCTTATCAATAATATTTCGCTAGTTGAGGTCACTATTAGTCATAATTGGTGGAACCTAGCTGAGAAGGGGGGTTTTAAGTGGATTACCCCCAATAGTTTGACGTTTCCATACGAAATTAAGGCGGGACATTATAAAATAGAAAAATTGATAACCTACTTAGATCCCGCAGTTGAGGCTGGTTACTTGGAATTCATAGACTATCCATTTAGGAAATATTGGATTATGAAGGTCAAGAAACCAATCAAATTCACTAAGAACGTCTGCGATTTGTTTGGTATCGAAGTAAATGAAGATGTGACAGATTATGCGACTATCGATAAAGGAAAATACGTCCTGGTGCCAAAAGATATTAATCACATATCTATCTACTGTGATGTGGTGGATTCAGATTTCTCACTTCTTGATGGGAAGCCATCTAAAATCCTACATACTTTTAAAACGACATCACACGTTTTTGGTGAAACAACTTACTTTCCACCAACCCTCATACCCATTCGAGCCCTAGGAACGATACGGAACTACATTCGCCTCACAGTTTGCAATGAGAAAGGCAATCTCATAGACTTCAACAAGCAACCTATACGTTTCGTATTGAAGCTTGAGTAAATCATACGTATATACAATGGATGGTGATTCGATTCAACCGTTTCCAACAGCACCAGGTATCTATCCATCGGGAGCTATAAAGGAACTTAGCGATATAAATGGATCGAGTTTTAGACTGCAAAAAATCTGTGATACGCTTGCTGAGCTAGAACAACAAGCAAAGCACTACGAAGTTGTTCGCAAAAAGTATGCTCGAGCGCGTGGTATCGTTCATGGGATTGCTGTGGCCACAGGTAGCCTGAGTGGCGTTTTATCAGCTTCTGCGTTAGGTTCGTCATTTACGGGGATTGGGATACCTGTGGGTATTTCCTTAGGATCAGTGGGTTTCCTGTGTGCCGCCATATCGGCTTCGATGGCTGTTGTTAGTAAGAAACTTGGCGTTCACATCTCGAAGCATGAAAAGACTGTTATGTTAGCAAAAGCTAAGGCGAATTCCGTGGAAGTCAAAGTCTCAAAAGCTCTATCCGATTGTAACATTTCAGAAGCCGAGTTCGGAAGCGTTATTGATGAGAAAAGGAAATATGAGACGCTTAAACTAGAAATACGGCAAAAAAACAGGCAAGAAGGTGGATTAAAAAACGTAGGAGAACTTCGATCCGAAATCCGAAAGGAGATGAGAGCAAAACTTGGCAGTCTAATGGGGTAAGAATAAATATCTCCTTCGAAAGAAACCGGCATGGATTTCATTTTAACTTTGATAAAAACAACTGCTCTTAATTCGTATAAATTACCATGTTGTTTTGGTTCATATGCTAATTTCGAGACAATTTCGAGACAACAAGAAAGAGGATCAAAAAACGTAGAACAACTTCGAGCCGAGATCCGAAAGGAGATGAGAGCAAAACTTGGTAGTCTAGTGGGGGTAAGAATAAATATCTCCTTCAAAAGAAACCAGCATGGATTTCATTTTAACTTTGATAAAAACAACTGCTCTTAATTCGTATAAATTACCGTGTTGTTTTGGTTCATATGCTAATTTCGAGACAACGCGTGGGTGACGCTAATTAACATACGTCAACTGCTTAAAACATAAGTACGATATTTTATCACTGAATACTTCGTCTAGCACACATAGCCCAACATTAAACCTTATCACTACTTAGACCGTGTCTCGTATAGATGGGCTCAAAGTGGGAATTGTAAGCAATCAACTCATTGATAAAACGCACGATCGAACCCTTACTTATACCGCACCATTTAACAACGTCAATAAGAGACATACGAGATCCCGAACGATGTAATACCTCGTAACTCGCTCCAACGACTTTAGTTCTAAGCATGGAACTGGTACCTATATTGTTTTCTATTGCCTTATGAACAATCTCATAAACTATTTGTTGGACATTCTTAGGTACTCCTTGGGGGTCGAGCTTAGCAAAAGTCGTTGCAATGTGAGGAGCTATTTGATCGGTATTTAAATCTATATCGATATTATCGTCATCATGTAGAGAACGTATAAAGACCTCTCCACGACATATGCTTTTATTGCTTAGTTGCATAAAACGAGCGACCTCTCCTTTAGATCTAATGAACCCACATTGTATACATGCTTGATAAAGTATAGCAGCTAAAATAGTTCGTTTCGCATAGCTACGTTTGATACAAACTTTCTGTACTTGAATGAATGCATCGGCTACGATTACTAATACATTTATGGGAAACGAGAGGGCGTAATTTTGTTTATAAATAGTATCGTATGCCTGTAGTTCTCGCATAATCGTTTGTAGTTGCAATTCTTTGTTATCGCTTTGCTTTGGGATTGTGCGGTCTAGATCATGTTGATGCTGAAAGCTATCAGGCCCTACTATGTGTAACCTAGTAGTAAGATTGGTAGTTGTTTCTTCACATGATTCAACCTCGGAAACAAGACCACAAGTGGGACATATGAATTCCATTCCTCGTAGTTCCATCGGACATAAACATTCGGAACATGATTCGCCGGTGCTAATATGCGACAATGGTTCAATATGCGACAATGGTTTGATATGTAGGCTTGCACAAATTTCTGGACCAAGTAATCTGATAATGTCATCCATACTAGTTGTATACTATATGCCTGTCAATTGTCCAATTGTTCGTTTGTTTTAAAAAAAAAAGAAAAAAATGAAGAGAGGTCGCATAACAATTTCTCTTCATTCTTTTTTTTTTTTGTATCGTGATTTCTACTTATCCTCCGATCCTACCACATTTAGATCTTTCTCACTGATGGAGAGGTCATCCAATGCATTATCGAGATCTTTCTCCGATTCTACTACATTTGAACACGTGATATTCGCTGACTCGTTAGCTCGCTTCTTATCAAGGTTCTTCTTATTGCGAATGGTACAGGCGTTGAGGTGCACCACATTTTGCACAAAGTTCGTGATTAGTACGACAGCCTAGACCACACGTCAAACATGGAACGAATATAGCACATCCTCTTCCTATCTGGAAGTTATGTTGAGAGCAATACTCTGACACCTTCGAACACTTCCTTATACATTTCGTGGTCTTTCCTCGCATCAACCAATCACAAGTTCTCGTCTCAATCATCGTGCAATATACCTATATATGTTATATGTCTAATTGGTATCTTAGTTGTGACGTCTACGTTGAGGTTCTTCAATCACGCGCGGTTGTCTAATCTGTGTGGTATTAATACGTACTAAGATAACAACATACGTTAATATCGTGAAGTAGAGAATGTACGTTAGTACCATGGGTGGATATACTGTAAACTAATCATTCCTTTAATAGGCGTTAAAACGTAAAAATACAACGAAAAAAATAGTACAACGAAACTGCTCCAATCTAGAAAAAGCAGTAGAAACCGGAGCTGTGCTCAAGTTTGGATATTTAGGTGTAAGAATGCCTAGGGACAATTTGGTCGTTGCGAGAGATCCTATGTGGCAGCATAAGCATTCATGTAGTAATCTAGTAGAGCGTTTTCGTCCTCTATGGTGAGCTGGGAGCGCTTAATGAGCCACTCAATGATCTGTTTAGCGGTATTAAGATGATCGTTGCTACAGGCGCATAGTAGAGCATGATGAACGTATTTATACTCTATAGTTATCTGAAAGCGTCGAATGAGCCACTTAACGGTATTGAGATGGTCATTCCTACAGGCATCTAGTATAGCAAACCCGACGGCTTTATCCTCTTTGGTGAACTGGAAGTGCTTAGTGAGCCACTTAACGATATCAAGACGGCCATCCTTACAGGCGGCGCATAGAACGTAATCGGTGTGTCCATCCATTTTATCGAACCATAAGTGCTTAATGAGCCACTTAATAACATTAAGATTACCATATTCACTGGCGTAGACAAGAGGAAAGCTATCATCGATGTAGTTTGCGGAAATACCGAAAGTCCTAGCCAAATTGTCTCGATCGTTGCCAAAGTGGAAATTTGGATACATTTATTGAATACTTGTACTCTACAATGGAGAGAATTAATCAAGAAAATAATATTTGTGTAATAATGAGTGATTTTAATGTAGATCTTTTAAAAATTGAATCTCATTCAGGCTCTGATAATTTCTTAATACCTTAGGTTCATTTTTTCCCGACCCCATATATTGCAACCAACCAGAATCACAGATCATTCAGCAACATTAATTGAAAATATTTTCTTTAATTCACTTGAACATTTTGTTATTAGTGGTAATATAGTGTATGATCTCACTGATCACCTGCCTAATTTTCTATTTTTTAATAAATTTGCCTCTCTTCCACCAAGCATTAAATTATATGGAAGGGATTATTCTAAACTCAATCAGTCAGCCTTGATCAATTAAATACAATCTATTAATTGGGAAGCTGTATTTACATCTGATCTTAATCCTTCTACTATGTTTAATTATTTTTACACAAAAATATCTGATATAATAGATAAACATATACCTATAAAACATATAACTAGAAGAGAATTAAAACTAAAATCTAAACGATGGATTACTCCTGCATTAAGAGCATCCGTTCAGATTAAAAATAAACTATATAGAAAATGTATTAAGACAAAATCTACTTACTATCATACAAAATTTAAATTTTAAAGAAATAAATTAAATCATCTCTTAAAGGCAAGTAAAAGACAATATTACAATCAATATTTCTTTGATAACATTAATAATAGTAAACGAATATGGAAAGGAATTAAACAAATTATTCATTTCAAGCCCCAGGCTAGCCAGATATCTATAAAGATTGTAGATAATAATTGTGAAATAACTGACCCTAAGCTCGTTGCAAATGCTTTTAATAAATATTTTGCTAATGTACATGTAGGTAAAGAATTAGCAAGTACAATACCTAATGTACATAAAACACCACTAGAGTATCTAACTACACCAACATGTAACAGCTTTTTTGTCTTTCCTACCACTAGTAATGAAATTGAAAATGAAATTGCTAGTTTAAAATCTGGTAAAACCACAGGCCCCTTTAGAAAACCAATATCCATACTTAAAATTCTAAAAACTGTTATATCAAAGCCACTGGAATATCTCTTTAATGCTTCTTTTATGGCTGGTATTGTCGACAGAGCGGAAAAACGGAGCGCATGCGCACTAGCCACTTAATTAAAAGTGAATCAAGATGGCCGGCGAGCGGGAGTGAATTGTATCTCTTTTTCAGGGACCTCTCACAGCTCAAGAAATACCACGATTACTTTATTACTTCACACCATGGACTGATATTCTTCAGTGGCTTCTCTGAGCCCAAATAACACATAATCCAGACCACAGAAAGAACGCTACAATTGCTCGTTCAACTCTGTGTTCAAGAAAAACGAACCATTTCGAAATGTTCGTATGCGACTGGAAAAACGCCAAAAATAAGAAAACTTGTGAATATATAAGCTTTATACTTCGGTAGAGAACTAAGGAGGTAATGTGTTTCAACATATAAAATACCATATTCGAGATTTTCATACCATTTTTCAAACGAAGCATTTGAAGTTACAGTAGTGACTAGACTGTCTACAGCAGTAGAAATCCTGGAACGACAATCATTACCAAGGACTGTAAGTAAATCTACAGAGCTATTATCAGGAAATTATACAATATTTCACTTGATTTGGTTATTATGGTATTACATCGGCATTTTGACGAATTAGTTGACTGATTTTCTAATGTAAAGAAAGCGAATTTTAATTTTGTTTTAAAATGAAGTGTTGTATATATGTTGTGGTTCAAATATTACCTCTGGTACAAATATATTTGAACCAGTACAATTTTTTTGAACCAGTACCATTTTTTTGAACCAGTACCATTTTTTTGAACCAGTACCATTTTTTTGAACTGGTTCATTTTATCAAGATTTTAAAAAGGGATTTTTTTATTTTTTGGGATTCATAAAAAAGGGGTAGTTTTTTTGGGGGTTTTTAAAAAGAAAAAAAAAATTCACCCACCCCTCCCCTACAAAATATTTTTTTTCAAACCCTCTCTTCCCTCTACTTTCTACCCTCCCCTTCGTAGAACGAAGGTAGTAATATATAGAGAACACTTTATTCATGCCAACGCGTCATCGCGTCAACGAGTAGACTGCGGTTGTTTGTAGAACGAAGGTAGTAATATATAGAGAACACTTTATTCATGCCAACGCATCATCGCGTCAACGAGTAGACTGCGGTTGTTTGTAGAACGAAGGTAGTAATATATAGAGATAATAGCAAGATTGATAATGGACGTTATGTCAATTTACAATTTTATTTCATTATTTCATTTCATTTTCAATTTCATTTATATGTTTGACCGTGACAACGCGTCAACGTGTTGACGCGTTGACTGTCAACGTGTAAGGTAGATTACGTGGTAGGGTATTCTGCAGTCTAGCCCAAGATCTTACCCACCTAGAGCTAGGGTTCTCAAGAAAAACTCGCAAACTCAACCTCCCTCTACGCCCGTGTGAAATCGTTTGCCGAAACTGAACAAACTGTGTCAACCGAGCCGACTTTTACAAAATAATCACAGCTGCGGCTGAGCTAAAAAAAAGCAAAAGAAAAGCGAATCACCTGACTACCATTGTATCTGGAAGAAGACTTCTACGAAAGAGCTAAATATAAAAAATATCTGAAAGTATTAAACGAGTGTAAATGATCTTGAAGTAACCCCTCGTACTTGTTAGACTCAGCTTACCAAATGGAATAAAAAAACTCTGACTAGAAGTACTCGAAGTAGAAGAAAATGCGAGTACGCAAACAACATACTTCTAACTAATCCACAGATCGAATTGGAATTTAGCGTGTTAGCTGTTGTGGATGGATCAAAGAAGCCGGAGAAAAACACCCAGAGCAAGAGCGAGATAATATGGCACCATGCGCCACCCCGACTCAAAGAAATGCTGTAACTGTTTATATTCATATTAAAATACATCACTGCACAAAGTAACTGTGTTACCTGAGTACATTCCAGCTATAAAATAAAAGATGAACACAAACAAGGTATAAAGGTATTTTTATTCCAAACTACTTCTGTAGAACTTACTATGCTATTTTCTTACATGGAAAGCCTATCATAAACCTTACCCCAAACTTCAAGTTCACACTTGTAAATAAAATTTGAACTGGTTCAAAAAAATGGTACTGGTTCAAAAAAATGGTACTGGTTCAAAAAAATTGTACTGGTTCAAAATTTTTGTACCAAAGATATAATTGAACCACAACATCTACATGTAAAAAAAACTTAATATGTTATTGTTCTGTTTTCAGAAAGGCAACAATAAAACATAGTTGTAATCGAATGCCTTTGGCAAAATAGTTTTGTGTTAATTTAGTTTTGTTCATGTTAGAAGTGGGTTGACACTAATTATGTTGTGTGGGACTTTTGTGCAGTTCTGTATAAAAGGAGGTGCATGCAGGTTGGTGTATGAAATCAAGAGCCTCCATGTGGACTTTCTCACCCAAGCTTTGTGTTTGCTTTACACGAAACAGTACTTCTTGTTGTTTTCCCAGGAAAAAGGAAGCATGCAATTGTATACCTTTCCCTTCCAGCTCCCTCAGTGTTTACTTGATGTTTTTGAATATCTATAGACTAAACAGCATTAAGGAGCATGTTTGCTTGTGTTAGACTACTTGAGAAATGGAGACTCTTCAAAGCACCATCACTTCTCTTGATCTTCACTCTATTCTCGCCAAGCACAAGCAAAGTGAGACAAATACATGTGTAGGATAATTGAAAGAGATATAAATAGCCTCCATAGCAAACTACATGCACATGCATGTATGAGAACAAATCTACATTTTTCATGTACACTTTATTTGACTGTTAATTAATTGTTACAACCTGTTTATAATTGTAACATGGTACAACAAAGGAAGGAGTACTACATGTACAAATATTTTTTTAATGTTTTTGGTTTAATGTTTTTAAAATTCAGCAGAATTCTCTACTATCTTGCTGAGTTTATATCCAACCAACTGGTGACATAACACAGGATGCAATAACTTTCCACAAACGTTAAGCCTTAAAACAGTTTAAACTGTGTGTCGCATGTATTTCTCTTTTTTCATTTGCCTAATGGTTACTAATACATAATTATATTTGTACAGGAATCCATAAGCAATTACATATAATACAATTCATTGTTAACTTCTTTGAAAAACTTGGTAATTTAGCTCCCTCTTTCATGAGCCTTTTTTTGGAGTTACACAGAAACTACATTATTAGCATAATTAATGCAGAGGTTCATTAATTTTCAGTGTAGCTGGCTTGGACTTTGAAAGTAGAGCTCTGTGAATATGCTTTCAGTAATAAATGTATCTTAAAATACAAATATAGTATGTGTAGCTGGCTATACATGTATATACAGCTATTTCAGGCTAATATAAGTGCAATGTAGATGCATGCTAGTGCTGGAGCACTGGCTGTAGCTAGGTTATTTTGAAACCCCTGATAATTATAGTGACCATTTCCTGTATTTCCCCATTTTCTGTACACCTGTAGTGTACTTATTTTATGAAGTGTGTGAACATTAAGTGAAGATTATTTTCTGAAATTATGTAAGAAATATAAGAAATATAATAATATAATAATATAAGAAACCTGTCAATAATAAAAAGTTCTTAACTTGGTTTTTTAAATGAAATTTGTATGAATTATGTGAAATGATTTTAAAGGTTAACTGTGAATTAATTGTGTCTTTGTTAAGTGCTTACAGTGTATATATTATTTTATGTGAACCTATTTCAGAGGTGAATCATGTGAATATGTTTGAATTGCTAATGCAGTACCCAATGAATCATTAAGGCAGGAAGAGGGTCAGCTTTTTATTGGATAATTTTAAGGAGGGGGAAGGGTTAGGTGCCCAGTGAATGAATGAGATAGTCCAGTCTGTATAATAAGTACAATTAATTTGGGAAAGGAAAGCAATGAGGGGGAAGTATGTTGGAATGAAGAACATGTTTCTAGTTTCCAATGGCTTCCATTTTATTATAATAATAATAACAACAATAATAACAATCAGACAGTGTGTATTAGTAAATAAATAATTCATTAATAATAGTTCTATTATAATGATATTGATGCTAAGAATCTCTGCTTATGATCATGCATGTTTATTTAAAATCAAAATTTTTAAACATAAGTTTTAAAATGCCAAGTGTGCATTCTGTATTATATTAGGCAGACCCTTTTAAAATGGCTAGGAAGTCTGCTATAACCTAAAGCTCAGGGATGCTCTGATGGTAAACTCTTTCTGAATATAAGGTTCAGATACAACATACATAAATATGTAATTTATTATAATATTAGTATTTTGATAGCTACTAAATGTTATTTTGTCAAAAATTTAACTTTAAAAAATTAAAAACCCTTGTGATTTGAATTAACACGAACATGCAATGTACATGTGAGCAGAGATTCTTAGTATTGATAATAATCATTACTCAATTAGTTATTTTATGTCATGTTTTGCACATGTATCTGATTGTTAATGTTAGTATCATGAATGAAACCTCATCGGCATTAACCTCCATAGCCATCATGATTTTCCTTTCCCAAATACATTATCAAACCCACATTTAATATTAAACTGAATCAACTATCACATTCTTTCAATCAACACTCACAATGTTACCCTTCCTCATTCAAAATTTGAGTTACAACACCAACACATACATGATTTACTTCTAAATTTCATAAATAGTTTTTGCATATTTTTAATGTTTCATAGATACATAAGTGTTCTTGTTTTTGGTGGAGAAAAAAGATGAAGAGAAGTTATGGCGCTGAAAAGCATAACATTTTCGAGTCTTAATTCCGTATACATGTAGATGTGTTCCTTCCGATCCAATGCTGTTAATATATGGGACCAGATAATTATTGCATTTTTTTCTACATTAAAAATAAACAGGTTTAAAACACTTAGTCTCAAAATAATAATGAGAAAGTATATAGATGAAAACTGTATACGTTTGTGTTTGTTTTCATAGTTTGCTATATTTGCCTGACTTTGCTTTTGTTTAGGAAGAATAGAGAGAAAGACAATTAATGGGGTTTGAAGTCTGTATTTCAAAACAAGTAATCTGTATAACCAGGTGCTCCTTTACTATTTCGGTCCAGATATTCCAAAACAGCAAACAAACACTGAGTGAATTGGGGAGAGAATCACGTTTTACTATTTTACAGGAAAATAAACAAGACCAGAGGTACTGCTTCTTTGCTTGATCTACATAAAATGTGTATAAAAGCATTTTTATGCAAAGCTTGGGTGAGAAAGTCCACATGCATGCAGGCTCCTGATATGCACCTCTCTTACAAAACCACACAAATCCCACACAACATAATTAGTGTCAACCCACTTCTAACATGAACACAATTAAATGAACACAAAACTATTTTGCCATAGGCATTCGATTACAACTATGTTTTATTGTTGGCTTTCTGAAAACAGAACAATAACAGGGGTGGATCCAGGGTTTGGACTGAGTAGTTTACTCTGACAGACCAATCAACTCATACCCCCACTAACGCACACATTTTGTCTTTATTTGGAAAGAAATTGTATAATTTCCTGATAATAGCTCTGTAGATTTACTTACAGTCCGTGGTAATGATCGTCGTTCCAGGATTTCTACTGCTGTAGACAGTCTAGTCACTACTGTAACTTCAAATGCTTCGTTTGAAAAATGGTATGAAAATCTCGAATATGGTATTTTATATGTTGAAACACATTACCTCCTTAGTTCTCTACCGAAGTATAAAGCTTATATATTCACAAGTTTTCTTATTTTTGGCGTTTTTCCAGTCGCATACGAACATTTCGAAATGGTTCGTTTTTCTTGAACACAGAGTTGAACGAGCAATTGTAGCGTTCTTTCTGTGGTATGGATTATGTGTTATTTGGGCTCAGAGAAGCCACTGAAGAATATCAGTCCATGGTGTGAAGTAATAAAGTAATCGTGGTATTTCTTGAGCTGTGAGAGGTTCCTGAAAAAGAGATACAATTCACTCCCGCTCGCCGGCCATCTTGATTCACTTTTAATTAAGTGGCTAGTGCGCATGCGCCCCGTTTTTCCGCTCTGTCGGTATTGTCCCAAGTGATGTTAATAAAAAAGGATCTCAAACTTGCTTGTGCAACTACCGCCCAATTTCCCTTCTTTCAGTCTTTAATAAGCTTTTAGAAAAATTAATGTATTATAGATTACTTAAATTCCTTGAAAAAAACAAAACATTTTTTATAAGCAATTTGGATTTCGTGCAAAACATTCTACAGATCATGCAGTTCTTTGTATAATTGATAAAATTCAAAAAGCAATAGATGACCGCAACTATTCCTGTGGAATATTCTTAGATTTCAGTAAAGCCTTCGACACGGTTAATCATAACATCTTCATTAAGAAATTAGAGTACTATGGTATCCGAGGTATAGCCAAAGATTGGTTTGTTTCATATCTTAGTAATCGACAACAAGTTGTTACTGTAAATAATGTAACATCAGATCAGAGTACTGTATCTTGTGGAATTCCACAGCGATCTGTTCTTGGTCCATTACTTTTATTATTATATATAAATGACTTTCATCGTTCTTCAGATCTATTTGATTTTCATCTATTTGCAGATGATGCACATCTTTTCAGTGAACACAAGAATCTCTCAATACTTTTAAAAACAAGCATAAATGCTGAACTAAACAATGTTCATATATGGCTATGTGCTAACAAGCTCTCACTTAACATAGAAAAATCCAATTTTGTTTTCTTTCATCCCCCACAAAAAGAATTAAGATCTCAAATTTTAAGTTAACTATAAGTGATAAGCATCTAAAGCAAGATTTTGTATTAAGTACCTTGGTATCTTAATCGATTCGAATCTTAGTTGGAAAAAACAAGTAGAATGCATTGCTAAAAAGATCAAAAGAAGTGTTGGCATTTTTTTCAAACTTCGCTATTATATTAGTATAGATATTCTTCTAAATCTTTATTATGCTTTGATATATCCATTTTTGATCTATGGGATAATTACTTGGGGGGAATACATATGAAACTACCCTTCAACCGCTCTTTATTTTACAAAAAAGGCAATGCGTATCATTACTTTTTCTAGATTTGATGAGCATTCAAGCTTATTGTTTAAGTCTCTAAAAATTATAAAAAATGTTGATCTTGTCACCCTCCACATTTCAATATTTATGTACAAATTTCACAATCATCTCTTACCTTCTGTTTTTCATTCTTTCTTTATTAAGGTTAATAAAATTCATAACTACAATACAAGGCTTGCCGCAAAACAGTCTTATTATCTTCCAAAAGCAAGAACAAACTATGGAATTTTTAATATCAGATTTCAAGGTCCTACAGTATGGAATTGCATTGATGAAAATATAAAACTTTCCTCAATTTCATTATTTAAAGATAAAATGAAACATAATTTTATTGAAGGTTACTAGCCCTAAATTTTTGACTCATTGCTTCTAAGATGACATATCTGTTTTGCAACATCTTCCTTATTATTTTATTTATAATATGTTAATATTATCCTCTATATTTAATTTAAGATTAATTATTATTATTGTTTATACATAGCTTAATATTAATTATTAATAGATTATTGGTAGATTAGTTATGTGTGTACTTTGTGTATAGGTGTCCCGACCGAAACATTCAAATATATTATTGTAAACTGGCTACCTGGCATTTTTAGCTCTCTAATCTTTTTTATCATACTATTTCTGTAAATCTTTTTATATTAATTTTTGGGGTAAAATAAAGGTTGTTGTTGATGACGTAATCGATTACGTGTTTTTAAGTACATGCCAATATCTCCCTCATTTCGAATGCCAGACAGTTCAAACTTGGACAGGTATGGTATTATTTTCCCACGATTCACTTAGTGGTGATGACGTAACGATGACTTTTATTATATACCAAAATAGCTCCCTGGCCATCCACGAGTTGCCCTTAGGGGCCCTATGTTTAAACACCGGGGTGATCATAACCGATTTCCAGTTATCAGGTACTGTATCTGCAGATAGTGATCTTGCGAAGATAACTTTGAGCACAAGGGCAACAATAATTGCAGGTTCTTTCAAAACGTTTGGCCTAAGCTCGTCGGGCCCGGCAGCTTTATGGGGCTTAAGATTTTGGAGAAGCTTTGTGATCCCTCAGTGTTTAGGTAGATATATCTGGCATGTCTGGGTAGGGTCTGCAGGTATCACATGGCCATGGGAGGTCAGAGGTGGCGGGTACACCAGTAAATGCAGAGTAAACGTATTGTTCAGCAAGATTATACCACGCTCGCATTGATGGCGGATTAGTTGAATTTCCCGTGGGCCACGGAAAACTCCACTATCTTGTCTCTACTGCACATGCGCATAAACCGATGACCTTGCCCTTTAATCTTTTACCTGGTATCTTATGTTTGCAGATAATGAAAAGTATAAGAAACATTAGAGATAAACCTGTTTTGTAGTTCGCCGCCCTTTTTTACAGTCTCAGAACAGCCAATTTAATATCCGAACTTCTAGTACTAAATCCAAGCAGGTAATTGGCTACTTTATTGATGACCACAGTGTTTTATCGATGACGACAGCACGCCGCGCACTCAGTTGGAATATTAAAAGGGTTAGATACTTTATTTTAGTGTTTTATTGACAAATACAGGCACTTGCTGGCTATACGATGAACTCAAAATGTCTTCATACTTACTGCACTTCGCCTTCAGCCTCATGCAGTATTCATTATTTTTTGTTCATTGTACAGTCAGCCTGTATTTATCAATAAAACATGCATGCCTGTCTCTAACACTAAAATAATGAGCAAACCTTATTCGTAAAGCATTTAATGGGGATTTAATTTTATATTTATCACTACATCATGTATATAGCGTTATATACTAGACCTTTATTCAGCATACTATAGCTTCATTTATTATTACTATGATTCCACACATTGTATATCTTATTTCTTTAGTAATCATTTCATTGAATTTACAACTTAAATTTATATTTTGTAGTTAATATATCCAAATGTATATATACAGGAGTAAATGTATCTCTATTTTATTTTATATTTATTTTAGTTATTTTATTGGATTTCGGAGATATTAGCATCTTGTAATTTGCTACCTTAAATTCGAAGAAAATAAAGTTTATTGTATTGTATTGTATTGTATGGGGCAACACAACGAATCCATAGCCTGAAAGGCAACAAGCCCCACAATGCATATTTGATCAAGCTCCCTCTTGTGCCACATAATTAATTCTTCTGGTGTTTCTCAACTTCCCCCTTTCTAGCTATTTTCAAAGTGTTAATTATTTCCCCAAAAATGAAGCCATCATGGTTTCCATTGGGCGTGAACACTTTATAATTGGCAGAGTAATATGTCTTACACGCCCATGTTTTATTGTATGTACAATTCAATGTTTAGTAGTGTCACATTTGCACGTGAGACAATGAGGTCTTCAAAGCTAATAAATACAACTATAATCCCATTGTGAATTGACAGCAATAAAATAATGAATCTCCCACACTATGTCTTAGCCTTTAGTTTGTGTAAATAAAATGAGACTTATAACAGAAACACAGCGTGGCTATACTTTAATCATGGTCAGTGGGATGTGAAAGCTCTGATACAACACATGCACGCAACCTTCAGGTGTATGTGGGATATTTACAATAACAAAGCGATAACTTTGAACTTTGTTCTAATATACTTCCTTTATTATATTTTATTTTAGTTTATTAGATTCGCCATTTTCGAAGTGAAAAAGAACCAGTACAATGAAAGAAAAGCAAAATAACATAATAAATCATAATACTAGTAAACAAAACTCAAGAAAATATGACGGAGGATCCGCAACAGCAGTGAGCCAATTACTGCGAGCCCATTCCTCAATGGACTACTGAACCAAGCAAGAACGGGTTATTGTTGCAATTGGCCAAGCACAAAATATGGCCGTGTATTTTTTACAACTCATTGGTATTTTGGCAAGCCTTTAGGTTAGTTATTCAGTTAGTTATTATATAAATCCGGCCAAAAGAAGCACCATGCAGGCAACCAGGGAGCTTAATAATTATAAATAGTTATTTTACCACCCCAGTATGGACTCATATTTCTATCATTCTTGTGCGTCTGTTTTGATCGACGCGTTGATTGGCTGATTCAAAACGACCCATATATTTAGAATTCCTTTGGTCGCGATCTCTGGCTTGATCATCACGAATAAGCCGACGAATTGCGGTCAGCGAAGAACATGGTGGCAAAAAGTGTTTCTCCGTATTCTGGACACATTTGTGTTTAATTGGATTTTCTATGTATTTTTTGTTTATTTCATTCTACCAGTATGGAGACAGAAGCAGTTATTACTCAATCCACAAAGCTTACTCAATCCACCTTAGAGTCGAACCTAGATTTCAAACTACAGCCGATAACATCAAAGCTCGATTGTAACGGTTTTCTATTGTCCAAATGTAAACACGGGCTCGTAAAGTATTAATCCTGATTGGCATTCTTTAAAGAGTGGGCAATAATTATTGTCATGGGATGTCATCAAGTGACGTCATGATGACGTCATCAAAATCAGAACATTTCTAAACTCTCCAAGGATTTTTGATCTACTAGTAATTTATGAATATTTTCCGAACCTACGAATTAAGGCGCATAAAACCGAGCGTGGGTTTGCCATTACGACAAAAAATGAACATTTTACAACGCTGGCAAATGAAAAGCCAAAACTTTGGCATTTATTGTCGGTTTCCAAAATCCATGCTCCATTTTGTGGAGAACGTGGTCAACAACATTTTAATGGGGAAAAGTGTGGTGTTTAGTGAAAGCGCGCAAACTGTTTAGGATTTTTAGAAACCGGAAGTGAAGAAATTAACGCATGCACAAAAGCGCATGTTTTGTGGTCGTGAAATAGTCGCAGAACTGTTGTTGCAGTAAAGCCTACAATAATTGGTCGAACAGGATGTGCATTTTCTCCTATTTCCTCCGACAATGGCCAGTTTTGGGGCTTGGCTGAATACTCCAGTCTGCAATGAGCTAGCTTGATTGTCTGTAATGAGCTTCGGAGTTCGGACGCCAGGAACCCATTTCGCGGCAAACCGAATAGCCAATAGAAATCGAGCTAAAATTAGACCGAGATTCGATAATTGAAACTCGCGCGTGGCGTTCACAACAATTTGTTTTCCGACATCAAAAGTACTTTTTTTAAGGATGAAAACTGACCTGTATTTTAGTTAGTTGCATTGACAGAGGTTCAATCACAACTTTACCAGGAACCCGAAAGCATTATCTGGAGACAAAATTGTGCATGTTTGTGGAAGATTTGAGTTGAAAACCTGTCGGTCAAAAATCACTTGACGTCTTGACGTGAGTGGTCGTACTTGTCTTCGTGTTTTTAGAAGCCATATTCTCGCTAGAAGCAGCCATTTCAACTTCTATATCTTTGACAACTATATATACTATTTACTAGATGTTCTTTCAATCTATCAACAGCGGGAATAGCTCGGCTAAATCTGAGTGTCCAATACAAGTTTGCTTTCCCATTCACCGGCGATTTCCTGACTGATTTCACTCAGCGGGAAAATTCGGAATTATATAAAATTAAGTAAAGCAAAGGGAGAAGATGTCTGACCATTTATTTGGATACGAGAAATAAAAATACTGAACTAAAGGTAAAGGTTACTGAAGCTCCCCTATCATATATTAGCAAACAACACATTTCTGAAGTCCACACTGCTTAAAACATTTGATAACGGCAATCAACTCGATCTCCCTTTTTTCTACTCGGTACGCCATCTTAGATATACCAAACTGATCATGCGCACTAGTGACTGACGAAAGCGGCAGTACATGGATACGCAATCTCGTACACAGACCCCATTCGTTTCGTACTGCGCATGCGCGACAAAGAAATAGGGCTCTGGTATAATCCGATTTTTGTGTATTCTGATTGGCTGTTCTGAACAATGCAATTTCACTGGAAGTCAAACATAAAGCCATTTATTTGGACAAAGGCATTGAAAATTGGGGCTTATAACCGTTGGAGTTTACCTAAATGGTTGCAGATCTCTTCAGGGATTCTGAGATATTTGCTTGCATCCTATCGGGACTGTTCAAATCACTTCACCGGCCCACTCGAATCGCAAACAGTACATGAATTCGAAAATCGAACCCAACCGGCAGTAACAATTGATATAGCCGAGGGATTTACCGTAACAGATAGGCAATACTGCACATCCCTTATTTACAACAATGTTCCTAAGTGCTCTATGGACAGAAATGGCATTTTTCCAATCTCGTAAACTTGTGAACAGGCGCTGATCGCTTAAATATAAGCGTTTGCATGAAAATGCAACGAATTCCAGCCTTTAGGTAGCTAGTATAAGAGAGAATCGTAAATCAAAATGCCTTGACTTGCTTCTACTTTGTATATTAAGTTACTGTTTGTGTGGTCACCGGGCTCAGGAAAGGCGATTTCAGTGAGGTTTCGATCCCCATGAATCCTCTTCGTGTGTACTGGAATCTGTGATGTATGATGAATCCATTGCGCGATAAAGAAACACGAACCTGATGCATGAAAATAAATAGCCTGAATTTCAGCCGTCTCCTCTGGTTCGTTCCTCCCGAGAGAGACGTCTGAATCCAACAGCCGATAATACCGTCCAGTAACGTCAAGGCGGATTAACAATTTAATTTATGCAAATAAAACTGTCATGGCGGTAGAAAGAGTTCCTGGGTCACATAATCAAAGCCATCGCTCGCCTTGAGAAATTATTTGAGATTATGCCGGCCAAAATAAAAGCCTTACCTATATATATATATTCACCCATTTGCTTCTCAAGTGCCTATTATGTTGTGAAAACCTTTTCGAAGCAACAAATCGTTATATTATATTTGGGGGCAAAGTACAGTTGATCTTTGTCTTTCCGTTGATCTTTGTCTCGCGATCTGCCGTTCGAATCGACACAGCTACGAGATATTACCTATGTAAATTATGCAACAGAAAAGTAGAAAAAACATGAAAGGATAATGGAGAATTTTCGAAGAAATACGAAGACTCTTTTACGGGAAAGAACAGTTCCTTGAAGAGAGTAGCGACATTCTTTACCACTGCGAGTGTGAACAAATAATCGATTATCAACAACCCCGCGGACGCGACACGATAAAATGTACATGTTTACAGGACAGTCGGCCGGTTATTGTGCAGGACACTTTCAATCCATTTCCAGATGTTTTCCTTACGAATTCAAGGTCTTTGCCAAAGACAATCACTCCACTGAAACTCGACGATCAACAATCGTGATCCTGCCGTCTTCTCGGATGAGTTACTTATGATAATTATGCAAAATTATAGAATATGAACCAATCAAAGATCACTACCAGGTTTTCTTGTAGTGACGTCACTGGACGGCATTATCGGCTATTGGATTCAGACGTCTCTCTCGGGAGGAACGAACCAGAGGAGACGGCTGAAATTCAGGCTAGAAAATAAAGCCTTAAAATCCAAACTAGAAACAGCAGAAAATGCAAGAGACTTTCTAAGGCTTGCTCTAACACTAGCAAGCAAAAGATCGCAATACCGGGCGAACTTTCGAATCCAAACCAAAATCTAGGCCTGAGGCGCTTGTAATAAGGCACGAGTCGCACACACAGTGAGGGTAAACCAAGTTTACTTCTTCTAGCTCGGCTACTGCAAATCTACACAGAGCACATGGCTCTGATCAACTGTCAATCACGTGACTCTCTACGACGTCATGACCTATTGTTACATACCTTCTTTTATGAATAAACAAGTCACTTCCGATTATAACTGAAACAATAATACTAAACTAAATGTCAAAGTCCTTTAGTAGCTTATCCAAACTTGTTATATCTTGTCGGACAGTGTCCCTATGTAAATTGTTAATATTTGGTAAAGTCCTTTTGGTAGGACGGTGTCTTGATTATTCGTCCTGACCGCGTTGGTCTCTGTGTTCGTGTTGGAGTGAAACTTCTGTCAAAGCTTCCTGCAGGGACTCCGCTAGTACTTGTTGTAGACTGGGCACTGGTGCGTTCCACTGTAGCTGGGGCACTGTAGCTGGGGCACTGTTGTGGTTCACAGTAGTTGGGCCACTGTTGTGGTTCACTGTAGTTGGGGCACTGTCGTGCTTCACAGTAGTTGGGACACTGTTGGGCTTCGTCGCAGTTTAGGGTAGTGAACCTTTCTTGATCTCCGGCGGGTTGATAGTAGTGCTGTGGGGTGGTATGAAGACTTCCTTAGTCTTCCTGAGTTGGCACCGATTTCGTCTGTATGTTCGGCCTTCCCCAGTGAGCACTTCATAAGACCTTATGCCAACTTTAGACTGCACTTCAGCTTTCAGCTGTTCCGTCTTTCCTCTGGCGATGGGTGTTATTCTTACAGTGTCTCCTTTCTTGAGCTCTGCTAGATCCTTTGCACCTTGATTATAATAAAATGCTTGTCTTTCCTTACTCTCTTTGATCTTCTGAGCTGCTGTTTCGATCACCTTAGGTTGCAGTAAGTTAGCTGTTGTCGGGAGTAGGCTTTTTGTCCGGCGACTCATTAGCCTTTGAGCTGGGCTCGAGTCTAGGTCTTGTGTTGGTGTGTTTCTGTATCCAAGAGGAGCTAGATATGAGTCAGTACCAGCCTTTTTGGCCTTCTTCATCAGTTGCTTGGAAGACTTGACAACTTTCTCTGCCTTTTCATTGCTTTGCGGGTATCCAGGGGAAGAGGTCACATGCTCGAACTTCCATGTTTTGCTGAACTCCGCGAATTCATATGCAGCAAACTGTGGACCGTTATCAGATATGCAGATATCAGGAATGCCATACCGTGCGAACTGTGACTTCAATTTTGTTATCCGTGCACCGTCTTGGATTTCGTGTCGTCCAGTAGATCTACTTTCCAGAACCCTGAGTAGTAGTCGACTGTGATGAGGTATTCGTGACTGTTGTATGTAAACAGGTCCGTTACTATCTTGGCCCATGGGCGTTGAGGCACTTGGTGCGGCTGTAGTGTTTCCTTTTGCTGCTTCTTGTCAAAGGAACGGCAGACTTCACATTTTTCGATGCAGTCCTTCACTGCACTACTCATGCCAGGCCAATAGACGCATTCTCGTGCCCTGCGCAGGCAACCTTCAATGCCGATATGTGCTGAATGTATGCATTCCAGGATGTCTCGCCGCAGAGTTGTAGGGATCACTGCTCTGTTTCCGCGAAAGACTATTCCATCCCGCTCACTTAATTCATCTCTGACATCGAAGTAGGCTGTTTGTCTGGTATGAGGCCATCCCGACTTGATTATGCTGATTAGCTCTTGTAGACTCTGATCTTTCTCTGTGTGCGCGCGGATGCGTGCTGCTGCAATCGTGAGGTACTGGGCCATGTTGATGGTCTCCAGCTCTGTCTCAAATGGCTTAGATTGCTCTTTGGGGAGGTACGCTCTGCTCAGCGTGTCGGCTAGTTGCATCAGCTTGCCTTGTCGGTAGGCCAGATGTATGTCATACATCTGTACTCGCAACAACATACGCTGGAGCCTCTTGGGTGCTTTGTGTAGCGGTTTCTTCACAATTACCTCGAGGGGCTTGTGATCTGATTGGACATTGACCGACCGACCATAGGTGTATTGGTGAAATCTTTGGAGTCCAAAGACCACTGCCAATAACTCTTTTTCTGTTTGCGCGTACCTGGTTTCTGTGTCGGACAACGCTCGACTTGCGAAGGCTATCAGTCGACCATTCTGTGTGATGACAGCGCCAAGTCCGGTGTCTGAGGCATCACATTGCAGGGTCAATTCTGCCTGGAGCTCATAGTACTTGAGTACTGGCGCATGAGTTACGAGGTTTTTTATCTTGTTGAAAGCCTCGTCATGGATGTCTGTCCACCACCATTCTACCTCCTTCACGGTCAACTTCCGCAAAGGCTCACATGCATCGCTCAGCATGGGGAGGAACTTACTCAGGTAGGTCACGAATCCGATAAACCGTTGTACTCCGGCAACGTCCGTTGGCTTCGGCATCTCTGTCATTGCTCTGATCTTGTCCGGGTCCGGCTTTAGACCTTGATTGGTGATGAGGTGACCCATGAATGGTACTTCGCTGCGTCGTAGCTTTACCTTCTCTTTGTTGAGCGTTATGTTTCGTGCTCTGCATCTCTGAATCAGGGCGTGTAGCTTGCGATCGTGGTCTTCGCTTGCTTCCTCTTCGGTTGCTCCTTCTCCATAGACGAGTATGTCATCGTGTATTGAGATTACTCCTGGTAGGCCTTCTACCGCCTGATGCTGGCGCCTCTGAAATTCTTCTGGAGTTGAGGACAGGTCAAATGGGAGGCGGAGCCACCTGTACCTCCCGAAAGGTGTATTAAATGCTGTTAGTCTAGAGCTTTCCCCGTCTAACTCCACATGCCAAAAACCATTTTTCACGTCAAGGGTGCTGAATACCCTTGCCCTGCTCAATTCTGGCAAGAGCTCCTCAATTGTTAGGAGGGGATAATGGCTCCGCTTTAGGACCTTATTTAAGTCCTTGAGGTCTATACAGATGCTAGCTGTCCGTTTGGCTTTTGTACTAGGACCATGCTGGATACCCACGGGGTGGGTTCTGTGACCTGGGTCAGCATACCTATTTCCTGGAGCCGGTCCAGTTCTACCTTAAGCTGTGCCTTAAGGGCAACTGGCACTTTCCTAGGGGGGTGGACAACCGGTATGGTATCTGATTCGATTCGCAAGTGGTATTGCCCGTCCAATTTTCCTGTGCCCTGGAATACATCCGGGTACTGTTTAGTAAGGGCCTCTTTGGTCAGGAGTTTTTCTGATTTCTTTTGGTCTACTGCCAGGATGTTTCGATATTGCACTTTAATTTGCTTGGTAGTTTTTTCCGTTCTTAGGGTTGTGCAGCTCTACTGTGCATTGTCCTACAGGCATTACTGTGGACTTATTGTACAAGGATAGTACCTTGTCAGTTTTTGTTATACTGACTTGACCAAAGCACTGTTCCAGTATTTGTGCTGGGATTGTATTGCATGTTGCTCCACTATCTAGTTGAAATTTAATTTCTTTATTCCCTAAATTGATAGTGGCATACAATCGCTTCGGGTAGGAGACGTCATTTACTGCATTTATTTCGGTTTCTGGGTTCAATGTTAATGCCTTAAGTTCATCATAGTCGCTATCGCTGGCCTCCCCAGTGTTCATTGCGTGTATTTGGGATTGGCCATTTTTTTCTGAAAAGGCACTGCGTTACAAAATGGTTCATCTTGTCGCATTTTAAACATTTCTTCCCAAACGCTGGGCATTTTTCTTTGCCACGCTCGTGATTTCTTCCGCAGTACTTGCATTTTGCTTGCTGAGGGCGCGTTTCTGACACATGTCGCTGTGCTTGTTTACTTTGCTTTGAGCCCTGCCCTTCGCCTTTAGGCTATGCACTGATTCCTGAGTTTCAATGGTTTTATTGCGCTCTTTTGACAACTCAGATGCTCTACAGGCTTTTAGCCATTTCTCTAGATCGAGACTGGGATCTCTCACGAGTGAATCATGCAGCTTTTCAAAATTATATGTGCCCGCCAATATTTGAACCTCAGTTATGATTTTTTCCAGTGGCTCGTTTTGCTCTTGAGCTCTCGTGAGACACAAAGCGGATATCCTAGATTCTAGTACATTTAAACTGTGCATGCCAGTAGGACATTTTACCTCCGTCCGTTACAGTGCAATTCAAAAATCACAGGATTGAAACAATATTATGCAGTGGACGTTGTAAAAACAAAAACAGAACGGAAATTGCAGATAATGATACGTATCGAACACTCGAGTTTATTTAACAGCATTGTTTGCATCTCTTCTTCTATCCGCCTTCATACGGTGCTGGCAAAGTAAAGATTTATATTGATTCAAAATACTGACACGATTTCGGTTTCAAAACTCCGCCTGTGTCATCTTATTATTTTGCTGAACTGCACAGAAGACTTTGAAATTACCCTTCAATAATTTATACTAAAGAAAGCTCGAAGAAGGGAATTTATTTTATTTTCCTCGCTTCGCACTCTTCCCGTTAACAATAGGAAATGAACAATCTGAAATCTACAATCTTTACCGTCTCGTTTTTCTCGTCCAATGGAAATCGAGATACAGGGCAACCGTCGGGGTACGTGAAGAGTTTGAACTTTTTGAACTTCGCCCAGCCGTTGTTCAACAGCCAATCACAATATTGCCCCATGTGTGTCTTACCAGAGCCTCCGACTTTTCAGTTAAGTTGAGGAGGCACAGGGAACGAGAATGGAAGAAACGACTTCTCAGGGTGACGTAATAATAAGCATGCGCAGAGTCGCCGGAAGTCCGTCATTCATCGAGCATGTGCAGTAAGGTTCAGAAATTACCTAGATTCCTGCTAGATTTCTGGTAATGATATTCACAAATACCAGCGAGAAGGTGCAGAAGTTGAAACTACAACAATACATAGAGTTGTGAATAACCCATCTTGCCTCTGGTATTTATGAATACTTAACATCAGAATGAGACTAACGCTGAGTAGATGCGTCTGCAGTCATCGCACCAGCGGTAATTCTTCAATACGAAACTGGACTATTCATGATTGTGAAATTATTATAAACCAGAAAATAACCCCTCACTTCGTGCTCATCAATACAAAAATAACACGGTTCAAACTTCATTGAAAAACACAGGTATATCAGCTCTACAATCGGCACTATATTGACCAGACTGATTTGGAAACAGTTACGTTCGTACCTGGCGAAGGAGAATCTCTCACGTTTAAAAAAGTATACTTGAAGAGTCGAACTTTCACAGTATTATTCCTGAATAGCCAATCGATCAAACTTCATCGCCGGATCAAATATAGCCTGTTCCAGGCTCTCAGATAGTGGGAAAGGGAGCGAAAGAAAAACGCAGGCGAAAAAAAGAAGAGGGGGACTTGGGGAGGGAAACGGGGAAAGCGGAAAAGGAGAGCCTGTGGAACTTCTCTGAACGGCATCGTTCCAGTATACCAGCTCCTGGTATACCCTCTGATTGGTCAATTTTGACAGGTCGCGTCCGCGGGGATGGCAAAATATTCTGACAGTAGGCGCGTTGCGTTGCGTTGCCCAGTACTAGTTTATAGAAGAGATTATTTCTACTTCAAATTCGCTGTACTTATCGTCTTTGGTCATTCTGTATGGATGTGTAGTTAATTTAACCCTTCTTCATTTAAAATATCTGGGTCTACCCCAAGTGGTTTTCGTAGTAAAAGCCGATGAAAAAAATCGTCCTAGCTCAAGCTGTACCGTCATTTTACATATTCTGCCGGAGACTCGGCTACTGGCGCGCGCGCTCTGTTCGAAAATGGCGTGATAATGACGTCAAGAGCACGCGCGAACAAAAATGAAACTTTTACTAACTGTATCACAGGAAATTTCGGCAGTTTCCCCCTTTCTCTGTTGCTTTCCTGATCAAATATTTGCAAGAAATACCGGATATTTAATACAAAGGTACATTTACGTCAAAATCTCGTTCGAGATTTTCTGACATGTTCACTCGATATCGTGTTATTACAACAATGAGGTCTTCCACAAATTTACCCACGATACTGTGCCAGATCGTGACACACACCGCCTGAAGTGGGAGGAACGATGTCGTTCAGAGAAGTTCCACAGGCTCTCCTTTTCCGCTTTCCCCTTTCTCTCCCCCAGTCCCCTTCTCCTTTTTTTGGCCTGCGTTTTTCTTTCGCTCCCTTTCCAACTCTTTCCCCAACGCGTCCTCTCTCTTAGATTGACTATTATCATCAATTGTCAAAATCGCTAGAATTGATTATAATCATCATTCTAAGACAAACCCTAACCCGAACTACAAACCAAACCCTAACCATCGGACGAGTTCACGGGTAAACGACGGGTTCTCACTCACCTAGAGCTAGGGTTCACAGGTAAACAAGAAAGGAAGGTAAACGAGAGAAAAAAATTGTTTTAGCGCTCCTACTCGGGCTCGAACTCGTAGCCGTTTGCGTGTAGTGCTTGGTAGTACAGACGTCATGACCACTACACTAAGCGCGTCTACCGCCGTTCGGAATTCGACAATTGTTTATCTTTATACTTGACTGGTTTTAACCTCGAGGTTAAATTGACGATTATAATCAATTCTAGCGATTTTGACAATTGATGATAATAGTCAATCTAAGGAAGATACCGTGTTGCTTCCCCACTATCTGAGAGCCTGGAACAGGCTAGATCAAATATCTTCCCTGTGATCCACCGTTGTCCCTCGCCGTTTAGCCCGATTTTCAGACAGTCATAAAAGCCGTTTCTCTTTCTTCCCATAGCCGAGGAAAATATAGTTTTTTTTAGTTTTCGAAAATGGCCATCTAGTGGTATAAATGTTATGCAAAAGTAATTTATTACCTTTGTTATCTGGTCCGCGGTTCGAGTTTTTTTAACTCTCTTTATTTCTCGGTTGAACAGTTTATTTTGTGAATTATTGAGACAATATTGAAGCTACGTCTACGTCTCATCAAGCAAGTGAGTATTTTACATTTGAAATAAATTGTTGAGCTTTCGAATGAATTATATTTCTACTTCAGCCAAGCTTCAAATATTATCGGATCGAACTGACATGAAAGACCGCCGTACGCTAGAGGAAACAGCGTTATCTTTCACATGCAAATTACGTCGCGACTGTTTGAACAGTTGAACCGTCAAGCGTAATTTCCTCCTATTTCAAACAGCGTTTCTGCTGGTTTTTGTGACGTTAGAGATGTTTTCTCGAGAAAGTACTTCATAAACATCCAAATCTTATTAGTGTCTAGCCAAATGGGAGAGAGAAAAACAGGTAATTTACAGTCTCAGGTGGTTTTTAATTCTTAGAGGAAAGAAAGGAAACACAGCTAAGCTTGAGTTTTGAAAGTTTTCGAAAGTTTTGGAGACTGATATTTTACCGTGTTTAAATAATCAATATGTCTGTCTGTCTGTATGTATGTATCAGTGCTCGATATCACCAAGATACACTGCCACCAGTGTAGCAGTTGCCAACGGACAAAACTGGCCATAAAAACCTACCATGCACCACTTCCCCTTCATCTCGGATACAAAAAAATGGGAAAACAAATTATTGGAACAATTCATAATACATTCAAGGTTTGCCTTGCGTTTAATAGAGTGCAGTGTATAGATTAATGTACTAGATATAATACTGAGTGAAATAATGATCACATGATGTTTATTTCAAAAGAAGATAAGCACTTTTTGAAACAGGGTTAAAAACTCGTGTTCATTTTTGCTATCGTCTGTTAAGTGTTGGCGTCTTGTTAAGCTTAGTAGCGGGTAGTGTTTATTATCCTCTCGGAGTGATCGCAGCTGATCTCTTAACTCTTAGCTAGCTGTCAATTATAAACAATTCAGACCATCAGAACGCAGCTTTCTTGTTCCATAAACAAGTCAGAAGGAGACTGATCCCATACTTGATTTCTTTGCAAAGAAATTCCGCAAATTCCGGTTGGAAATCAATAAATCATTCCCAATGTTAGCAGACTCATCGTGGTTGTCTTTAATTGTTTGTGAGTCAATAGCTTGTGGAACATAGCAACAGTAACTAAGAAAGGCGAACACAAATTATGCACTTATCATCGGCTTCCCCGGGGGTCGACCCCCGGGACACCCAGGGGACACCCTCGGGGCTAGGGGAAGGGATTAGTCGACTTTGTACATTTTTCATTCCCCGCGGGGAGGGGGTTATTGTATGTCTATTGGATCGTAGTATAAACCCCCGGAGACGCCCCGTGGGATTGGTTTGACACAGGTCAGCGGTATTTCGCTTCGACGTCCAAACTTTCACGGTGCGGATATTTTAAACGTGTTCGCAGAGTACTTATTATAACATAGCTACGATATAACGCGCGATCTGATTGGTTGACTAGCCATGAAGAAAAAACGGATTATGCACGCTGATTGTGCACGCTCTGACGTCACAACCCGTAGAATTGTTTTTCACAATGTTTACCAAAATCCAAAGGTGAAAAGTTGAGTTCTTTGAAAAATACACGAGTGTGAATTGATCCTAAATTGCACGAGAAAACCGTAGGATTACCTTGCAATACCTTTTATGACACAACAGCATCGCCAAACCAACACTGGAATATTGCTGCAGTGTGTGGGGAAACTGTTCCACTGAATGCCTAGACCAACTGCTACTAGCCCAAAAACGTGCTGCTAGGATCATTCTTAGTGCCGACTACTCTACTCCATCCCTAAGTCTATTCAAGGACCTTAAGTTGATTCCAATATATGAAACTATTCGCCAACGAATCCTAACGCAGACTTTTAAATGTTTAAATAATCTTGGTCCGGAATTCCTCGCTAAGCTATTGTCAAGACCTTCCTATCGTTATTCTACTAGAGCTGTTGTAAATAATAAGTTATGCCTACCTAGCCCTAAAACTAATGCCGGAAAGCGTTGTTTCTCATTTCTAGCACCGTCGCTATGGAATAGTTTTCCTGCTACTGCTACTAAATCTGATATATTACCAAGCTTTAATAGACTTTGCAGGATATATTTTAAAACCAGACTCACTAATGCTAATGAGTTGAAGAGCACTAGGCTTTACTGACTGTGATGTCTAACGATGTTTCTAGATCCCTCCCTTAATACCTGTAACCACCTTACGTTTACATATATGTTTTTAATTGTCTAATTCTAAAGCTACAGTGTTTATATTTTATTCAAACTTTTTCATATCTTCCCAATAATGTATATTCCTTTTTTGAGTAGTTAAAGAATTATCTTATAATGTAATTATATAACGTTTCTATCTTGGTATATAATAGTTAGGAGGACCAGATTGGAAACAAGTGCCCGGTAAACTTTATCTGTTTATTAAACAAATAAGCTTTACTTTCCTTCATTTTCAGTCGCGCGATTGTACAAAAGCAGCTCTTTCTTCGAAAGTGGCGTGATGGTTGCGTCAGCAGTACGCGCTAACTAAAATTGAAAACATTTCACCCAGGGGGGAGGGGGCGTCTCCAAGGAAAGTCCTGGTTTAGTCCTATATGCCAGTATGACGTCAAGTTCGGCTCACTGATTTTCAATATGGCGCCGCATAAAACATGTCCATTTTCACTCCATTGCACTTACTAAATGTATTTTTTCGACCTACATTCTCATAGTTTCAATTATATAATACTATTTAACGGAAAGGGATATATCAAAGATGGTTTTGAGCCGGGCTTCTACATATTTATTGTTTAATTTAATAGGTTTTTAGGTAGGTTTTTGTGAGTAAGTGGAAGTCCCGTTTGGTAGAAACGAAAATGCCCGCATAAATGCTTGATGAAACTAAGGAGCGGAGAGATCGAAATAACGCTTCAAAATAGGAGGTCCTGAGGTATTCAACTCCTTATATGTGAACTTTCGTTAAACGGGTTTGTGTAGAACTGCTTAACAATCCCTTCAAAGTCAAAAGTTCGTTTACCGTGACTGTCGCCATGTTGTTTTGTAAATGCACAAAGCCAAAGGCAAAGGACAATGTGAAGGACCGGCGGTCTCCGGACATTCGACAGGATAAGATCAGACTTTTATTGTGGATGACATTTCAGAAGAGCATGTAGTTATTATATTTTCTTCAACAAGGACACGGATATTGATATTGGATCCGGAGTATCTTGAAGTTGAGTGGAGCAACTGGGATTCGATTCAGAAATTATACTGGAATGTGATGCCTTTTGATGGAAGTTTCTATTTCAAATTGCTAAAAGTTTTAAAAGTTGCAGTGATACTGCCTACACCGAGGACTGGTATGTATAAACTTTGTTAGTTTTTAGACTTTAGTTGCTTTGCAATAACCATAATGAAAGTATGTAATAAAATTATTGGTGCATAAATTATTACAATATTAAAGTTCAGTTCATGTTGATGCACATGTACAGCAGCGTGTATTAATATCTAGTAGTTACTGTCAGATTCCAAGTTGGGGTTCTTTTTTTAAAATTAACATTTACATATTTGTATCATTTGGTTCAACTGACAAGGCAGAAACTTAATCCTTTAATTAACAAATAGATTCATTGTGACATCACAATGTGAAGAGAACAAAGAAGTGTGCCACGAGACACAATCGAGTGGCATAACTGATGTTCTCTTCATGTTTTGACATCATCTGTACATTAATTTACATGTATAAGAGTATATACAGATACATGGCAGAATGGAACTATTTGTTGTATTTGTTGTACATATTAAATAATTGTAAACTGAAAACCATGAAAACCATGCATGTGCCCTCTAATAACCGGCAGGTAAAAAATGCAGACTGAAAATTGCAGACTGCAGACTGGAAAATGAAGACCGGAAAATGCAGACTGGAAAATGCAGACTCAAAAATGCAGACCGGACAAAATCAATAAGAAACATCTATCGGTCTGTAACAGGGCGACTCTGCAAGGCTTTAGATGACTTAATTCCTATTTTTTTTGGGTTATACACGTCTTATGCGGGGTCTTGCTTTTTTCTTGACTGCATGCCGGCGCCAGCCACGCCGTGTATGCGAGCCACGCCGAATACGAGCTTTTCATGACAATATTTCCTTAACAAACAGAAAGGAAAAGCTATGTATTCCGAGGTATTTTGAATTATTTACTTACTTTTTAATTACGTTCGTATTTAGCCGGGTTCCGTCTTTGCTAAATTGATCATTCAGTCCGATCTTCTATGAGCTCCTAAGGAGAGGAATCGCTCACTTACTTTATTCATGAAATGACAATATAAACTAACTAAAATCCTACCCTGAAAAATAAAAAACACTAACCGGTTAGTAAACAAGATCTTACCCACCTAGAGCTAGGGTTCTCAAGAAAAACTTCTCAAGAAAATGGTGAGGTAAAAAAAATATGGAAATTTTCTGGAACTCGAACCCCGCTCCCGCCTACTCGTAAGGCAAACGTCGCAACCACTACACTAAACAACCATCGTCGCTCAATTGCTGTCAAATTTGTATGTTTTAAAACCACTGCTAATTTATGTTAGTTTATATGGTCATTTCATGAATTAATTAAGTGAGCGATTCCTCTCCTTAGGAACTCCACATCTTCTTCTGTCCACCATTTTAAATTTATTGTTATGCACAGGAAGCCCAAAGCAGCCTCTCCGATTACATATAAATTTGGGTTTCCTGTTTGGTAAAGCGGACACCCTTGGGTCCGTAACTGGAACTGTCCGCTTACGGGAATAGTTCTCGTAAGCGGACACTTGTGGAATATGGGATGTGTCCGCTTACGGGAGCTACAATAAAGACCCTGGGGAGGGGGGTACTCAGAAGAGTTTTGGGTAGGGGTGTGCCGCGAGACCTCAAAACCCTGACCCTATCCCAGACCTAAAAATGCCGTTTACCATACCCTATCCCAGACTTGGCGTGGCTGGCGCCGGCATGCAGTCAAGAAAAAAGCAAGACCCCGCATAAGACGTGTATAACCCAAAAAAAAAAAAGGATCTAAGTCATCTAAAGCCTTGCAGAGTCGCCCTGTTACAGATCGATAGATGTTTCTTATTGATTATGTCTGGTCTGCATTTTTGAGTCTGCATTTTCCGGCCTGCATTTTCCGGTCTGCATTTTCCAGTCTGCATTTTCCAGTCTGCAGTCTGCATTTTTCAGTCTGCATTTTGTACCTGCCGCACAGCTCATGACCAATTGGAACATGCATTTTGGACAGATTAGTACAGTAATATAGAATTATAATAATTATTATTAACAACACAGAGATGAAGGTTAATTTCTTCAAAACAAACACAAAATGTATTCTAAAATCTCGTATTTATAGGGGTACAGACATGTAGACAATATCTGTAAGAAGCTGTCACAACGAATTGGTATTTAACGGAAGATCAGGAATAACTTGCCACATAAGCAACGGATAATATATTACAATAGTATGATTAAGCCAATTCTAAATTATGTAAGTGTGATCTGGACCTCCTGTGATAAGGATACTCTTAAAATGGTCCTACGACTGCTAAAGAGAGCTGCACCTTCAGTTCCACTATTTAATCGCCTGAAGTGGCTACCTTTCTACGAGGACAATAAAATTATGAAATGTGCAATAGCTTTTAAGAGACTTAGAGGTGATCTACCATTATATATTAATGATCTTTTATTATTGAACTCTAATATACATAAGCGAGCAACTAGATACTCTAATTTTAATATTGTATGTCCAAAGTATAAGAGACAGACGGAAGGTGGAATAACTTTTGTAGTTTCCACTTGCAAGATATGGAACAGCCTGCCACTAAGTACTCGCCAGAAGGATTCCTTATCTTCTTTTAAGATTTTTTTATGGAAGGATGTTTTTAACAAACAACAGTTTTTAAATCATTTTCTTGTATAATACTTTTGTTATTGGTTTTTGTTTAGTTTGTAGCCCTATTTATAACAATTGTGTATATATTCGTTAGATTTTAGAATTTGAACGTAATTTTATAGATTTTTAGATTAATTATGACGTAGGAGGGCCACAGGTTTCTTAGCTTATGCTATTTAGTGCTAACCCTCGATAAATAAAGAGTTTATTATTATTATTATTATTATTATTATTATTATTATTATTATAATTATGTAACGTAAGCATCTGGGTAAAAACATTTGCTCGTAATTGAAATAAACACAGTTTGCATGTTTATATATATATATAGTGAGAACATTAAATGTAGTAAATACAGGATTCTCAATAGAAGTCGGCAACCGGAAAATTCCACCACCTGTCGAGACGAAAGTAGCTGCAGGGACACATTTTATCTCTTCATGTTCATTGGACCTTTGTGCTTTAAGAGCCACAATGCAAGTCTCAATACTAGAATCAGATACAAAGCTTATCCGTATGTTTTTAGTGTTGTTACACTGTTGTAATAAAATGTCTTTCAAGTAAACTAGTTTCATGTTAGGTCTGATGGAAATGTTATGGTATTGTAGAATTTATTTATTTAATGTTTTCAGTTTTGACTTTACTGTCTTCTAAAGAAAGTGTTTGTGACTTTGCACTATCACTGTTGTTAACATTAATTGGTTTGTATAAAGTAGTTATAATGCTAGGATTAGAAGGATGATCTAGAGAATTATATGCTGTCTTTCTCCAAAAATAGTGGTCTTGCGCACTTATAAGAAATTGTCCAGAGACCATTGTATACATACCAGCCATTCTTATAATTATTCATTTGAGTGGAGTAAACCTCACACAAGTAGTGGTGTGACTTCAAATAAATAACACCAGACAGTCTATAGGGGATGTTTTGTAATTCAGTGGTGCATGAAGAACACTTTTGATCATCTATACCAGGGCTATATGTGGTGTTTTGGTTATTGGAGTATCCTACAAAAAAATGACTGGTGTGTTTGTCACAGTGTTGGATTGATGAATTGCAGCACCACATGTCTTAGGAGCCTGAATTATTTTCAAAAACAAAACAAAAATTGTAGTGTTACCTTTAGATGAAACGTGCCTAGTGCCAAGGGTGTTTCCATGGCAACATAATTTCCACAGTGATGTGTATTTCCTTTATATGTACAAAGTTTTAACCCTTTTTCGCTACTGAACCGGCTGTAACCGGCCAATATGAAGCATGTATCTGGAGAAAATTATTGCATCAAACCTAGACAGACTGAATACGATGTTGCGATATTATTTCAAGGGATGAATGACTTCAAAGCCACAGCTATAACTGGGATCACTTGACAAAAACTCATCTGTTTTGAAGATCAATTTTCATTTCTTCGATTTTCACGAATTTTGAGGAGCTGAAAATCGGCCCCAAAAATCCTTCCCATTCACCCCAAACACAAAATCAGCACTCAGTCATTACAGTACCTTCTTTAATCTTTCCAACCACCAGGTTTGTTTGCACAAAACACACCAAGTGACTGTGAAGCATGCTATTCTTAATGCTGCACTTCTCTCCACCATGTTTTCCTGCTGCTCCCACCCCCAATTGCATGCTGGGTAATCAAAAAAAATCACGAGTTGGACTCCTTAGAATTTTTTTACAAGTCTTTTATCCCTACAACCAAGAGCACTGATTTGGACTCAAGCCATTGCTTTGAAGTGACAAAAACACATCCTAATAAGTTGAGCAGGGGGAAAAGACAACCAACTGCAGAATTTCAAGGGTTTCATTGAATAATTCTCTCATGTGTCTCAAAGCAGAAACACAATGGAAAAACCCTGTGAAATCCCCTCACAAGGCCTACTAAAAGCAAACCAAGTACCTTTCAGCCATCCTCAGACTTAATGATGTCCTCTAGCTCTCTTACAGTGGCTTTTTTTCTCCAAAATTAGAGCAGATTTCATAAGTAGCAGCAATACCTACCATCAACGAGTCCATAGAATTCTCCCGAATGGCATTGTGGAGAAAGTTTGAGTGCTCGGCTTAGAACGTCGGCAGTATTTAACTACCCACGGCTAGCCAAACTGGAACTGGGGAGGGTTGAGTTAGCACTCTGGATTTCACCAATTGAGCCCAAACATGTCCAGTAGTGAAAAGGTTAACATTGTTTTGACCCTGCACTAGTTGCATATTCTTCATTTTGTGATTTGTCTCCAGGCTGCATCAATCTTATGTCGCAGGTAATCTCATTTACATTTACTCTGTTATACTGACTATTAACTATTACTGATTGAACAGAGGGGAGTCCAGCACTACCTTTGAACAAGTGTGAATTTTATTGTTATGATAAGGTAACGAAGTCCTTGTCATGTACCTACATGTTTTAATCCAAAGCACTGTAAGTCATAAGAAAGGACTGCTGCAGCACAAGGTTAGGGCCACGATAGTGTTTCTTGAAAGATGAAAATCATATTTTGCAATGAAGGAAAAAAAATACAACCCCCCTCATACATTTAAAAAACTTTACGTCCACCCCCCATTTCCTAACATCCCCCCCCCCCAAAAAAAGGTTAATGAATGGTCCCTTACTTTCGTTTTGCAATGTGTTTAGTTCTCTTTCTTTTTTGGGACTAGTCATTATTTAAGTGTTTTTTTGATGGTGGGTGGGGGGGGGGAGAAATTGTTTTCTTTTAAATGAAAAAAAATCAAGACTCCCTGTGAGCCTGCAATTGTTTGTTTTAAACAGCCCCTCCACCACCCCCTCAGGTCTCATACTTTTCAAGACCACCCCCTGTCCTTTAAAACGTTTTGTATCTCGCCCTTGCTCCAAGGGCTTTTCTCTGGGTTTTCTGGATTTTTCCTCCCTATGCAAAAACCAAACGCTAAATTCCAATTCGAACTGTGGATTAGCCGGGACCTGGCTTTGATCAGTCCCCCATGGTTGTTTCAGGTCTCGTTAGAAATTCAGAGAGTTCAGAGTTTTGGGAACCCCCTTTTCTCCAAGATTAGTATGAGACCCTCCATTTTCTCCTCCTGACTGTTCCATAAGTGGCCCAGGTTTCAGTAGTCGCACTCTATAATAACCAGTGTTCGAGTACATGTTGAGACAATTGGCCAGGGTCTCTGGATCATTTAATTTGAAAGAAGGGATACATGTAAATCCAAAGCATGCTGTGCATCAAGTAACCAGCTCACCCCCTCCCAACCAGATAAATGCAAACTTCAAGTGTGAATTTATTGTATTAGTATGGTTTATTCAGGGAGGTGGTTTATTGAACTCCTTTGTTCACAAGGACTGTCAAATTAAGCAAGAGTGGTGGTCAAATGCAAAATGGTTTGGTAAAGATATGTTGACAAAAATTGGAAAATTTTGATCAAATACCCAAAGGTGGGGAAGCAATTGCTAGTCGAAAAATAGAAATTTAATTGGCTTGACTAAAGTATTAAAACTCTTAACTTTTGCAATTTTCACCTAAGCTAACCCCTGTTCTTTTTTGCAATGTGTCGAGATTGTGAAGCTTTTCTGAACAGAAACCATTTAGAACTGCTTCCACAATTATTTCTTCCGCTGACTGGACATGCGCACATTTTGAAGACCTGTCCCCGACCCCCGAGACAGACTTCACACGGTCAAATTCCCGACTTGCTGTCAAATCCCCACCACTTGCCCAAAACACCCCCTTTTGGGTTATATTGACAGGTGCATAATGCACATGTCAGTGGCTTAATCCCCCCAGGGGTAGACCTCCTACACTGACCAGGGGGATTGCAAAAATGCAGGTGGAACAAACTACGATTTTCCCCAGGGGTGGTCATGTTTTCCTTAGCAGAAAATCGCTCTCATGTGAGATTACAATATTACGAATTCCCCTTCCCCTATCTTGGAACTTCAAACAAATCCAACATATCCCCTCGGCCTGGATCTACCCCTCCCTGGTGGGAAGCTGCTAATACACAAAGACCCTTTTAAACCCCAGAAAACATACCCTGCGAGCAGAGGTTTCTCATCTTTGCCTTTCCTGTCGCCGAAAGAAACCTCTGCCACGAAACGATTGCTTTTCCCGTTGAACATGCGCCACGGTATCTCGATTGCCATTGGCCCAAAAAAAAAACGAGACGGTAAACATTGTAGATTCGTTGTATGTAGATTTCAAATTGCCCATTTCCTATTGTTATAAACGGCAGTGGACAAAATAAAATTAATGTCCTTCTTCGAAGGTATAAATCAAAGTTTTCTTTAGGTTAAATTAAGGTAGATTTATTGAACGGTAATTTCAAGGTCTTCTGTGCAGTCCAGTAAAGTAAGAAGAAGACAAAGCCGGAGTTTGAAGCCCGTTCATATCAATCGTCGGCAAACAACAAACGCTTGACGACATAAATAACGGCTGCGAAGGATACTGTGGGCTCCTTCAAAACCAGCGAAAACCAGCGAAGATCACCAAAAGGTCATGCCCGAGTGATATCAAACAGGTAAAACCGGTTTGGTAACTGGTTTATCACGTGGTTTACCTCCAAGATTTTGGAGGTTGCAAGTGCGCATGTTCAACGGGAAAAGCAAACGTTTCGTGGCAGAGGTTTCTTTCGGCGACAGAAAAGGCAAGGAGATGAGAAACCTCTGCTCGCAGGGTACAGAAAACAATGAAACTACGTACGCTCTTGATGAACAAGTATCTCGTAAATTTCTTGAGGTTGAAATGTGCGACTAAAACAATAGTTTTAAGCCTAATTGTATTTTTTTGTGCGGAAGGCAATCGTTTATACATGTGGATGTACACTGCAAACAAACGAGCAAATTACAACTTCTGCACTCAAAAGGATTGTTAAGCACAACTAAACATGCACAAGCCGTATACTTTAGCTTTACTACAAGATCAACAACTTACGAATAAAACCTCCTATTTTGGATTACAAATTCATCCGTTATCCTGAGAAATCTGAAAATGTGTAAACCAATGGGGTTTTGTTCGCCCTGAACCAAGATGGCCTCCCCGCAAAAGGGTTTCTGGAAAACCCGAATAGCGAATAGCGAATACCGAATAGTGCGAATAGTGGCGAATAGTAAATATAAGTTAAAGATTAATACTTACAGAACGTAAGTCCTTCAACGAGTATGAACCTAGACGACCCTAGACGAACCTGATGAGAGAATCACACTGTGAACATTCGCCATTTTGTTTTCCTCGTGTAACTCAGTTCCATGGATGGGTTACCTGTGGCACTCGAAAGCGAGGTTAATCACGGCGCATGAAGCGGAACTGTCAATCGAACTCGGGCCAAATATATCGTTGCCGAAATTTCTCTGTAAATATTCCTGCGGACTTTGACTCGTTGTTACAGACAAATGTATGGTAAACTGAAAACACGATTGCACGCTTTCCATGATCCAGCGGCGCAGCTACATCCATCAAATTTTAATAAGTTTTAAAATAATCTTTTACCAGACAGTGAATATTTCAGAAATTCGATTTTACTGAAATTATTTGGCACCGGATTCACATACAAACACTGTATTTCGCGCCATGTTTGCACTCCTTTAAAAATGTCGGAATCTGAACCGCAAACTCTCTGAATTTCTATAACGGGACCTTTAGCGTGTTGTTTTTTGTGGAGGGAGGAAAACCGGAGGACCCGGAGAAAAACCCTCGGAGCAAGGGCGAGATACCAACAAACTCAACTCACATATGCCGATATGGCGCCGCGACCGGGGATCGAACCCGGGCCACAAAAGGTGAGAGGCGCCTTTAACAATATCGATTGGCCTCGCTTTCGAGTGCCACAGGTAACCCATCCATGGAACTGAGTTACACGAGGAAAACAAAATGGCGAATGTTGAGAGTGTGATTCCCTCGTCAGGTTCGTCTAGGTTCGTACTCGTTGAAGGACTTACGTTCTGTAAGTATTAATCTTTAACTTATATTTACTATTCGCCACTATTCGCAATATTCGGTATTCGCTATTCGCTATTCGGGTTTTCCAGAAACCCCCCCGCAAAATGACAAGAGCTCAATTAACTTCTTGTCAGCCGGTGAGTAATCAAACAACAAAAGGGTTAAACCAGGTTAAATATGTAATAATGAACACAAAGCATCAGCACTTACATGAAATTGATGAATAAAGTAAGGTTAAACCTCTGCTTTTGACCTCCTTTTGTCCCTAACTTAAATACCATCTACGCCGAACTGAGCCGACACGAGAAGAAAGCACTTGTGTTGCTATGTGACGTCACACTGGCAGTGAGGAGTCGCCAAAAAGTCTATTGCGACAACAATTAGAGTCGCCCCCTCCCTCCTGATTTCTCTCAAATCACAGCAGTTTTTTACATTTTTCTTAGGCTTTCATTAAAAAAATTGTGCCAGAAATACAGGATATTCAATGCTAGAGAACATTTACGTCAGAATTTCGGCAAAATATATTGATTTTGAGACACTTATGAAAAAGTAATTTGCATCGGTGTTATAGATTTCTGTCTGAAATCTGAGCGCGCAAGGTTAGGAGAATCTGTAACGTAACGTAGTCAGAAAAACACAAACAGTTTAAGGACGTGTGAAATCTCTGTCGTATTCTACAAAATTGCAGCTGTGATGATTAATTCATTTTTTTCTTTTTTTTTTCACATCCTGGCTAAGAACAAACTTGGAATAGGGGATTAGGTGACAGTCAGTGTTTTTACAGAGGAAGATGGAACGGAAATTGATGAGGAGACTTTTTTGTAGCACTGAATCTTGGCCAAACATTTGTTTGTGCCTCAGCCTCAGAAAACGAAACGTGGCTGCCTGCTAGTAGTGCTACTGCTAGTTTTATTTAGTACCATGGAAAATGTGTAAAAGTCAGCGCCAGAAGGACCAAACGGATGGATAAATTTGTCTGTTACATCGCTAAAGGTACAATGTATTCTGGCTGGGGGAGGGAGATTTGTCAGGAAATTATACCCAGTACCTTGGGGCTTTAGTTGACTTTTTTTTGGACCCTGAAAACAAAACCGGGGAAAGCCGATGATAAATGTATTATTAGTGCTAACAAAAACATGAATAGATTCTGAATTTTATAAAAGACGCTACGTATTATATAGCGGTAGAACTTATTCATGACTGCACTCCAACGAAGTGACATATCCGAGTTACGCGGAAACTTAGTTATTATTTTAATAATTAATTGTGACAATAAGTGCAAATAATCGTGGAGGTTTAACCATCAACCGAACAGTTTGCTGAGTCTTATTAGTTTGTTCGAAGCGACTGCTGTAAATCCTCATCCAAAGTACATCTTTATAGTTACTTCTTACAAATGTATGGCAACGGGTTCGCAGAACAGTCTACATCACCCCAATCTCCAATCCCTGCCAAGAGAGCACAATCCTGATTATTATAATTATTAGGTTGTCTCCTCGCCCAGTGACTGTACGTCAGTGGTGTTCCATCAATCCATTTCCAGATCCCCTCTGTTTCCTGGTCCGTTAGGCCAATCCAGGAACGTCCTCCTTTCGTCAGGTTGTAGTGCAGGAACTCATCCTCTTCCTGGTCTTTGATGACAACAAGCTGGGCTCCCTGGGCAGCACAATAACTCCTGGCTTGCGTCCATGACACCATGACGGTGGACAAGAAGTAACAATGGTCTCGGTAGGAATGCCAGTTGACAGGACATGCTTAAGCAAAGAAACAAAATTCAAATAAGCCCTCTTTTATTTCAACTCTTTTTCTTTTAATTCCAGAACATAAATTATATTAAATGTCGTAATAGATATCAAGTTCACCAAACCGGCAAAATGTTATGCAGTTATTTTAGGTAAAAACAAGCTTTATTTACCTCGGTGTTGGCAGGTTGTTCCAATAAACATCGGTGCACATTTACAGCTGTAAGGCGCTGCTGACTTATCGTAGACTCTCTCGCATATAGCGCCGTTCTTGCAGTCGTGACTGGAACAGGGATCCTAGTGGCATGTAAACAAAATAAAATAATAATAATCAGTAGAAACATACCAGTATTCTATTGGAAATCCAGCGAGCTGATTGGCTCCGCTACTCACTATCTATCCTGTGATAGATGACAATCCTTGTTATATCTGTAATGCCCCGATTTCGAGCAATCAGAAGCCACAGTAAATTCGTTCTGAACGGAAGCGAGGTTCCCTTATATGGGAACGAGCTTACTGTTAGTTTTGAAACGCATGTCGTCCGTTTCCTTAGAATTTTCTAGTAGATGAAAATAGTTATTACTGTAGCTATGACGCGCTTAAATAGCTATGACAATTTAGTTGAGGTATTGTTAGTTTTTACGCCCTATTCCGTTATGAAACTTGCCGCGAGGAACAGCTTTTGGGGGAGAATGTACGTAGTTTCCGCAACTCCCTAGCCACGCGCACGTAGCAAGTATAATAAAGCAATGCGAAGCCAGAGTTTATTCCGCTATCACGCTACGATCATAGGATCAGCTACCCTGCTACCATATCTGCAATCTGCTATCGTTTGGTGCAAGCGTAAACCAAAGTAAGTGTATTATATATTTCTTTAAAGTTATCACCGCAGAATTTCTATTGTGATTATCGCGTAACGGACGCAGTTATTTTAGTAGAATCACGCTAATCAATCCGCATTACGCTACCAACAATTATTACGCTACTAGAAGTTGGCTAAAGATGTACTATACGATTAATCGAAATTGTGATTTAGTCTATGCTTAACGCTATCAAATGCAATTCAATGCTAGTTATCGTATTCTCAGTATGTACATGTATGAGCATGTTATTCTAGTTCGTAGATTGTTGATGATTAGTTCATGTTACATAACGAGCCAGACACTCTTAGCAACCAAACTACCCCCTGGTGATAGGGGACCAATTGTCCCCTATCACCAGGGGGTCCTCTAGGAAGCAGGAGCATTCCATTTAATTAAGTCCAGTCTCATGTCACCTTAAAGTGCCTACTTTAGCGCCTGGATATCGTAATCCGTAGGTGTCAATGTGTGATAAAGAACTACTTTTGCATTTTACCTTTCATTAGTCGACTAACCGTAGTAGTGCACGAAATCTAGTCATTCGTAGTCCGATTTTCAGTACGTTTCGATCGAGGTCGACGATTTAGTATCTGGTTTGCCGTATGTGCCTATCCGACTTTCAACTAATTTCTCAAAATCAACAATACATAATCTTTTTATTATTTCATAAGTCGGGACCGATGTGGAATTTACTTTAATGAGACGAAAATGCGACTTACACGCTTGCCAATTACTGTTCGAAACGTCGCAGACTTCGCTTAAATTATTTATTATTCGGACCCCAAATTTATATCGCGGATACTGAAAATAAAGCGGATGACATATCGAGATGTGAGAGATGTTACCCTGCTTCGCTCGAATAAGACGTCTCGCTTCGAGCCTCTGGCATCCAGGGTACGGCTACTCGTACTGAGATAGGCTAACTACTTTGTTTGGCGTACATATCTTTTTGGCTTGTGTTCAATATCCCGAAGTGCTCAGGCATACATACTTCTGTGGAAGTGCCACAGAACAACTAAAAAAAAAAATTGTTTGGCATATCTCTTTTGAGCTTGTGTTCAATCCCGAAGCGCTCAGGCATACTGTAGTGCCGTGGGCTTCAACCTGGGTAAACCAGCTGGGATACCGAACAACTCAAAAAACTTTTTTTTGGCATATTTGTTTTAGGCCTGTGTTCAACATCCCGAAATGCTCAGGCATACTGTAGTGCCATGGACTTCAACCTGGATAAACCAGCTGGTATACAGAACAACTAAAAAAAAAAAACATTTTTTGGCGTACATCTCGTTTAGGCTTGTCAGTCACTCCAATATCCCGAAGTGCTCAGGCATATTGTGGTGTCATGGACTTCAACCTGGGTAAACCAGCTGGGATACCGAACAACTTAAAAAAAATATTGTTTTGGCGTACATATCTTTTAGGCCTGTGTTCAATATCTCTCTTTTTATAGGCTTGTGTTCAATATCCGTAAGTGCTCAGACTTCACCTGGGACTGTAGATATTTTGGGGCACTTTCCCCAGGCATCACGTCACCAGATGCTTTACTTTACCCTTTATTCTTGGTCACTTCTTCGGCGATTTGGTTTAGCATTGACTGCACATCAGAATTCTGGACACCAGAGGGACTTTATATTTCTCACAAATATCGCTGATCATGCTCCAAATGTATGCCTTTGAAGCTCTTCTGGACCTTGAACTTTGGGCCGGGGACTTCCCGCCATTTTCGCTGCCATATAATTTCCTTCTACTTTATATATACATACGTGTTCGTTACTCGATTTGCTTCGTTCTGGTTTCAGGGATGTAGTTTCCTCGTTTGCTCTCGCCAGAGACACTTTAAGCTTTGGATCTCCTCGTAATCGGCTGGCGGGGTCGGTGGCGGGTTGGTGTTTGTTCTGACCGGGAAGTGATTGCGAGGGGTTTGTTATTTTAAGCTATTAGAGGCGCCTTGTACGCTAAAATAAATAAAACATTGTTGTGTATTGGCTCTCAACCCAACAATTGGCTCTCATCCCAACACGGTCACGACATCGATTTTATAGTAGCGTAGAAGGCGCCTCTAATAGCTTAAAATAGAGGAAAAGGATAAGAATAAAACTGAGAAAGGAGAAAAAGAAGTAAAAAAAAATATTTTAGTGCCCGGCGTAGACTCGAACTCCGGTCGTTGGATCAAAAGCCCAAAATGTAAACTACTACACCATAGAACCGATCGTTAAAACAACACTTTCAAAATAAGGTATATATGTAGTAGGTCTGAGCCCGTGAACTTTTGGGTAACAAACCGTTTTTTTACATCGATTCCGATTGGTAGATGAAACAATGGCACAACGGAGTGTCAAATTCACTGGGTAGGGACGGTCTACTTTTTGTCGCCTCGTTGCTAGCAAGATCGAATTGACGTGGTAGGGGACGGTCTACTGTTTGTCGCCTCGTTGTCGGTCAGATGGACAAGAACATCCGCGAAACCCGAAAACTGCAAACTACGTGGCACTTTTCTCCCGTTAAAGTAAACCAGTGAAAGTGAAGCTGAGTATGGTGAAGGACCTGTGTTTGGGCAACCGTTATTTGAAGGAATTTTGGCGATGTACGGGATTTTTGTGGGAATTCGAGGCGATTTTCTGGAGCTGATCGGCGGCTGATCGGCCTCGAGTTTGCTACCTACCCAATAATTATACTAAGGGAAGAAAAATTCCTGTAACTCACTCAATGTTGAACGGAATGGCTTGAAACTTCACAGAAACTGAAAGGAACACACAAGAGACAGGTAAGACTATTTTGACTAAAACTGAATTTGATTTTAGAGCAAACGGGCGTTCGAACTAAAACTCCATACATTTACTGTAATTTCAAATATCCGGGAAATAACGGTTTTACGCATAATGAGCCTGGGGTACCTGTGGAAAAACACGGCGCAAAGCGGATACGTCCATAAGTCGAAGCACGAGTCCAGTATGCGAAGCAATCCTTTACCTTAATTTCATAATATTGTATTTCCCGCTCATGTCAAAATGCCACTGGCACTGAAGTACAGCCCCTGAAATAACGCAGGATCCGCAAGATCTAAGATCCTCAAACGTGTTTTGTGTATAATCCTTTGCTGACATAAAGTAATTACCAAAGCGATCAAGCGAAAACCGCAAATCACAATAATGATTGATATTTGCCACGACTATGACGTCACTCCATAGCAACCGGCCCGCACGCATTTCCGAACTTCCGATGATCTCTGGCTCGTTATGATTTCATGTTTATATGCTCAGATAAGTTAGAATTGTATTTTGTAATCCATGTTTCAGTTCGAACTTACCATCTCTACAATCTCTACAACTTCTACAATCGGTACATTTCCTACAAAACCTACCTTTCTACAAAATCTGCAATCCTTACAAATTTTTGCAAACCTAATCGATTCTACAATCCCGCTAAGTCACGTAATATACAAATCGCTACTGAAACATTGTGAATGAACTGTTGACATTCAATACTGTGATTAAAGTTAGTTGGTTTATAATCAATCTGTGGAGTTCGGATTCATTGACTTGCACCACCACGCTACCCCTGTAATTGTTGAGACTAGAGTATCCGCAACCTCTAGAGTCTTAATAGTTACACTTAGTAAACATCCAACATGGAAGATGTAAGAAAATTGATCAGCGAGTGAGATAAGCATTCTGTGGCGATTGTTTACCATGTGGTCGAAGTAAAGAGGGACGTTTTACAAGCAAAAATCAAAAGGTAAAAACATGCCGCCGAAACATCAAAATAGTAATATTTGATTTGACCTCTGTAAAGCAGTAGTATACAGAATGCCGGTTCTGGCCCACATTGCATTTTTTTTTTCATCTAATGGACATCCTCACTTCGTTCGGGGTCCATTAGATGAAAAAAAAAAAGGAATGTGGGCCAGAACACGGCATTATGGATTCTACTAGAGTTTATTTATCGTATTTATACATTATATTAAATGACCGGTTTCTGACACATTTTTCCGGATTAGAGCAGTTTTGTTGTACTATTTTTTGTTGTTGTATTTTTTACATTTTAACACCCTATTAGAGAAATATGTTTATAAGGTATTATTTACTACTATAGTTCATTTATTGTATTTATACACAATATTAAAGGATTGTAGTTATAAGGTATTATATCAAGGCTCGAACACTTGGTTTATAGTGCACTTATTACATTTCGACACCCTATTAGAGGAACGTAGTTATAAGGTATTATACCATATATAATCATAGCTGAGGAGAAAGAGAAATATATAGTATATCACATCAAGCTTTATACGATATAAGCTACCTATTAGAGAAAGAGAAGTATATGTAATATATCACATCAAGATGGGTAAGCATATCATCCTTGATGAACCAATCCCCAAAACGGAAAAAAGACGTTTACAACAACCAATACTCCCAGAAAAATATGTACCACAACCAATACCTAAACCACGTAGAAAACGTAAAGCTATACTTGTAGGATTCGATCCCATACATACATCTTCCAAGAAGGTCAAAACAATCAATAATGTTGAAACAATCAAAGATCTCAAAATCGAACCAATCAAGGATCCCGATATACTAATATTTATCCGAGTACGTCCTTTAAAGATTTTTTTACGAGGATGGAAGATGAATGTTCCCGATGATAATCCTCTAGGAGCGGATCCAGCTGTTTTCCTTGCCAGTGTGCGTAAACAAACTACCGAAAAGTTTAAGGAAGAGCTCCAAGACCATAGTACCTGTAAGGCCCAATTAGCTTTAAACATAACTTTCGTACTTGATAAACCTGATGGTTACGTATACGAGACAGCTACCTTTTATAGCAAACAATCTGTTTTGATCAATGATGCTGGTATCCGTGGGGTAATAGTAGAAGCACATGCTCAGATATACAACCAAATTGAGAAGTGGATCAGTCGTGGATCAAATTGGGTCATAGATAGAGTCAATATTCTATGGTTAAACATCGCTCGATATCAACCACTACGTGGAGGTTCATATTTACCACTACCTGAAGAAATAGCGAACAAGAAAACTGTGATCAACGTAAACAACAAAGATGATTACTGTGCACTTTAGTCGATATGTGCAGCGATGTTTCCAGTTAATAAGCATCCTCAAAGGACATCAAAGTATCAAATAGATATGGTGAAATCCAATGGGGTGGACTCACCAACACCAATCTCACAAATACCACTTCTAGAGAAGCAAAACAACATTTATATTAATGTATATGGATGGGACCCAAAGGAAAAGTGCTTAATCATACATCATATCTCAAAGAAGACTTTTTCGAAGTACATCCATCTACTACTAATAGAAGACCCAAAGAGCGGTAAACAACACTATTGCTGGATAAAGGACTTCAACAAACTACTATTCGATCAAACAAAACATGATCACAAGCAGCACTTCTGCGAACGATGTCTACATGGATATACCACAGAAACTCTACTTGAGAATCACATTCCAGAGTGTAATGGCGTTAATGACAAAGCCATACGCATTGAAATGCCTACCAATAAGAACAACAAAGTCTCATTCCAGAATATACACAAGCAACTCAAAGTAACCTATATTATCTATGCAGATTTCGAGGCATTAAAAATAAACCACTAAGATCGAAGGACCTGCTCAAGATCCAAATAAGAGCAACACACTTAAAACAGAAGAACACATTCCTTGTGGATTTTGCTATATAGTTGTACGTTCCGACGGTTATAGCGAACCACCAGTACTATATAGAGGTAGGGATACTATCGAACGTTTTCTACGATGTATGCAAGAGGAAGAGGCGAAGATCAAAGCCCAAAAGGCTAAACCACTATGCATGTCATGGAAAAACTATAAGGCTTATAATAGCGCAACGATTTGTCATATCTGTCAGAAGCCATTGGTTGGTGATAGAGTACGTGATCATTGCCACATCACAGGTGAGTTTCGAGGTGCCGCACACAATACCTGTAATCTAAAATTACGTGCTTTTCCTACTATCCCAGTCGTATTCCATAATCTTCGTGGATATGATTCTCACCAAATAATGCAATCCATATCCATAACATCAGGTAAGATTTCTTGTATTCCAAACAATATGGAGAAATATATTTCATTCTCACTTGGTAACCTACGATTCATTGATAGCTTTCAATTTCTACCATCATCTCTTAGTACATTGGTATCAAGTTCAGAATCAGACACTTTTCAACAAATTGTAAAATATACATCTAATCAAGAGAAAGCCAATCTATTAACTCGTAAAGGAGTATATCCATATGAGTACATGGATTCGTGGGATAGATTTGCAGAGACTTCTCTACCACCGAAAGATGCGTTCTATAGTAAACTAACTCTAGAGGATATATCCGATGAAGATTACGAACATGCAATAAAAGTTTGGAATGTATTTGATTATAAGACCTTGGGTGATTATCATGATCTTTATCTACAAACTGATGTACTTCTTCTAGCAGATGTGTTCGAGGACTTTCGTACAACATGTATGCAAAACTATGGATTAGATCCCGCACATTATTATACGAGTCCAGGACTTTCATGGGACGCTTTATTAAAGATAACTGGAGTGAAACTCGAACTATTAACTGACTATGACATGTATCTATTCATCGAGAGAGGTCTACGTGGTGGTATATCCATGGTATCACAACGTTATGCCAAAGCAAATAACCAAAGTATACCCGATTTCGATCCTAATAAGCCATATAGCTACATACTATATCTTAATGCTAATAACCTATATGGTTGGGCCATGAGTCAATATCTACCAACAGGAGGATTTGAGTGGTATACACCAACAGAAGAACAAATAACCAATCACGCAATGGATTCAGATAAAGGTTATATCCTTGAAGTTGATCTTGAATATCCTCGAGAACTTCACGATACGCACAACGACTATCCACTAGCTCCCGAGAGAATTCAGGTGAATAAAGATTTGTTCTCAGAGTATCAGACCAATCTATTTGAGGAACTATATAAAGGTAATGGATCTTTGAAAGTAGAAAAACTTGTACCTAATCTATATAACAAATAACGATATGTGCTCCACTACCGCAACCTACAATTGTATATATCTCTTGGTATGCGTTTGAAAAAGATCCATAAGGCACTACGATTCGACCAATCACCATGGATGGAACCATATATACAAATGAATACAGAATTATGAAAACAAGCGAAGAGCGTCTTCAAGCAGGATCTATACAAACTGATGAACAATAGCGTATTTGGAAAAACAATGGAGAATCTACGTAAGCGTGTAGATATCCAATTAGTGCGTGCATCAGAAGGAAACAAACTACAACGTCTATTGAATAAACCTAGTTATGCTCGATCCACAATTTTTGATGATGATCTTGCCGCGGTACATAACTACAAAAGTAAGCTATTGTTGAACCGCTCCATATATGTTGGAATGTCAATTCTAGATCTATCAAAGCATCTGATGTATGACTTCTACTACAACGAGATCAAGAAGCAATATGGGCAACGCTGTAATCTACTTTATACCGATACCGACAGTCTATTACTACACTTTAAAACTGAAGATATCTATGCAGACATGGCAACTCATAAACATCTATATGATACTAGTAACTACGACAAAGACCATCTGCTGTATAGTATCGACAACAAGAAAGTACTTGGTAAAATGAAAGACGAATGTGGAGGTATTCCAATAGCCGAATATGTTGGACTACGATCGAAACTCTATTCTATATTGAAAGTAGATGGCGATGAGATTCGTAAAGCTAAAGGTACCAAGAAGGCAGTAGTGAAACATCGTATTCGTCATGATCAATATAAAGAGTGCTTGATGGATAAGAAAGTATTCAAACATGGAATGAATATGCTTCGATGTGAAGGTCATAAGATGTATGGTATGCATATGAACAAAGTATCTCTATCACCGTTCGATAGTAAGAGATGGATTTCAGCAAACGGAATAGATACAACAGCCTACGGTCATGGAGACGTTTTTCCAGAGGATGAAGAATTAGATGGTTTTATTAGCAATATACTATCAAACGTAGTTGATACACTATCCTACAACAGTAAAAACGTTATTACAGAGGATGAAGAATATGGACGACTTTATTTGTGAGTTGCTTCTATCTTAGAATACCTTTTGGTGGTAGTTCTGTATCTGGTGGTATCACTTCTATCTCTTCACGAACAAACCCTCGCTTTGGCGCATCTTTTCCTAAATAGTATAGAACTGGTTGATTTGATGATACCACATTTCGAGAAATATAATATGTTTGTAAACTCCATACAGGATCAGTTGCTCGTTTTACTAAACCTTCCAATTCTCCAGATGCATAGAGATATCGAACTAAAACATCGAATGGTAGTCGCTTTTCTTTCGATCCAATAATTCGAGAATATGTAGGAGTCTTTATGTTTACTTGTTGTGCCTCTATAGAATTTGAAGGCTCCTTACCTGTTAGTCGAGTAACTTCATTGTTCATAGCCTTGATAACATCAGGGAGCCTCAATACCCATTCTCTACTACGCGCATCCGATCCTTCAGATGTAAGTACCATCTCTTTTGAATATTGATATCCAAATAATCTTTCAGCTATCGTTCTATTTGCTCGTTCGACAAAACTTTGTGCCCTATGATTACCAGCTTCGCCTCGTTGAACTTTCGTACCACGTAGTTCTAATGTTTCAGACATACGTCCCATGAATTCTCTACCAGGATCAACTTGCAATGTTTTTGGCCATTCTAGTGGACTACGTTTGTAGATTCGTTCGAATGCTGCAGAAACTTCACCACTATCTTTCGACGCTAAAGGCTCAGCCTCTTTATATCTAGAAGCTACATCGATTACCACTAAAGCATACTTATATAGTTTCCTTCCACGTCCAGGTCGATCGTGAGGTAGAAAGATCAAATCAGCTTGATGAACTTCATTAGGTTTCGATACAGTCCAATGTGGTCGTGGAATATAGTGTGGTGGTGATAGATATATTTGCCACATGGCTTGTTTCTCTAACCAACCCTTAGCTACATCTTCCGATACCTTTGCAGCCGCCGATAACTTACCAATTGCAGCATGACCTTTCCAATAGCCCATAGGACCATAGAAGATATTCGCAAGTTTAGCATCCATTATATATCTATGTATTCTAACCTTCAACAAGCAGAAAAAAAAGAATAAGAACTCATCTAACCAACTAGTTCTTATTCTTTTTTTCTTTTTTAGTATCTGGTCGATCGGAAAAATTCTCGTTTTTTAAAAAGCATATCGACTAATAGCATATCCACCAACTAGCATTCCACTACCAACGAAAATCAACTCACCAGTCTTCTGTGCGTTGGATGGTTGATAGTAGTCAGATAAACGAGGTTCTTTTATTGCATCGAGACGTTTTTGGAGTGATAGCAAGTTTTGGGATCGTATGAGAGATCGATTGCTATCGCTTTGAAGCTTAGCAGCATCGTGCTCATTGTCTTTCTGTGTGCGGTACCAATCGAATACCGCTTGACGTTTCTTATAGTATTCGAGGCGAGCAGCATCAAATCTCTCATTTTCCATATCGTGTCTCTTTCGTTCTACATCGGCATTACCGTGGATTTTTCAAACAGTCTAGAGAGTATGCCACCACCCGTGAATGCCGCTGCGTTTACGATCGCCGTGAAGAGCATCATTGCGATAGCTGAAGCCATAGTATACTACGAATCCTATGGTTTGGTGACTTTGGTCTTTTGTTTCTCGAGATATTGTTTTGCATATATGCTACCAGCTATTACTGCAGTCCACTTTACGTAATTTATAATAGAAATAGAAGGATCGTTAAGCATAGATTCCTTGGTAGCCTTTTTTACGATCCAACCAATACCAGTAGCGATTCCAGTTATCATAGCAGCATCGGTTGCTGTTTTCATCAATTCTTTATCCATCCTAATATATATCGTATATCTCTAGTCTTTAACTGTTACTCCATATCTGGTACCGTAGTCTTTATCGGACTTGCTCGTCGTATAGGACTAACATTCTTAGGAGTGTCATCTCTATATCTTCTGTATTGATAGTATGCGCCAACCAATGCAGCACCAGTACCAAGAACTGTGAGAATGGTAGTATTGGTAGATATGTTTTTAGTCCAACTTTCATCTACGGCGGTTTCTTTAGATAATTCACTTTCACGCGAAATCTCTCTCTTTTGAGCCTCTCTAGCAAGTTTATTACTTAGTGCTAATGCTTTCCCAGCAGCAACCCTCTTTGGATCTTTTACTTTCGTTGGTGCAGTCGTTGGTGGATTCGCAGTTATCTGATCCGTTTGTTCCTCCATCTTGATTCGATATAGTAATTACTTGCGAAGGTTCAATAGGTGTACCAGGAATGACTACGTGATCAGCTACATGTAACAAAACACTAGCTAGAGCTACGAATCGACCTGATTTAAGTGCTAATCGACCAGCCTCAACAGATATCGCATGGCGGACTAAGGGGTTTTCTTGTAGATCCTTAACTAGTGCTTGTCGGTCATCTAGTGGAACTACGTATATGATTGCGCGAGTAGTTAGACGTACAGTAGTACGCCATTTACTAAGCATACTGTTTGCTTTGCTAATACGGCCTGATACCTTCTATACAATCTATCTACTTCTCTTTCAGATAGTCTAGCAATATCTCCTAGAGAGAAATTCTTACTCAGATATTCTTTCGTTGTACCCACTACAGCTAATATGGAAAGTGATTCGCGATTATCTGATGTAACGTCTTCTGTTTTAGGTGGTGGTGGACCTGTTAAATCCTCGCCTTCCAGTTCTTTGGTGTATTCATCCATGATAATATGTTATAGGTGCGGGTATCTCTAACACTACTGCAAAAGGATGTCGCAAACGAAAACATATGCGAGCAAACTTATGAGATCGAAGTATCATTCGTAATTCATTACATTCTTGTGAGCCTCCGTAATCTTCAAATATCTTTTTACCATCTATAACTGATGCCGTATGAAATGCAATTACGATAGCTACGTTCTCACGAAAAGGTTTACATATACTCGTTAATTGTTGGGATAGTACCCAAATAGATAGTCCTATATGTCGAGCAGAGAATGCTAAATCTACTAGTTTGTCAGTTCTTCGTTTTACATCTTTTGATGCGGCACAATCATCAAGAATCAATAATGTATTGGTACCTGACCAAAAGGTTGCACAAATATTCAAGGTGGTATCGATAGCATTCTGAGGTGGAGATATAACATAAAAATGCGGATCTCGATTAGCAAATCCATGATACGTTTTGTTGTGAGCATACGTAGGACAAATTAATACTATATAATCGAACTTGCCACGAAATGGTCCACGAAGTTGTTCTATGAGAAATGCAGTCTTTCCACAATTCGTTGGACCTACTATAAGTGCATTAAATGGAATGTGTGCTGTGAGAGAATCCATCAGTATGTTATACTATGTAAAGATCTGTTGAATATCTTAAGCTGAGCATCCGCAAGTACATAGATATGCATGTTTACAGTGCTAACGATTTTGCTCGCAGTTCTATGTATACGAATATCGATATCTTTTCCACCACCAGTTGGTGCCATTCCATCACCATGAGCAGAGGAATCTTTTGCTGTGCGACAATCGACTATGATAGCGAATCTATTGTCGTAAAACTTTGTGGGAGTCATAGAGGTCTCAGGTGTAGAAAACCATCCTTTTGCGGATTCCCAAAAATCTGGTGGTAACATACCTCCAGGAAAGAATCTATTTGGAACTCCATTGACATCTACCTCTATCTTCGAAATATCTGGATTCGAGAATGATTCGCTATCTCGTGTACCAGTGGTAGGTGGATCTACAAATAGAAAAGTAATCCAGCAAATGATCGTCGTGGAACATTTATATTCTGAGATATCAAAGTATCTGATGCCTTAGCGATAGGTACTAACTTGAAGTGAACTGCGTGATCGTATAGGAATGCAGTACCTTTTTCATATGCGTTAAGTGCGTGTCTAGCTAGTGTTTCATTCTTGATTGCTTCGTATTCTAACTGGATATTGGTAAGCTTGTACGTACCTATTTTTGTTGAATCTGATCCAACGATTATATCGATGGCGCGAGCTAGAGTTAATTCGAATGAAATAGTGTCTTCTAATGCATGTGGATATAGAACTCCATGCTGTGTAAGAATATCAACGTCTAATGGAATTCTATATTTGGAACCATATGCAGCTAACAATGCATTCTCACCAGCATTCGAAGTACCTGCATCAGTAGCCTTAGATCGTAGCATATTTGTGTTATCTGATTGGATACCTTGTTGTATTCTCGATTCTCTCTCCTTCGTAGATAGATATATATCGGAATATGTTTGTAATAGATCCGATCGAGCAATGTCTTCTACTATTTCAGCTCCCATCTTACAAACTCGATGTATGACTAAGCAACGTCCAACATTTGCAACAACTCGATTAGTTATTAAGTATGTCCACCAGACAATACGATATCACCCAATAATGCTAAACTACCAGGTACTAATACGATATCTTCTCCCATCGTTGGTACTTCCACATAGAGAGTCTCACCTGGATTGGCAGATGATGGAGTGAAAGTTTTCCTATATAGGGTTCGTTGAGCTTTGAGTGCAAGTGGCACTCTTAGTGCTTCTGTAGGAATTAACTTCGTCGATATCATGTTGAATATACCAAGATATATAGTTATGTTCAATATGGAAGATAGGGTCGACGTTGATGTGAGACCTGAGGATAATACAGATAGATACGAAGAACGACAACGAGATGAAGAAAACCGACGACAACGAGATGAAGAAAACCGACGAGAACGAGAAGCAAATGAAACATTAGCGGCTTACTTATTGGGTGATGATCAAGATGAAGCTTGAGGTAGTGAGACAATTACCATGGATAATTTGCATGACTACGCTATAGAAGGTGACCAACTTCGAGGATTCACATTCGAACAAACATTTCAAGATTCGGTAAAGGAAATGCTGGTTGGTGTAGTAAAGGAGCATTATATGGATGCGGGCATTCGGCATAACATCGAAATCTCCTTAATGGACGAACAAATCAAAGTTCGCGAACTTGGAAGCAAAAAACCCTTTACACGTCTATTTGTAGGTGATGAGAAAGATCTGAAATTACGTGTGCAGACGAGGAAAGCTCTCAAAGATGCTTTAGGTCCAAATAATGAAGAGGCCGCCAATGAAGTAATACTTGCAGAACGACAACTCACCGAGCGTGAAGCAAATAATGAATCTATTCTTGAAGACTCCGAATCGACTGACGCTCAGAAAAAAGTAGCTAATAAAGAGTTAATATCTATCCGTAGGGAAAGAGAATTACTTGACTATAAAGAAGAAGTCATACTAGAACGTACGTCACTACGTGAGAGGATCAAATACATCTTCAGAAAGTATGGAATGACCGTTCTTGCGGTGACAACTGCTATTGGTGCTATCGTTAGTGTAATAGTTTCCCAATTATCGAGATCCGTACCGAAACCAGTAAAAGATGGTATCGACAAAGTGGCAGATACAGTAAAGAAGGGATTGAAAACGGTGGGTGATTTGTTAAAAGAAAGGGGAAAGAAACTTGGACAGATACTACCTGGAATGATTGGAACAATTGCGAATTTCATATTTACTATGGCCGGTAAAGCTCTAGGAGTATTAGCAGAGAACGTTTGGTTATTCATCGTAGCAATAGTGGTGATCACAATAGAGCAATACAAACGACGTTAACGAAATAACCACCATGCAATTCCAGCTCCTGCAATAGATACTATCACTAGATTAATCTCATGTTGTGGATTGGGCTTCGATGTGCGATACCTTGCAGTGGTCTGGATAGTTTCTCTGATCGTTGGAAATGAACCTTGATGATTTGCGCTATGTGGTAATAGTTTCTTCGTCGTAATTCCTTCCATATCTGGTGGTTTTGGTTTTGGTTTAATATGCTCCTTGTTGATGGAGGTCGACGAGCCTAACCCCATACGCTTCGTAGCCTTCTTAAATGCATTATTATAACCAGTTACCGTACCGATGTCGTACACCAGATTGGTTGGTAATAACCACACTTTTTCAGCTACTACTACATCGAGCCTCTTCTTCGTGGTATTGATAACGAGTTGATAGTTATCTACGCTTTTCTTTAAATCGTCTTCAATAATTGCGGCTTCGACTAAAGAGGTAAACATTAATTTAGCGTTTTGATTATCTACGATGGACGCACATCCGGAGGATTGAGCAGTTATGATGCAATGCCCAAAAGCCTCAACTGATCGATCTAATCTTCCAATTCCAGCATCAGTTAAACCCTTACCAGTTTGTGGAACGAACCAATTGTGTTGCTTCTTAGCCATATCATTCTGATAAAACCTCACTGGAATATCAAGGGGGGTATTGGTATCGAATCCCCACGACTTATCAGTAAATCTCGCTCTACGTAAAGCGAAGTTTAAGTTAGTTACTCCGAACTCTCTCCTTATCCTATCATAAGCAACGGAATAAATCCATGGCTCGTTATCGTTCTTATTAAATATAGAATCTTTGGGAAGTGGGATTCCTAATTCGTACAGTAGTCTCCTGGTCGTGAAGTACACATGAAAGCGATAAAAGCTACGAACATTATTTGAGATTGGTGCATCATCTGAAAGATGGTCGTCAAATGACACTCCACAACCCGCCGTCGCGCACCAAAGTGCAAAGCATAATTGTTGTTGCCAATGTCTCATTGGTTTAGCATCTAACCATTCTTGTGCTTGTTTGGATTTATCGTCTTCGTCATCGTCGTTGTCATTAATGGTATCGGTAGGAAAATCAAATCCTAGGTCTTGGAAGATATTTTTCGGTTTATATATGAAGAACTGATTGATTGTTACGTAAATCTTTAGATCTTGAATAAAAGGATCTATGTCTTTGGCGTTGATCTTCCAGGGGGTGGCTGGAACTGGATACTTAAAATCTGTTTCCGTGAATGGGAGTGGAAAACCATCAACCATCACACGTTTTTGCGCTATCCCACGTAACGCTTCGTGTAGATGATTTCGGACATCTACTGGTATGAGACCACTTATATTTCAATGTTGTCCATTATCGTAAAACATGATTCTAGTCTCGTATGTAGACTCATCATGTATGTCGGATGCCGTTGTCCTAGCTGAAAACTTATCGAAGTCCGCGTGAGGATATTTTTTCTTAAAGGACGCTAATTTAAAGCCTTTGCATTGTGAGGTGCGATATAGTCACCCCAATCACCTTCGAAATGAACTTTATGAGACATAATATCTATCATATTGAAGCTATACACATACATAGTTTATGTCTTTAATATATAATGGTTATCTTAAATGTCACATGTCCTATGGCTGACCATACGGTCTACTTCGATAACCCTATTCTTATCAATAATATTTCGCTAGTTGAGGTCACTCTTAGTCACAATTGGTGGAACCTAGCAGAGAAAGGGAGCTTTAAGTGGGATGACAATAGTGTAGTGTTTCCATACGAAATTAAGGCGGGACATTATAGTATAGCAAACTTTATAGACAACTTCGATCCAGCAGTCAAGACTGGTTTCTTGGAATTTATAGACCACTCATTTAGGAAATATTGGGTTATGAAGGTCAAGAAACCAATCCAGTTCACTAAGAATATCTGCGATTTGTTTGGTATCAAAGTAGATAAAGATATGGTAGACTATGTGACCGTCGCTGTGGGAAAATACACCCTGAGGCCAAAAGATGTTAAGCATATATATGTCTACTGCGATGTGGTGGATTCCGACTTCTCACTTCTCGAGGGGAAGCCATCTAAAATCCTACATACTCTTAATACGATACCCCACGTTTTTAACGAAACGACTTACTACCCAACGGCCCTCATACCCATTCGAGCCCTAGGAACAGTACGAAACTACATTCGCCTCACAGTTTGCGATGAGAAAGGCAATCTCATAGACTTCAACAAGCAGCCTCTACGTTTCGTATTGAAGCTTGAGTAAATCATACGTATAATATGTGATGGACGGCGATTCAATTCAACCACTTCTTCCATCAGCACCAAATATCTATCCATCGCTTGCTAGTGGCACTGGAAAGAATTTTCGACTGAAAACAATCCGAGATACGCTTTCGGATATCGAAATTCAAGAAAAACACTATGAAGGCGTTCGTAAGAAATATACGCGTTCTCAAGGAATAGTTCATGGTATCGCAGTGGTAACAGGAGGTCTATCTGTGATTTTATCTGGGTCTGGATTGGGAATAGCTTTAACTGGCCTCGGAATAGTGATTGGTTTACCACTTGGCGTTATTGGTGGCATATGTGGATTAATTTCAGCATCTACGACCATTGGAGCTAAAAAAATTAGGAATAAAAGTATCTAAGCATCAGAAAACCACTATGCTGGCAAAAGCGAAAATTAATACGATTCGTGATCTAGTATCGAACTCTACGCGATGAAAATATATCTGACTCTGAATACAGTCTCATCCTCGCTGAAGCAGATAAATACGAGATTATGAGGTCTGAAATTCGCCGAGAGACTCAAGGACAAATAAACGAAAAAAACGTAGAACAAATTCGCTCCGAAGTGCGAAAGGAAATGCGAGAAAAACTTGGCAGTCTAGTGGGGTAAGAATAGATATCTCCTTTGAAAGAAATCGGCATGGATCTTATTTAAACTTCACTAAAAGCAAAATCGTATAAATTACCGTGTTGTTTTGGTTTATATGTAAATTTCTGTCTACCACGTCACGTCATCAGCGTGGGCGAAATTCCAAAAGGTCTATGAAATTCCAATTGGACCCTAAATTCCAAAAAAATCTAAAAATTCCTAAGAGACCTAAAAAATAAAAAATCTTAAAAATAAAAAAGAGGGTCGGATTGGAATTTTAGGTTCGGATCGGAATTTATACGTGAATTTGCATATGAAACAGACTGTCGTTTTTTCGACTAGAATTCTTACGTTCGACTACTGTTTAGTTCGTGTTTATCATAAATAGGTTTAAAGCGTGAATGGTAAGCAATCAACTCATTGATAAAACGCGTGATCGAACCCTTATGTGTACCACATCGCTTAACAACGTCAATAAGAGATATATATATGAGATCCTGAACGACGTAGTACCTCGTAACTTGCTCCAATAACTTTAGTTCGAATTATGGAACTGGTACCTATATATTACTTTCTATTGCCGTATGAACGATCTCATAGACTATTTGTTGGATATTCTTAGGTACTCCTTTGGGGTTGATTTTAATGAAAGTCGTTGCAATGTAAGGAGTTATACGATCGGAATTTAAATCTATATCGATCTTATTGTCATCATGTAGAGAACGTATAAATTCATTTCCGCGACATATGCATTTGTTGTTTAGTTGCATAAAATTAGCGACCTCGCCTTTAGATCGAACGAACCCACATTGTATACATGCTTGATAAAGAAGAGCGGCTAAAATAGTTCTCTTAGCATAGCTACGTTTGATACAAACTTTCTGTACTTGAATGAATGCATCGGCTACGATTACTAATACATTTATGGGAAACGAGAGGGAATAATTTTGGTTATAAATAGTGTTGTATGCCTGTAGTTCTCGCATGATCGCACGTCGTTGCAATTCTTTGTTATCACTTTGTTTTGGGTCTAGATCATGTTGATACAGAAAGCTATCCGGACCTACTATACGCAACCGAGTAGCAACATTGATAGGTGTTTCTTCGTATGAGTCGATCTCAGAAACAAGACCACAAGTGGAACATATGAATTCCGTTCCTTGATTTTCCATCGGACATAGACATTCGGGACACGTTTCCTCAGTGTTAAAATGTAACCGTGGTTTGATATGTAGGCTTGCACAAATTTCTGAACCAAGTAATCTAATAAGATCATCCATACTAGTTGTATACAATATGCCTGTCAATTGTCTAATTGTTTGTTTATTGAAAAAAAAAAAAAAAAAAAAGGAAGAGAGGTCGCATAACAATTTCTCTTCATTCTTTTTCTACCACATTTAGATCTTTCTCACCAATTGAGAGGTCATCCAATTCCTTATCGAGATTGTGAATGTCCGCCACATTTGGATCTTTCTCGTGATTCTCTGATTCCGTCACATTTGGATCTTTCTCTGATTCCACCACCTTTAGACGTATGAGGTTCGCTAACTCATTAGCCTCCTTAGCCTCCTTAGCTATTTTCTTATCAAGGTTCTTCTTGTTGCGAATGGTACGGCGTTGAGGTGCACCACATTTTGCACAAAGTTCGTAAATAGTACGACAGCCTCGACCACACGTCAAACATGGAACGAATATAGCACATCCTCTTCCTATCTGAAAGTTATGTTGAGAGCAATACTCTGACATCTTTGAACACTTCCTTATACATTTCGTGGTCTTTCCTCGCATCAACCAATCACAAGTTCTTGTCTCAATCATCGTGCATCTATCAATCATCGTGTAATATACCTATATATATATACTATATGTCTAATTGGTATCTTAGTTGTGGCGTCTACGTTGAGGTTCTTCAATCATATGCACTTGTCTAATCTGTGTGGTATTAATACGTACTAAGATAACAGCATATGTTAATATCGTGAAGTAGAGAATGTATGTTAGTACCATGGATGGATATACTGTAAACTAATCATTCCTTTAATAGGTGTTAAAAACGTAATAAACGTAATAAATGTAATAGGACAGATATACTGTATAATATCGTTCCTCTAATAGGGTGTCGAAATGTAATAAGTGCACTATAAACCAAGTGTTCGAGCCTTGATATAATACCTTATAACTACGATCCTTTAATATTGTGTATAAATACAATAAATGAACTATAGTAGTAAATAATACCTTATAAACATATTTCTCTAATAGGGTGTTAAAATGTAAAAAATATTAAAAAAAAAATAGTACAACAAAACTGCTCTAATCCGGAAAAATGTGTCAGAAACCGGACATTTAATATAATGTATAAATACGATAAATAAACTCTAGTAGAATCCATAATGCCGTGTTCTGGCCCACATTACATTTTTTTTTTCATCTAATGGACCCCGAACGAAGTGAGGATGTCCATTAGATGAAAAAAAAAAAATGCAATGTGGGCCAGAACCGGCATTTCCCTTACTACTAAAGCAGAAAAGTTATTTCTATGTGCATATAGGATACTAGTATGTCTCTACCAGGAGGGAGGGGGCGTCTCTAGGGAAAACCATGGACCAGTCATGTAGACAGTATGACGTCACGCAATGGCTCAGTGCTTTTCAATATGGCGGCGCATAAAAAAACGGCTATTTTACTCGATCGCATTTCTTAAAAACAAATTCTCACATTACTTCTCAAAGTATCAGTCATATAACTCCATTTACCAGAAAAGGATATACCAAAGACCGTTTTGAGCCGGGCTTATGGAAATTTATCGCATTTTTTAATAGCTTTTTAGGTAGGTTTTTGTGAATAAGTGGAACTGCCGTTTGGGAGAAATGGCAAGGACAGCAAAAATGCTGAATGGAATTAAGGGCCGGAGAAATGACAATCAGGCTTCAAAATAGGAGGTTCAGTTCCTGAGGTGTTCAACTCCTTATCTGCAAAGTTGTGTTAAGATAGCTTGCGTAGAACTGCTCATCAATCCCTTCAAAGTGAAAAGTCAGTTTGTTCGAGTCTGCCGCCATGTTGTTGTTCACCAAGGATAAATGCGAAGGACAGGCCCAAGTCATAATTGGCAAGTAGTCGATGACTTTTCAGAATAACATGTAATTATTCCTTTTACTCTACGAAAACATGTATATTGTTTTACAAGCGAAAGGATCGACATTGAAGTCTCTCAAACTTGAAGGAAAAGTGAAGCAAGGGAATTCAGTTGATTCAGAAATAAGTAATAATTAAACCACCTTGAATAAAATGACTTAGTTTTTCTTGCTGGAATAACCTATGTTGGAAGTTGCTGTTTAAAATTTCTGAGTTCGTATTTAAAGCTGGAGAGATACATGTAGTTCCTACACTGAGGACTGGTACGTATAAATGTTGTTAGTTTTATTAAAGTTAAATTACATAATTAGTCATTTGGTGCAATGTATTAAAATTGAATTGATGCACAGGTGTATTTTTTTTTTAGGAATCAATCCCAAATGTTTCATTAATATTTTATACCTGGGGGCTCTTTACATGTAATATATGTGGCTGGAGGTGCTCGTCATTTTAGGGGTTGAAATTGGCACTTTTTTTAGGGGGTCTTGTAGCATTTTAGCTCTCTGAGTGAGTTTTAAGACAAATTATCCTCCTAATTAAAATAGACACAAGTCGATTGTAAATAATTTGCTCAGTAATGCAAAGCCCTGCAGGAAACTAGGTATTTCAAGTTTAAGGTATTGCATTTTCAATAGGTGAAGTATTTTTAGAGTATATATATTTTCCAGCTTTATCTACAATTAGCATCCCCAAGGCGCCCATCCCCAACATTTTTAAACCAAAGCCCCACCCCCCCCCCCCGATTTTATACTGACAATATGACAAAGCACCCAGCCTTTGACCAGTAGATCAGAAGCCGAAGTGACAAATGCAATGCATTCTGTGAGGTATTCCAGCCCTGCCAGTATCCACACAAGAAAAGGAGCTCTTCAAACCCACACTTCAAAATATTTCTTCTGAGCTGTCGATCCTAATACAATGAGACAGATTGTTTTGATATTTTTGGGCTGAGGGACCTATCATATTCTTGGAATTACCATAGTTCTTGTGAGTTTAATTTCCATATGAAAATCCAAAGAATAATCAACATTTTCTGATAGATACAATACTGTATATATCCTATTTTTAACAACTTTTTTTCTGTTGATTTTTCAAGTTCAGTGAAATGGTTATATAAAGCTGAAAAGAATCAAGGGGCTTGATTAGTTACTCACAATGTTAGTTGAGTCATTGCAAGAGTACACATTTTCATGGTCTGGGTGTGGTTGGTTCAAAGGATGGATGAGATCAACTTTATTTAAACACAGCCAGCACCCTCACAACTAGAAGCTGATTTCCAGAAGGGGCGTGCACTACTCGTATACATAAAATAATGTTCTAAGCTAAAAACTAACCTAATACATGTCAATCTATGATAAATACTACTATAAATACTACTATATATAAACTGCTAACTACTATAGTTAGATACTAATGCATATAATTACGCTAATAGGCCGGGGGAAATCTTTGAGCGAAACTGGGCTAATGACTCAGAGGTTCTTAATTCTATAGGTAATTCATTCCATATTTTGGCTCCATTGTATCTAAGGCTCTTTTTTTAGGAATTCAGTTTTAGGAAGAGGAACAGAAACTTTTTTACGTGTATTCCGCAGGTCGTAGTTGCAATTGACTGCATACGAGTCACTGACGATGCTAGAGAGCCGTTGAGGTGCCAAATTGTTGATTATTTTGAACATGAGTCCAGCCTTAATTTTAGCTCTCCGCTCCTCAAGTGTGATCCAACCCAATGAGCGGAGAGCTATTTCAGATTGCCCAGCTTCGTTCGGACGCTTCATAATCACCCTAGCGCACCTGTTCTGAAGTTTCTGCAGACGCTGTGATAGTATGCTTCCCAATGTGTCCCACACCTCGCAACAATAGTCGAAGTGGGGTTGCACAAGGGCATTATAAACGCATACTAGCGTATCACGGTCTACAAATTCCCTGAGCTTTTTTATTGCCCCAATTCCCGATGAGACTTTCTTGGCTATGTCATCGATGTGTTTATCCGATGTTAGAAATTTGTCTATGTGTACACCGAGTATCTTGCAATCATTGACTCGTTTAACTGGGCCAACGTCAATAAGAACATTAGGTTCTGTGACAATATTTTGTATTTTAGGTCTTGACCCAATCAAAGTGTACTCTGTTTTGGCTATATTCAGGCTTAATTTGTTAGCTGATAGCCATTTTTTAACATTACTAAGGTCATGATTCAGGACCACTTCAGCTTCACTAACTGACTTGCCAACAGCCGTTAGGCTCGTATCATCTGCAAACAACCTAGGGGTGGTATGCTCGAGACAGTTTGGCAAATCATTAATATATAGTATGAACAGAAGTGGACCGAGAATTGACCCTTGAGGGATTCCACAGGTTACTTTTCTATGACCAGAGAGCCTGCCGTTAACCTGGCAAGTTTGCTCTCTATTGTTTAAAGTGCCCCTACGATCAAATTTTGACATATCAATGTTTTTGCATATTCATAAAGTAGAGTTCATATATTATTACCAGTTCAAATTGTTTTTCGATACAACGACAGGAAGTCTTATTTTTTTAGCTCCGAATATTGAATCTACACGTCCGCCATTACTAAAAGCCGTGCCCTTTGTTCAGCTTTAAACAAAGGTTTATTCACCGGAAATGATGTCATACACTTAACGCTCGCCTGCAGAACACAACGCCTGGAGGCATATTTCTACTAAAAACGTCTTCACGTACATAAGAAGAAAGTTATATTTATCTTTGCGAGGTTGGCTACTTTTTTATGCACGCTATTTCGCGCTACGAGGTTGTCGTGTTAAGTGTATGACATCACTTCCGGTGAATAAACCTTTGTTTAAAGCTGAACAAAGGGCACGGCTTCCAGCAATGGCGGACAGGATTTTACCGGTAAACTCTCCTAAAATTTGTGGTTTAAGATGCCCATTTGGGAATATTTTTTACCATTTCGGATATTTCTAATACTGATTGACCTATAGACACTGAAAAAGTGGCAAATCGAAATGGTAAATTTTCGTCGTAGTGGCACTTTAAGTAAGATTTCATAAGGCCTAAGGCATGTCCTTTGATACTGTAAGCCATGAGTTTATCCAAGAGGATCTCATGATTTACGGTATCAAACGCCAATAAATCCTTATCCAGTGGATATATAACTGTTATAAACTTTTCATCTGATATATATAGGGATTTTTACAGTGGATACCATTATTTTATTCACCCTTTGAACAACTGGACCCAGGTCTGAAAAGGACCCAGGTCTGGAAATCATATTTTATGGTCTGAAATAGCCTGGTAAGGTAGGGTTTTGGACCCAGGCAGCACACCCACCCAAATGTTTGCTGACTAGTGCCAGCAATGCAGACTACCAACAAAGTTAATAAATCATATAAATCAATCTCAAGCTTATATAATTATTATTATTAATTAATATTATTCAAGAGAGATTTAAAGGAATATGGAGATTGTTAGGGGCAATGATTACACCAGGGAATGAGCCAGGCTGTGCCATTGTTCTATTCCTGCTTTAAAAAGACATTTGTCCCTTGAAAAAAATAAGATAATGGTCAAATTGTCTGGCTTTGTCTCAGCTTTCAAAGGAAATTAAATGCCAGGTCACTTGCAAAAGGGCCACCAAATGGTCCCTTCTGGCTCAATCTCTGTTACACTCATCAAACAGTTCATCAAAATGAGATTACGGCATTTCATCAAAGAAACTAGCCTTACATCATGCTGCCTAGCCAAATTTGCACTAAACAATTTTGGGTGAAGGGGGAGAGAGTTATATTGCCTTTTGAGTTAACCAATTATTGGGTCAGTCTGAGCATCAGGATTTGTAGATATGTATGCTTTTTTTGTTCACAAGCAGGCCCAAGCTTCTTTTATGGTTCAAATCGCTAATTACTATAATTCGTATTGATTTATTGTTGTTGAAAAAATAAAGGGGCCTTGGTTATAAACTGCAGATAACCGTGCCACTTCAAAAGATCACTCATGAAAATGTATTATTAATTAACGAAGTAGCAGGGTATTCTGCAGTTAATAATTTGTTTAAGAGAGTACCGTATCTCTTAAAGTGCCCCTACGATCAAATTTTGACATATCAATGTTTTTGCATATTCATAAAGTAGAGTTCATATATTATTACCAGTTCAAATTGTTTTTCGATACAACGACAGGAAGTCTAATTTTTTTAGCTCCGAATATTGAATCTACACGTCCGCCATTACTGGAAGCCGTGCCCTTTGTTCAGCTTTAAACAAAGGTTTATTCACCGGAAATGATGTCATACACTTAACGCTCGCCTGCAGAACACAACGCCTGGAGGCATATTTCTACTAAAAACGTCTTCACGTACATAAGAAGAAAGTTATATTTATCTTTGCGAGGTTGGCTACTTTTTTATGCACGCTATTTCGCGCCACGAGGTTGTCGTGTTAAGTGTATGACATCACTTCCGGTGAATAAACCTTTGTTTAAAGCTGAACAAAGGGCACGGCTTCCAGCAATGGCGGACAGGATTTTACCGGTAAACTCTCCTAAAATTTGTGGTTTAAGATGCCCATTTGGGAATATTTTTTACTATTTCGGATATTTCTAATACTGATTGACCTATAGACACTGAAAAAGTGGCAAATCGAAATGGTAAATTTTCGTCGTAGTGGCACTTTAAAGGTTCTCTTAAACTGCTTGAGGTCGTTGTGGCTAAAACAATTGGCTGATTATTACTCGGGCTGCCTGTGGCAGCACCGAGTCTAAATCTGCAACCCTTTTTTTTTTTTTTTTTTTTTTTTTGTTTCATGTAGCAAAATTTCTGCGCATGCGTCAAAGGTCACATTCACACCAATCAGATTGCACTGTGCTGGTCACGCAACAATCGCCAGGTTAATTTATTTACATAATTTAATACAGTAAAGCAAGATGGCGGAGGACCCGCGAGCAACTTTCTCTCTAACTTGGAGTCTCATCTCCCAAATGTAAGCCAGTTTAATGTTTTATTTAACTTCACTCGTGCGAAAGCCTTCCAACAGGCTCAGGATATTTCAACTGGCGCTATTGTCGGAGCCGAAGGACCGCGTTTTTTACCCAGATGGCCAGTGAATTTATATACGACACGTACAAAGGGGCCAGGATCCGGAAAGCTAAAATTCGAAGAAATAGATATTGGAATCTATAGGCCATCGGCTCGCTGTGCTACATTTAAAACATCCGAGAAGAACATCTTATTTTGGGGGAAGGCACTTCAAGACCAATATTATGAGTCTCTTAAAAACTATCAGAGATTTAAATTTACCGTAAGTTGGATCAGAGAGTATTGAGATCAAGTTATTTCGTTCCAGCGAGGATATTGACCTAGCGGAAACGGTACAAGCTGTCGAAGGATTTTACTTATAATCATCCACGTCTACTTAACAACAGGAATAGTTATGTGCCAAGGCATGGGAAAAGATTGAGTTTCCCAGATTACAGATGAAAGAAGAGAACTTAACGAATGAAGAAACAGAGGTCACGCGCGACATGCTTGAGAAAATGAACATGTTCAACACTTTATGTTATACTAAGAAAACAAAACAAATTACAGAGCCTGCAAGTTCACAAGTCAATGAAAAACCCCAAGAGCCTGTAGTTTTGGATCAATATATCCTTGAAACTCGAAAAGCAACATACACATGAACAACAACAACAACAACAACGCTTTATTTGTACCATGAAATAGCAAATTTACATAAGTAAACATAAGAAAGAAAGAGATATTCTGGAAATCTGGTACTAGCTACCTGAAATAACCATATAGGGCTAGACAAGTCAGGCAGCTAATTATTTTACATACAAGATTTATGGTCAAAGCGAACAAGGGCACAAAGAAACAAGTAGTTGGAAAAAATATTTCTTTATAAAAATAGAGTAAATATATACTTGAGAGAGGATGAGAGAGAGAGGAGAGTTAATATGTATTAATAATGTTAAGTTTAAGTTTCTTTTTGAAAGTTAATCTCTTAAGAGATTTTGTATCGTTATTAATAGAGTTCCATATTTTTGCACCTTGAAATCTAATATTAAATTTTCCATAATTTGTTCTTATTGAAGGAAGAGAGTAGGAGGACCTAGAAGCAAGTCTTGTATTATATTTGTGTATTTTGTTGACTGGAATAAAAAAGTTATTGAATGCCAGAGGCAGATTACCTGATTTAAAGTCATACATAAATAATGCATTATGTAAAAATACAAGGTCAAGAAGTTTAATGATATTTAAGGTTTTGAAAAGGGGTTTAGAGTGGTCTTTATAATTGGAAAAGGTTATGATTCTCATGGCTCTTTTTTGTATTATAATAATTGGATTTAGAGTTGAGATATATGTATTTCCCCAAGCAACTATTCCATAGATCAAAAATGGATAAATTAAAGAATAATATAGGTTGATAAGAATGTTTAAATTGACAAAGTATCGAATTTTAGATAATATACCAATACTTCTTTTAATTTTCTTTGTTATGTAATTAACTTGAGATTTCCAATTTAAATGCGAGTCTATCATTATACCTAAATATTTTATATTTTTTTCATTCTTTAGTGACTGTTTATCGATTATCAAGTTAACTATGTAATTTAACTTTTTTTGTGGCGGGTGAAAAATAACAAAATTAGATTTAGTGATATTTAAAGACAGTTTATTAACACACAGCCAATTGTAAACTTCTTGTAGTTCTTTATTAACAGTTAATTCAAGTGTTGATAAATTCTTATTGGCATAAAATAAATTAGAGTCGTCAGCAAATAGATGAAAATCAAATATGTTAGAAGATTTATTAAAATCATTGATATATAGAAGAAACAAGAGTGGTCCAAGGACCGATCCTTGTGGGACCCCACAGGAAATTTGTTTATAATCTGACACAACATTTCCAATTGACACAATTTGTTTTCTGTCTTTGAGGTAGGAGCAAAACCAGTCTTTTGTAATTCCTCTAAAGCCATAGTGTTCAAGTTTCATTATTAGAATCTCATGATTTACGGTGTCAAAGGCTTTACTAAAATCTAAAAAGATTCCACAAGAGTAACAACCATCTTCAATAGATTTTTGTATTTTATCAGTAATTGATAAAATTGCTTGAACTGTAGAATGCTTTTGACGAAAGCCAAACTGTTTGGTATATAAGATATTTTGTTTATCAATATAATTCATTAATCTCTTAAACATCAGCTTTTCTAAGATTATGTTGAATATAGATAGCAATGAAATAGGACGATAGTTGCTAAGATTGGTTTGTGATCCTTTTTTATAAACAGGAATTACTCTGGCGAGTTTGAAGTTATCAGGAACGAGACCAGTGTCAAAAGAACAATTGAATAAAATTTCTAATGGCTTTGATAGAAACTTTTTCAAAAGTTTCAGCACTTTTGTTGAGATACTAAAGGGTCCACTTGCTTTATTTGGATTTAAGGTAGTAATTACTTCCTCAATTTCTTCAGATGTAGTTGGAAAAAGATAAAAACAGTTAGGTTTTTGAGGAGCTAGATAATTAAGTGGTGATTTATTTATTGGTGGAATAAGATTGGCTAGCTCGTTACCTATGTTAGCAAAGAATTCATTAAAAGCATTTGCAATAGATTTAGTATCAACTAGTTCGACATTATCTTTGACAATCTTTGCTGGTATATGACTTATTCTGGGTTTAAGCGTTATGATCTGTTTGATTCCTTTCCATATATTTTTTATATTATTACTATTGTTATTGAAGTAATTATTATAGTATGATTTTTTGCTAATCCTTAGTAGGTGATTTAATTTGTTTCTATAATTCAAACCGGAAGAGACGGAATTCTTTAGATTCTTCACAAGATTGTTAGCCCGCAATAAGAACTCTCTCGCTGCTTTAACGATCTTGGGCTGACCTAACTGATAAGCGTAATGAATTCTTACTCTCGTCACATCAAAATACGAATCAAGAAACCGAACTCAGTCATTTGGAAGACAAATTACTGCAGCAAGATAATATATACAAGACCGAAATCAAGATGCTGTCAGCACGAATGTATTATTGACCTAGAAGTTGAAAATGGCGAGTTGAAAGCGGATATAATAAAGCTGATATCCGACTTTCAAACTTAAAAATAATAATCAAGAATACAAAAAAGAAGACAATGAAAGACCAAGGTCTCCAGTGTTCCGAGACTACCCAACCTACTGAAGCTTATCAGTTTGTTCAGGAGCCATCTTTCTTACATGACAACCCGGCCGATCCCTATTCATCAGAATACATTTTCTGTGCTAAATGACGAGAGTTTACAATCACCCGGAAAACAACAAGAGCTCAATTAACTTCTTGTTAGAGCGGTTTAAACTTTTTTGATGATTGATTAATCGATTAAATGTGTAACATAAAGACATAAACCATCAACACTTACATGAAATTGTTGGACAAAGCAACGTTAAACCTCAACTTTTGACCTCTTTTTGTCCCTAACTAAATAGCGTTCGCGCCGAACTGAACAAGGATACGGGAAGCATTCACTCCGTTGCTATGTGACGTCATACTGTCTACATGACTCTCCCAGAATACTGATTGGCCAAGCAATTGAGACGCCCCCTCCCTCCTGGTCTCTACTAAAACAATTTGACTACTGGTTTTCAGTTTTTATGGCTGATAAAGCTACACTTCTCGTCAACTATCAGCCGATAGAAACTTCGAGCTCGTAGTCTAATTAATTACTCGGGCTGCCTGTGGCAGCGCCGAGTCTTAAAATGCAAGTCGTTATTTTTTTATTATTATTTCATGTCAGACGGCTTCTGCGCATGCGTTAAAGGTCAACTTCGAACCAATCAGATTGCACTGTGCTGGTCACGCAAACAAAGGTTAGATTTTCTCAGGCGCGCTCAGATAAGAAAGTTCAAAGCTCAGACTAGGCGAGACAAGGAGATATCAATTTCAAATAGTCATTGTCAGAAATCTATTCCATCGTGGGCAATTATGCAATACAACCTAAATTTGGGTCAGGTCCATGTTTTACGACAAAATAACCAGAGTCTTTCTACTGGATTCGGAGAGCTCGAGACATTATACAAGTCTGCTAATATGGGGAAAACTGAAACAAAAAATGAACTTTGACGGCAGAAACCCTCATATTTGAGCCAAGCGGAATATTTACATGATCCGCTAAGATTGTTACAAATCTTAGTTAAGCAGATGTTTTCAGTGTATGCCAACTGAAATGCGGCAACTACACGAACAAGAAGCATGAACTGCCAGCAAAGAGAGAGGAATTGATCGGAGACGTTAAATTACGTTACTGTGAAGAGGATCAAAATTCAAGTTCTTTGAGACTGTCTTCTGCCGTGACTCGTGAGAGAAATTGGAAAAGATCTAGCTGTTTCATTCAGACACTGGCAAATTTATTGAAAGCTACGGGCTTAATTTATGATTTTATTATTCATTGTGGAATGAAAGGAAACAGGTTAGCTGAAAGTTAAGTTCGAGGTAGGCTTCGACTTTCATTCCGATTCAGTGCATATGTGCACGAAGGTGGAATGCTTTCAACAACACTATAACAAAAGAACCAAAACGAAAGATTCAGTTACGTAAGTACTGTAAGTAAACTCTTTTAGATTTGAATACATTTCCTCTCAGTTTGTCTGTTAATGTACTTTTTCTTCTAATTATCGCTATATTTAACATCTCTGTGATTTAGAGTATGCGTACCTCAGAATAAATTATCTGAAAGGTCAACTGAACTCTTGTGTCGATAAGCCCAAATGTTTTTGTAAAACAGTCTGTGAATTTGAGAAGCGGACTTAGAAGAGCTTTCTAATTAGGAATTACATGTTTTTCTTGCTATGAAATTTATGTTTCATTTCACATTTATTCATACAGTTTTAGCCGGACATTTCCCCGAGTTTTTGATCTATTTTCAATCAAATTCAAATGAAAGTGTATTTCATCTTCAAATTATCTCATGTCACTCAGCAGACAGGCCCGAGTGAAAGGCCAGATGGGCTCTTTTCTACTTTCAACACACAGTCGCTAAACTGTACGAAATCTCCAAGAATAAATCCCTAATGTCCAAACTAACGGGAAAAACGGAAAGAGGAAATCCTTGTGAGAAATCGACGTACATATGAAGCTATATAAGTTATCATCGACTATATGGGAGTCAAACATCGAGCTGCTATGAAACCGCTTGTGACAGTTTGTTTACGCACTTTCATGACAAACGAACGTTTCTACTTTCGACACAACGGTCGCTAAACTGTACAAAATCTCCAAGGATATATCCCTAATGTCCAAACTAAAGGGGAAAACTGAAAGAGGAAATCATTGTGACCAATCGACATAAATATGAAGCTCCAGAAGTAATTATTGAATACACGAGAACCCATAGAGAAAACCGATAATAATGAACACGGTATTAGTTTCACCGATATTTGTGGCGTAACTGAACTCGCACTACAGCATAGCTTGAAATACTGTACGAAAACTCCCGTTTAAAAATGTCCTGATGCCGAAAGGACCGTAGCATTTAAACAAGATATCCTTCTGACCAATCGACATACATATTAAGCTGTGAAAGTATGTTTCCATTCCATAACAGCCGATAGTGCAAACTAGTAAACTGCCACTAGTAAATTGACCTTGCGTACTTCCGCGAGTACTGAACTTTCTAGCGTCAAATGCATGTGTTACGTTTCCAAACTTTAGGACAAGAAATCTTCCATAGAATGTTTATTTTTTTTACAGCTGAGAACTGTATTATTAAACATAAGAAATAAAACAATGGTGCCATTTGAAGAATTATATCATGTCAAAAGTGCAAACGAAGAAATATATATCTACGGACGCGAGCAGCTCGATCGTTTCACTTTGGTCAAACTCGGACTGTTTACGACTGGAACCTGCAGTTTTATCGGACGTGCAGACTAAATTGTAAACGTGTGGCCGTGTTCAGGCTAGTAAATCTAGCTAGCTAACCACAGGAGGTAGCGAGCTTCTTTAGTCTGAACAGTTTTTCTGCTCTGGTGATTAGCTAGCTAGTGATCGGTGGAATACTTTGAAGTTCCAAGCTACCTAGCGAGGTAGCTTGAATAGAATCTAGCGCGCTAAAAGCCCATCGATGACAGATTTTAGTTATTTTAAGGTTTTGAAATGTACACAAATGTCAAGACAGTGTTATCATCCGATCTAGCCGACTTCTAGCTCTCGCTACGACCACGTTCACTACTCGCTCCAAGGTAATTTCTCTTACCACGACAACTACCGGGTGTATTGTACGTCAATTGAGCCATCATGGATAACGAGGATCGCCAAACACCAGTCAGTAGCAGTTTTTCGCACAGTTTTAATATTTTGGTTGACATTTCAATTACGAAACACTTGCGCCAAGGGCAGTTATAGACCAAATTTCTATCTTTTAGAGAGGGTCTGAATGGGGGGGTCTACATGTCAGTTGTCAGTTAAAATTTTGGCCATTTGTCAGTTGTCAGTTAGCCCTAGTTAATCATTACTAGAGAAAATTTACAATGTTTGACCCACAAAAACCAAATTTGTCAGTTGTCAGTTATTTTTCGGTTGTCAGTTGTCAGTAAAAAAATCGTCATTTGTCAGTTGTCAGTTATTTTTAAGGCTGTTTGTCAGTAGTCAGTTAACCCCATTCATGCCCTCTTTAGAGATAGAAACAAACCAGAAGAGGGAAAAACAAAAAGTAAAACCTACTAAGTTACTAGGTCTGAACAGTACTAATTTATTAACTAGCTGCGAGTTGCTGACAGATATCTCAAGACTCTAGCTAGCTGCACGATAGTAGTCTGAACATACATACACACATGAATAAGTAGTGTTTTCAATAAAAGATCAACTACTTTAATTTACATACGAGAAAACAAAAATATTAAATCACATACATGTATATATATACTAGGGGAGCAGAGAATGAAAGTCACCGCGCTACCGGCCACTCCTAAAGACTGCTAATAATTCTTCCCTTTTGTTATTACTAAGAGGATTTCAAATGAAAGTGTATTTCATCTTCAATCTCATGTGGCCCGAGTGAAAGCCCAGATGGGCTCTTGTTGTTAATAAGTCGATGACGTATTGTTTAAAAATAAAATTTTATGGATAGGCAAATAATTATACGAATGAGCGCAGCGAAATATCCATGTATAAAATACGAGTATTTAACAATTATCCTGCAAAATCGCGCGGAATATCGCCAGATACTTAGCCGATGTCCTTAAAAAAGGGAGAAAATATTTAAAGCGTTTTCATAGGAAGAACCTGACTAGATTATATACAGGTATGTAAGTGCGTTTTCGTGTGTGTGGTGTCTGTGAGTGTGTATAAGTTTATCTATAAGTAGTAGTATTTATTGTTAGTAAGTTTGGTAATTGTTTATAAACGTATTCAAAATATTTGTAAAATTCTCAAATAAAGATAATTAATATATATATATAAATAGGCCCGACTTGGCTAAATTCAGGCGATATTCCGCAAGATCGAGCAGGATAATTGTTTTATTATTCAATACATGGATAACAAAACATAGGTTACATCTTTATTTCAAAAAAATGATTTTGGCGGGAATCTAGTGGCGTTCGCACGCTATGTTTATACACAATTTTGGCGCAAGACAATTTTCCGACTTTGAGCGAAGTAAACAAATAAAGTGAGCTGATGGTTATAAAACAGTTGGATAAAGCCTGAAATGCTCTTTTATTCGGATTCAAAGTATATTTCAGTTCATAAGACTTAGTTAAAAGTACTAAGTTATTTCAGTGAAATGTTAAAAACACAAGCAAAAAAAGCGGGAATCCGGCCCAGTGGCTGCTTGATCCGCTTCCAGTTGAACTTGACTGTTTCTCCACTTGAGCCATACAAAGTTGAGCAGGACTTGCTTCTTTGCCTTCGAGAAACGATGACGACATGTTGAACATTTGCTGGAACTAATAAAGGAATTGCCCATGGACGGTCATTATCTCAGGACCGAAATTCATCGATTCACGAATTCCCTTCAACGTATCAAGTTGTTGTCGAAAATAATCGACTTTGGGGTTCAGTGAAGAAAGTAGAACTTCTTGACACTCTCAACTTCATATTTCAAAGATCCTAGGCACTATAAGCAAGTTAACTGCAAACGAGGTAATTTACTTGTTGTTTTCTTCATGTAATAATTATATTCGAGCAGAAGCAATCAATATTGGAAACTGATTTGACATTTGCGAGTGGATTACCATTAAACTTATGTATTGAAAATCGTCAATATTCTACTTTGTTGCCTTCTTTGTGTTCTCCGTGAACAAATTATTGGTAGTTAAGTCGATTTCATTGTTTCTTACACCTTTGAAACACTTCAGGATTTCGTAGAAAGAAAAACAACTGATAAATGCGTTCGGTTGACAGCTATCGCAGAATATCTGTCATGTGTAGGTGGCAGATATTGAGGGTGAAATGACCATATTTGGGCAATGTTACGATGCGTTGAATATATGTTAGCGGGCGCATATTTCTTCATTGGAACGGTCAAACACACCTCTATATGAATTGATCAGTAGTTAAATTTACGAGATGAAGTTTCAGTCTTTACCAATGTAAAAAGAGCAGTATTGCGCAAAAAGGACACAGGCCGAGCCCACTACTCTATTTATGGGATCCCTTTGGAAAACATAAATTGTTCAAAATCAAATTAAAACAAACGAAAAAGTTGCATGATTTTTTTATAAAGAAATTCTGGTTATAAAATATATTTCAATATATTTATTGCTGGAGTAAAAACCGTTACTTACTCATATACAGAGGGAGACAACTACCCGAGCACAGGTGTCCCAGCTTTGATTATCTTACAACTGAGTGTTTATACGATGGGTAACTAGTTCCTATAAAAACTAGTGTTGGTCTGCCACGGCGGGGAAGATAAACACTGGTATAATCAAGTAAAGTCGATCAAGGTATGTTATCCGCCGTGGGAAGCGAGTAGCAGCTGACGTTTCGAGCGCTAGCCCTTCGTCAGAGCAAAACATTATTTATGAGTGTTTATAGTGTTTGAAAACCCAGTTCCCTCGGTTAAAGAAAGGCAAGATGGCCGACGAACAGCTTAGAAACTCGGGGAAGAAAACAGTACAAATGAAATCACATTTGGGCAAGTAATAACCGCAAACCCACGGGCGTCTGGCCAGGGAACCCAGTGGCCCCACCCAGGCACTCCCCTGGGCGCCTGTCGAGCGAAACCCCCAGGGTCTGGTAGGCTGTCCTGTTGGCCCGTGGAGCACCCCGAAGGGGGTTTCGCTCGCGGTGGACTGGTAGACTGTCCGGTTGGCCAAGGTAGCACCCCCACGGGGGTTTCGCTCGCGGGGGTCTGGTAGACTGTCCTGGTGGCCCGGGGAGCACCCCTACGAGGTTTCGCTCGCGGGGGTCTGGTAGATTGTCCGGTTGGCCCGGGGAGGACCCCCACGGGGGTTTCGCTCGCGGGGGTCTGGTAGACTGTCCTGGTGGCCCGGGGAGCACCCCTACGGGGTTTCGCTCGCGGGGGTCTGGTAGACTGTCCGGTTGGCCCGGTGAGCACCCTCACGGGGGTTTCGCTCGCGGGGGTCTGGTAGACTGTCCGGTTGGCCCGGGGAGCGCTCTCCGGCATTTGGCGAGCGAAATCCAGTGGCCCTCCTCCCCGGGGGTCTGGCACGCCGCTTGGGCATCCCCCCGGGGTGTCTGGCTAGCCTGCCGCTTGGGCACCCCCACGGTGTCTGGCCAGGGGAACCCAGTGGCCCACCCGGGTGCCTGGCGAGCTAAACCCCCGGATGTCTGGCCAGGGGGGCATTGGCCCTCCCCCAAAGATGGCCAGGGGGACCCGGTGGCAGCAGAATTCTGATGCTTAGTGAAAACCCCCAACAGCAGAATTTTTGATGCTGGCTAGATGAGAGAATTTCTGATTGAGACATGGGCAGATATTTGTCATACGGAAATATGCGCGGGACTAATATCTGCCCGTGGTTGAAAGTCAACTGCGTCGAGACTTGTGGTAAGAGCTGCATCTTCGAGTATTGCAATACTCACCGCCAGCAACTCCGTCTAGGTAGGACTCCGCTCCTTCCGTGTCGGCACTGCGGCGCAGGGACAAAATCGGCCACTCTGTTGTGTAGATCGTGCGGGTCTCATCGCATCGCTCAAAAGCTCATTAACACTGAAAAGCGGACCCGTAGACAGTTCGCTTGTGTATTATATGAGCTCGAAATTGCGAATTAGAGGATTGTAGATAATAGCATACGGATATGGCGACAGTCAAAGAACTACGCGCTTTAGCAAAAGAGTACGGGCTTCCCGGCAGGTCGAAGCTCAAGAAAAACGAGATTCTCCACCATTCGGGGGGACATTGCTAACCTCCACAAAAGAGGCCGTCGTGGTCGCGAGTTGTCCCAATTCAAGGACGAGGTCAATGCCACTCTTCGGAGCAATAAATATACGACGTTGGTTGAAAAAAGGCCATTGCTCCGGCAGCAGCCACTCCGCAATATCACGCACCGACTAACCAAGCCACACCTTCATGGCCTAACGCGCTCTTTGAAAGAGACCCTCACTCGGGCAATTGCACGAGAAGGTCCCGATATTCTGAAGGACTACCTAGACCCGGAAGCATACTACTCCCTTGAGGTCGAAAACGTATCTGTGCTCTTCCCCGACGGAGGATACGCAAAGAAAGGCAACGGCATCTTCCCTAATCTTCCCTAAAGAGATCAGCGAAGCCGTCAACGGTCGTCGTTTCGACTTACGACCCCTAGTAAGGGGTCCTGACATCACAGACGATGGTGCCGTTTATTGGGTTTCGTATGAGAACGAAGACCTGCGGGTAACCAAAGATATGGCCTCGGAAGTGCTAGAACTCTTGGAACCGAACACGCACTAAAAATTGTTCACGGTGGTTGGGAAAGCCGATAAAGAGCCCTTAGCCCCCGTGACAGAGGAAGTAGGCGACTCCGAGCATCGTATCAAGAGAAAGACCGTTGTTCGCGGGGATCAAGTCAGCAGTGGCTCCCTTCACGGTATTGACCTACATATGTGGGCGGCCGGGAGAGAATACCTCGTCTTCGCCAGGTATGAGCTGCGCCCACTTCCGGAGCAGCAAGGAGAACCGGGACCAATGTTAGCCCCCGAAGATGGAGAGTTCGCGAACTGCTTCGTTCGCTATGTGGTGAACCATTTCCAGAACAAGATGACAAAAGCTGGAGATGGTTTGACAAAGAGTCGCAAGCAGACACTCGAGCAATTCGACCTGAAGCTTGCAGAAACGGGCTGCTCACGCGACGATATGTTCTCCCAGGAAGCAGCCCTTAAGGTCAAGCTCGTAGCCGTCGACGCACTACTAGGCAACACTCTGTGGGACAGTGGGAAATACCAGAGTCGGCCCAAGATTCGTGTGCCCTGCCATAACAACCACGCCTGGGCGGACATCCCGATAGATCCGCCCAAAATCTCACAGGTATATACGCTCGACGACATCGCAGAAAAGGCCTTGTCTAGGGTTCTGGTAAAGACGAAACGAAAGACCACTGTGGCACAGAAGACCATAGACCAAAAAACACGGGGGGTCCTCATCGCATTTGCAAGTAGGGCTATCCCACCAACGGTCCGGGTCTGGTTGTGTGGCCAATCTCTTGTGGGGAGCAACAGCTCCCTGTGGAGATCGAGCGCTGCGGCAAATTCAATCGACCACGCTTTCACATACGAGACTGGATGGCCTCCATGGGACATTCCAGAAGAGCTACCGGATCTCTGGACCGAATACCATAATGCTACGCATTCTATGGGTGTTGCCACAGCTTACAGTTTCCGAAAATGGCTCGATAGGGAAGAGATCAAACCAACGCCTGAAAAGTACCGGGACGTCTGGAGAGCGGCTCAGATGGAGGCTATAGTGTGGAATAGTTTGGACCCTACTGCTGGCACAAGTGAACATCATCACTTGGACATGCGGGCGGCTTACCTCGCCTGCAGCACGCTTAGGGGTGGGGGGGGGGGGGGTTGGGGGGTTGGAGACGCCATAGATCTCGTGCGCAAGTATGGGTTCTCGACGAATATGATGCGTCGAGCGAACGTGGAAGGTGTGCCCCTAAGTGACATCCTCCCCCTATCCAGCTCTCTGGGTAGTAGTTCAGCCCAGGAACACACCCTTATATTATAGGTCGTGTAGGAAAACACCTGCGCAATAACCAAGGCTGGATAACGACTCCAGAGCTCAGGGACTTACTTGACTCCGGGGATATGGTAGAAGCCACGGCGCGAGAGGTCGTATACGGCGTCGGCACCCTACCCAAAATCAAATTCCCAGCCGACAGGAACCTGGCTGTGCGCTTTGTTGGTAAATGTGCACGACACGGTAACGAGTCAAGCATACTCGTGCACGACACAAACGAAGCAGCTTACCTGACAAACACACTCGGCGGGACCGAGCGACTCCTGAACTTTGAGAATGCCAATGGCGTCCACCTCATCCAGTATAAAGATAGCAAGACTAGGACTCAGTGGTTCCACATCCGGGCCTTCGTCCTTGCCTACACCAACATCAACGTTCGCCGGATGCTTCGTCGGTTTCCACAGGAAGACGTTCTCCGGGTCGCCATCGATGCTATCTACGCCAAGGCTCTTCCGGACGAGGTCAAAGGCATGCTCGTTGAGGACCACCCCAGGTATGGGCAATGGCGGCATAAGAAGCCCGGGTATGAATGGCGGCCTGAGGCTGCGAACTGGAAGATCGAACATATGGGAGAGCTCGAGACGCAACCGAGCGAGGCACCACCACTCCCCTCCGACATCAAAGCGGCAACCACGAGGCGGATGTTCCTCGCAGGCCAAGGCGGGGCTGGGAAAACCGAGTGGGCTGTGAAGACGTTCGCTGGGCGAATGTTGGTCGTCCTTGTCCCGGAGCACGACGTGGGTGAAAGTCATCGCCAAGAGGAGCAACTGGATCTGAGGCCCGAACAGGTCCAGACGATCGACCACTACCTCTGTATCCCCTTCGGCAAGCCGATCGAGGAGTGGGACCCAACTGCCCTGGGACATCGACTCGACAACCTTGCCGAGGTCATCGTCATCGACGAGTGTTGTAAGGTCCCGACAAAAAAGCTCAAAGCCATACTCGACTACCTTGCCCGTCGAACCTGCCAGGTCGTATTAGTGGGCGACCACGGCCAAATCCCCCCCTGGGGAGGCAAAGAAGGCCCCCATGAGATGCTAGAAGATTGGGTCGGTCGCGAAAACGTCCGCCACTTCGACACGGACTACCGAACCTTGTGCGAAGTGTGCGGCAAGCCGTGGTCATGCTGCCACTCCGACGCGCAAGCAAGCTGCCCAAATGGACCGACATCGGCTCTACACACTGTCAAATCGTGGATGTGGTGCAAGTCGGACATTGTCCAGCTTAGAATCTTCCGCGACCACTTTCCGGCTGTAGGGTTCGAACAGGCTATACAGAGGACTACCCCCGACGATGTGTGGGTGTGCTCCACCAACGACCTTGGTGGGAATGTCCAGAACAGACTGCTCGCGCATCACAAAGCAAACCACCCTCGGTTTCCGGCCACGATTCGCTTTGACCCGGACAGCAGCATCGCCCACAAATACCGGAGGCAAGGTCAACCGGTAGCGATCCCCGGAAGTCGCGAGGTGAAGGCCTACAAAGGAACGATCGTCCAGGTGCCTCTACGGATAGTCGAGAAGGGTCTTACCCTGGAGTGGAAATACGCCGGATGGGGGACCGTCCACCGGGTTCAGGGAAAAACCGTCCGGCCCCCGAAGCGCCTGTATGTCGTCGACCACAGTCTTAGCGGGTGGGTAAGCAACGCTGTCTACACGGCAGTATCGCGAGTGCGGCTGTTCGATCAAATCGTGAGGGTCTTGCCCCCTTCCGACGCCCAAGATCCTGTTGTCCCCACCGACCTACAAGCTACACCCTCCCGCGTCCTGATCGAGGCACGACTAAAACGATACGTCATCGATGACAGGCAGAAGGGCCGGCCCAAGTACAAAGGAGTGCACCATACTCTTACGGTAAGCCACGTCCTCGACATGAGGTTGGAGGCGGAAAATAAGTGTACTGTCTGCAAAGTCCCGCTGCTGCTCCAGGGATACACCACGTACCATGGGCAGACCTTCAGCATCGACCGCCTGGACGACAAGCAGGGATACTACGCTTGGAACGTCCGCCTGATGTGCCTCAGCTGCAACCGGAGGCACAAGCGCTAGTGTTCCGACGCCCGCAGTCGAGAGGGTGTGAATCCGTGCTTTGAGTAGGTCGTATAGTACAGAATGGGCTGCCCGGGCTCCATAACCCGTTTCAGGATCGGATACGCCTCACTCGTCCACCAAGGGTCGGTTGCGCGGCGCCGACCTTTCTCCTGTAGATCTTCCTCATTTGCCGCGATATGGACCTCTGTGCCCACCTCCAACGGAACTTCGACGGGGGGCTTTTCGGCAACCAACGGCACCCGCTTCATCTCGATGGCCTCTTGGGGTGGTAAGCCGGTCATGCGCGTCTTCGTTGCATTCATGTCAGCGACGACGGCAGGTAGGGCCGATACCCACTCCCGGTTGGTTCGTCCAGTCGCCAGTTCTTTCGAGTACTGTGCACGAAATAGGCGCTGTGCCAGCTTACGGTGGAACGACTCGGCGAAGGCTTGGCTCCTGTGGTGCCCCGGCTCCGCTCGTCGTACCACCACCCCGTGCTCCGCAAGTGCATGTGTGGTTGCGCCTTTGAATTCGGAGCCGTCGTCCACCATCAAGACTTTGGGCCACGCCAGTAGTCCTTAGGCATATGTACTGGCCAGCTCGTGCGCTACTATCGCAGCCGTTTTGTTCTTCAAGGGGCGGGCTGCTTTGTACCTGCTTGCAACATCGATGACGGTCAGCACGTATTTGTAGCCGCGATCGGTGGGTAGGAAAAGGAGATCCGACTGGTGGATTCGATTTGGTATCTCCTCCGAGAAGTGGGCAAAGATGTGCTTTGGGGGCTTCGTCTGGATGTAGCCACCAACCGGCTGTCTAGCAAGCCACTTGCGTTCCCTATCCAGCGAGGCGGAACCTTTGGGGAGCTTTCCATGCAGGCCTGTGGTTCCTTGGAAGCCACCCTTGGCGTAGTATATCGGAGGCAGGAATGCATCCAGTTCCTCGTCAGACATGCGTTTCGCTGCCATGCCGCAGGTATTCCAGGAGATCTATTAGCCTCCAACAGGCAGCCGCCGTCTGCTCTGGTAGTTGGGCCGTCACCTGCTGGAGGTCGGTTGGTTGCCGGGAGGCTAGGACTCTATGGGCAAACCTCCTCCTGCTTGCTTCGTCTGCTTGCCGCAGCTCTAACTTCCGGTTCGCTATGTCGCCGAACTCATGGAAGCCAGGGATCCTGTCATGTCGAGCGGCAGCAGCCACGCCATGCATTGCGCACCAAAGCTCTTCCGCAACCCCATTGGTATACAAGGCGCAGAAAAAAAAGTTAAAAAAAAAACTATAGCCACCGGCTGGCAGCGTATCCCAGGGCAAGCATCCCCCCACCAACGTAGGCCAGCTCCCCTGTTTTTTTGCGCGGAGGAGTGACGGTAATGCTCAGAGAACTGGGGCTCCTTCATAGAGAGGTGGTCCAACCCAACGTGCACCTGATTGTACAGGGCAAGAGCTCGGTCCGTATCGGCGAAATCGTCTTCGGCGTGGCGTTGCAGACGTTCCTGTTCCTGGACCCAGTCAACGAGTCTCTCCCGCTGTCGTACAGCGCGTGTGAGTACAGGACACCGTGGGTTGTGACAATGTCGTGGTCGAGGGGGATCCTTTACTTTCCACCGTATGCGGACGATGTCGCATTGTCAGCCGCATTCGAGGTGTTTTTATCACCAGCATTCGAGCGGAGCTTATTCACATTGGTAGATTGAATACCCTGCTCTATACGGGCCTCTCGTTCTGTGGCGGGTAAGTAGAGGTTTTCATATACCTGCAGGAGGTCGGGCCGAGCGCTGTCTTCTAAGGTCTCAGTGCCCATTTTTGTGACCCGCCGCGAGACCAGACAGCGTCCGACGTTGGCTACCACGCGGTTGTTAGCATGGCCCCCAGATAGGGTGAGGTTGGAGTGACAGACTGCCGGGGACCAGGAGGTTGTTTTCGCCAAGCGAAGGCACGCGGACGTACAGGGTTTAACCTGGATTGGCACTCGAGGGGTTGAAAGTCATGCGATAGAGCGTGCGCCTGGCTTTCAGGGCTCTACCCTCTCTAGGGGTGAAGGCTGGGTCGAGCCTTGACGATATCATGTTGAAGCGTATGTGCTGGTAGATTATGCATTCAAATGAAATGGACGTCGATCCAGTTGATACGACGAATGATAGGACTCCAGTATACCCACGTGGTGGTGGGGAGGATGAAGGCAATGCCGATAACCCCTTCCCAACGGAGTCAGGTGGGGCCACAGGGGATGAGGAAATCCCCCTATACCCCATGGGACGGTGGGGCGCTCGCCCCAAGACCCATGACGAAGAGACTTCCTTTATCGAGGGGGTCAAGGGGTTTGTCTTCGCCGACCATGTCGCAGAAAGAGGTAGTCGTGATGCAGTCGAGACGATTAGGCGCCTATACCCCGACGCGGGGATTCGAGGGACACTTGAGGTAGCTACCATGAAGGACGGGAGAATCTCCGTTCACACCATGGGCAGCAGAGAGAAGCCAGTACCTCTAACCACCATGGAGGGGGAGAGATACCAGAGGCTAGGCATGCAAGGACCTCAAAAGAGCCCTAGGTCCTACGCGAGAAGAGGCAAGACAACAGCTTGAGCGGCGGCGCATGCAGAACGAAGAGATACTGCAGGACCCTGCGGCGACCGCGGTAGAGAGAGAAGCGGCCCTCGAACGCCGAGAAGAAGCCCTCCAGGAGAGTATGTCTCTCCGGGATCGGGTAAAGGCCATACTTAAAAAATACGGACTCACCGCGCTCGGGGTGGTGGCTGCTGCAGGCACCGTTATCAGCGTCGTGGTCTCTGCGTTGTAGCGGGGGCTCCATGGGGTGGCGAAGGGGGTTGGTAAGGGGCTACATGCGCTTGAAAAAAAGCTGGGGCAGATCTGCCCGGGACGATCGGCACGATCGTCCGGATTGCGGGCGAGATCGTCGAAATCGTTGCCAAGAACGCCTGGTTATTGATCGTGGGCGTCGTCGCACTCCTCGTGGAGCGGTACAGACGCTAGCGAAACAGCCACCATGCGGCTCGGGCGGCGGCAATCGTCGCCACCGCCAAGTTGGCCTCGTGTTTTGGGGCCGCGGGTAGCCCTACCTTGGGAACCACTGGTGTTGGCGGGTGGATGTCGGTGTGTGCCGCTGTATGTGGTAGTTGCTTCTTAGGTCGGGGCCCCTGCATGTGGGTCAACGGTTTTTTATGTGTCCCGTTGATGTCGTTGACCCCCATGCTCATGTTGGTACTAGCCCGGAGTAGGTTGTTGTTGTATCCCTCAACAGCTCCCATGTTGAGGGTCATGTCGGTCGGTAGGAGCCAGACTCCAGTTGCGATTGCATAGCCCAAGCGCGCGTGGGCGTCTCCGATGGTCTTTTGATACCGGCGAATGCTCTCGGCGACCCCTGATGTGGCTATAGCATCTTCGAGCAGCACGAGGAAATTCCGGCGGCCGTCCTTTGCCTGCCCGGAGCTGCCGAGTCTTGGACCACGCACCTGGGCCTGCGCTCCATACAAGCAAAGCACGAGTCCCTCGATGCTCTGATTTAACCTGCCCCGCCCGGCATATGTCAACCCTGAGAGTGTGTTGGCTGTGGCCGTGACGAATAGCTTCCACTGTTCAGCCGCCTCTTCGTTCTCGATGCGTGTCCTTCCGGCGTCGAGCTCGGCATCGGAGGCTCCTCTTCGATACGCCGCGAGTTCATTGGCATCGGCCCAGGGGGTTCTCATTCCACCGCTTATCCGCCAGCAGCCACGTGGATGTGGTGCCCAGGCCCCCCAGGCGCCCCTTTCGGAACCGGAAATCGGTGTTTGGGGGGATACCGAACTCCTGGCAAATTCTGCGGTACGCCGATTTGTTGTGGGGGTTGTTCCAGGCCATCCAGAGTGGGGTTCCTGGGAGTGCAGCACCCATCTCCTGGAGTATTTTACGGGTTGTGAAGTAGATGTGAAACCGTAGGAGGGAGGCCACGCATTTTGGGAGGTCTCCCAGCATTTCTACCGAGACCCCACAGCCCTCGGTGGCTAGAAACGTAGCGAAATTGACCTGCTGAGGCCAAAAGTCGCTGTTGGGACCCTGGAGCCACTTGTGGATGTCCACGGTCTTACCCTCCTTGGATCCGCCGCCGGCCCCGCCGCTAGGCCTGTCTCGATTGCGCTGGGCACTTTTTGAGCACTTTTTCGATCTTGGAGCACTATTTTACATTTTGAGCTCCCTTGAGCACTTTTTCGCAATTTGGGCAATATTTGAGCACTTTTTTTAGGATTTGGGGCAAGTTTCTAGAAAACATTTTGTCTTTTTGAACACTTTTCAGCAAATCTGTTATTTCGTGATCGTGAAATTGAATAATTAGTAATGCTGAAGAGAAAAGAAAGACTGTTGTCATGGAAATGCACGTGCGCTTGTCCTTTTAAGCATGGAACAGTAGATTCTGATTGGCTCATGCATGATTTGCAGACTTTGGCGCTTTTTTGTGTATGTCCGGGGCTGTACACAGGAATTCTGTTAAAAATTTGTCAGCATTCTGAAACTGTGAAGTGACACGGCTGAGAACGTTAGCCTGCGTCTCTTGCGTTCGATGGTAAAGCAACTTGAAACTTATGATGTCATGCTTCAAACTCCTAATAAAGCTTTGTTAAGTTCGAAAAATATTGTTGTTCTATTTCTTTCAACATTTCTTAACATGAAAGGTTAATTTGGTCAGTAAAACTAGGCATATTTATGAAAAGCTTAAATTTAATTGTTCAGAATTGAAAGCACTATTTTAAAAAAAATTGAGGACTATTTCGAAATTTTGAGCACATTTTTGCAATTTTGAGCACTTTTTGGGCCTTTTTTCGGGCACTTTTCTTGAATTATTCCAGCGCAATCGGGACAGGCCTACCCGCCGCCGTATAACACAACGAGGTCCGCAAGGCCGTCTGGGACGTCCACAGTGAAGTACCTATGCTCGTCGACGTAGATGTCTAGACTGCGGAGCTGGAATGACTTTCCCCACAAATCGGATGACCACCCTGGTGGGAGGCGCATTTTCCTGGACTTGTCTGCTAACAAGAGTGCGCGTGGAAAGGTGTGTGTGATGGGGTTCCCGCGCAGTGCAGCGTCAATGCGGTTTTGAATATCGGCGGGCTTCTTGTAGTGAGTATCTGGGCCGTAGATCCAATACCCTGTATCCTTGTCCGCCCGAAAGACAATATTCGTTGTGAAGCCTTCCCCATCTGTGGTCGTTTCCGGATAGAACAGAGTTGGATCGGCGTGGAGGTACTTCTTCCGAAATGCTGCAAGGGTCGAAACATTACTTGCAGCCATCTCGCGGTTCCCATCGGCGAGGATCGTAGCCTGCTCACGCTGCGAAAGCTTGGGCCCGGTGTCTTGAGGCATGGCCCGCTGAACCAATCCTTCTTGTTTTGGAGTTCGAGTGGCATTCTGTATTGAAGGTGACTTAAGGCTTCATAATACAGCCATGGTGATCCTCTATATCACCTGACCTACAGCCGACCATACGGTCTACTTTGACCAGCTTCTTGCTATCCAAAATATGTCGCTAGTCGAGGCGACTTTCGAGAACAGTTGGTGGAACCTAACTGAAGCCGCGACTTTCTGGTGGTTCACTGGGGGCGAAGGTAATGAACCCGAGGTGAGAAAAACACATACTGTTGCTACAGGGCACCACGATATAGCAAGCATTCAGCCCTACTTCAAGCCCGCAATCGATGCTGGCATCGTTAAATTCGTGAAACCCCTACCGAGGAGGGGTTGGATCCTAGAGGTCAAAAAACAAATTCGATTTAGTAGGAACCTATGCACATTGTTATGTGTCAAGGGTAATGAAGATGGGAGGGCTGTGTCGCTCAAGGTGGGTCAACACGAAATGGTGGTTAGGGATATCCGCACAGTGTATGTCCACTGCGACGTCGTCGACCCCTCCTCCTCGCTTCTTGAGGGGAAGCCTTCGGGAGTCCTGGCTGCCTTAGAGATCCGAGGCGAGAGATTTGTAAAAACGACGTACTTTCCCTCAAACCCCCAAACCGTCCGAACCCTAGGGACGATGCGGAGCAGCCTTCGCCTCACAGTTCGCGATAAGAAAGGAAAAATCATCGACTTCCGCAATAGGCCTCTTCGTTTCATGTTGGAGCTCGAGGTGTAAAGCACTAGCAAACGCTATGGCGAGTGATTCGATTTACCCCTCGCTTGTGGGTGAGCCCGTTGAAAATAGGGGCGATTCTTTCCGGTTACAAAAAGTGTGCGATGTGCAGGCCTCGCTAGAAAACACGATAAAACACTATGAAGGAACGCGGGCTATACTTCATGGATTTGCTGTGGCTACTGGGAGCTTATCCGTAGTCCTATCAGCTTCCGGTATGACTACATCCTTGACTGGTATTGGGTTCCCTATTGCTATCGGACTCGGCTCCGTGGGCGGTCTACTTGGCATCGCTTCGGCGGTTGCGGCTGGGCTAGCAAGAGGCTCTCCCACAAAGTCTCTAAACACGAGCAAACTATCGCTCTGGGGCGAGCGAAGGCAAGCACAATCCATGGGTTAGTGTCGAAGGCTTTGCGAGACAACCGGTTTGACGACACCGAATTCCAGCTCGTGTTGACCGAGTTGGATAAGTTTGAGTCGCTGAAGCAAGAGATCCGACAGACATCCCGCCGTTCTACCCAACAAAAAAACACTGCGGAAGAGATGAACCTCCTGCGAGCCGAGATTCGCAACGAAGTCGCCGAAGAACAGAAAACCAAGATGGTGCGGGCTGTAGCAGTGTGAGATACCAAGTCCGTTTCGAAAAAAGACCTGGAAGCCGAAGTTTATATGCCACGAAAGAACATTGGTAAAAAGATGCTGCTACCTCACGTGAGGTAGGGCGTTTTCGAGGGAATTCCCCGTTGTCAGGGAATTGTTTACATTAGTGACTGCGCTCATGCAGGATCACCGTTGTCAGGGAATTGCGTACGTTAGTGACCACGCTCATGCAGGATCGTCGTTGTCAGGGAATTGTTTTCGTTAGCAACCGCGCTCATGCAGGATCGCCGTTGTCAGGGGGTTATTTTTTGTTAGCAACCGCGCAAATGCAGGATCGCCGTTGTCAGGTGTTTTTTTTGTTAGTGACCACGCGCCGAGACCCTATGGCTTGCGCCTCGGAGCCCGGGGGTGGGGAGCCTAGAGGAATCTCGGACTGCTCAAAGGTGGAGGTATTTAGAGACTCTACTCCGCCGTTTGCCTACATACAGAATTGCCCCAATTATTCGTCTACTCGACGGGCCGCGGCGTAGATAAGGTTTTGCCCCAATTATTTGTCTACGCCGAGTCGCTGTGGCGTAGATAAGGTTTTGCCTCAGTTGTTTGTTTCGTCTAGGGTCCGTTTTTTGGGGGGGTGGTGGGGGGTGCCCCGGGGGTTTCCACCTGGCCCACGCCTGGCCCACTTTCTACTGGTATCGGTTTGACGGCGCCTCGACGTAGATGGTTTTCTTTTCCACGCCCGGGCGCGCCAGCAGGCTAGCCAGACACCCCGGGGGGGATGCCCAAGCGGCGTGCCAGACCCCCGGTGAGGAGGGCCACTGGGTTTCGCTCGCCAAATACCCGGGGAGCGCTCCCCGGGCCAACCGGACAGTCTACCAGACCCCCGCGAGCGAAACCCCCGTGGGGGTGCTCCCGGGCCAACCGGACAGTCTACCAGACCCCCGCGAGCGAAATCCCCGTGTGGGTGCTCCCCGGGCCAACCGGACACCCTACCAGACCCTGGGGGTTTCGCTCGCCAGGCGCCCAGGGAGGTGCCTGGGTGGCGCCACTGGGTTCCCTGGCCTGACGCCCGTGGGGGGCGCCTGGGTGGCCGCCGGTGGCGCCAGCAGGCTAGCTGCCGGGGGGGGGCGCCTGGGCGGCACGCCGGTGGTGCCAGCTGGCTAGTCTAAAGTGGTCAAATCCCCCCCGACCAACATTCTCAAGAACAAATATAAGAAAATTTTCAATAGCCTATGAAGGACCAAAATTTTGGAATTCTATCCCTGACGAGATGAAAAATAGAACTTCTCTCACCAGCTTCAAATACAATCTGAAATCCTATTTACTTAACCAGTCATCTCCTTAGTTAACTGATCTATGCCTTCTCTTCTTCGCTCCCTTCTTCTCCTTTTCTTTCCAATCATCTTTCTCTTATCATAATATTAATATTCAGTATAATATTGTTAGATTATTACCTCACGCTTAAAAAGGCAACCTAAAGTAATGTCTTCGGCTTTCATTTAGGTTGTCTTCCACTGTAATTTATTATATTTTTTTGTATTTTTATGTGTGTACATGGTAGTTTGTGTGTAATAATAAAGATGGTGGTTGTTAAATCTTAACAAAATAAGGCTTGGGGCTAACTAGAAAACCTACTGGTTAATTTAGTCTCCAGGCTCAAACGTCCAACTCCTAAGTAAATTATATTATTCTATTTGCCCGTTTTTATGTGTGTGTATTTATTATTATTGTAAAACAAAAAAATCAAAGAGCAAAATAAAAATTGAATTGAATTGATTCGGTTCACCAGTCAAGCGATACAACAGTATAAGCAACATGACCGAATTGAAGGAATCCGGCCTCCGGGACACTTTTAAACCATAGGAACTACTGGCGAATCCAGTCAAAGATGGGAACATTGGATCGAACATTTTGACTTTTACATGAAGACGACAGAGTAAGACAAGAAATCGGGCTCGGTACAGGTACAATACTAACTCTGCTCGACGAGAAAGGTATGTCAATTTTCCGCTCATTTGAATTAAGTACTGAAGACAGAGATAAAATCGACGTGGTGAAACAGAGTTTCAAAGAATAGTACGCGCCTAAGAGAAACGAGACATATGAACGGTATAAATTTCTTAAGCGCCGGCAAGAGAGTGGCGAGTTGTTCGATTCATTCCTAACTTCACTCATGAATTTGGCGGCCTCATGCAACTATCACGCAACTAAAAAAACACAATATAATTCGAGACCAGATAGATAGTGATCAACATCACGTCTGACTCGGTATAAGGCAAGATCTCTTATATGAGAGTGGCTTGACCTTAGAAAAAGCAGTAACAATATGCCGCAATAAAGAGGTCACGGCGAGGTATTTTGAATCTATGAGTACCAGCAGTTTACATGCAGTGAAACATAATGACAACAATAAAGAGTCCTAAAGCCAAGGCGAGCCACAGCGCCAGAATATATACCCGTCGAAGTCATTCCCAAACTGCGGTACAAGGCACGCCCCCAGAAAGTGCCCCGCGAATGGTAAATCGTGTCACGCTTGCAATAAATTGGGCCATTTCGGAAAATATTGCCGCAGTAAAGCGTGGCAATCAAATGCAAACTCGGTAACTATGTCTGATGGGAACAGGCTTAATTATGCCATCAGTAGCACAAGCTCCAATAAATTAAAGAGTGGATCGAAACTATAAGCGTAAATGACAAGGAACTGAGGATTAAGGTAGACACATGAGCTTCCTGTAACGTTATTTCAAAGCGCCTTTTTCACTCCATCTCACAAGATATGTTACAAGGCAGCATTGCAGCCCTCAATTCTTATAGCGGCCACCAGTTATCAGTCGCTGGCCAGTGCCAGTTGGCGATCGAGCACTGCGACAAATACTACTTGCTCGAGTTTGTGGTGGTGAGCGATGACGTGCCGTCATTACTCGGACTACCGGCGTGTATAGAGCTAGGACTTGTCAAACACGTCAATCAGGTCAGCAATAATAGCATTGCGCAAGAGTGCCCCGACGCTTTCATATAGGGGTGGGATGTTTACCAGGGGAGCATCACATAACCCTAAAGTCCGATGCCAATTCAGTCATTCACTCTGCGCGCCGCGTACCCTTCAGCATACGGGATAAGTTAAGGCGGAACTAGATGCAATGGAGGAACGTGGGTCGATCACAAAGGTTACTGAACCTACAGAATTCATTTGGTGAATCCGGTGGTAATCGTGACCAAGCACAATGGCAGCTTGCGAATATGTTTAGACCCAACCGCGCTCAACAAAGCAATACAGCGCGAGCATTACCGGTCAGCAACGGCAGAGGATATTTTCGCAAAGTTGCATAAGTCCAAATACTTCTCTACTCTATATGCAAACCTCCGGTTTTATTCAGATAACGCTACACGAGCCCAGCAGCTACTTGACCACGTTCGCGACCACTTTTGGCAGGTATCGGTTTAAACGCCTACCTTACGGAATAACATCGGCACCAGAAGTATTTCACTGTACCATGGTTGAGTCATTCGCCAACTTAGATAACGTGGAACTCTTTGTGGACGACATACTGGTCCATGCTGCCACAGAGGAGGAATACGACGCCCTCCTACGGAAAACTCTCCAGCGATGCCGTGAATCAATCTATCAATCTGTGGCTGAATCCAGAGAAGTGTAATCTTGAGAGCCAGAAAGTCACTTATCTCGGGCACATGATCTCATCCGAGGGCATAAGTTCCGACCCAGGGAAGGTAGACGCAATCCTCAATATGCAAACGCCACAAAATAAAGAAGATGTGCGGCAATTGTTAGGTATGGTAACCTACTTGAGCAGGTTCAGTCCAAACCTGTCTTCATAACAGCTCCATTGCGCGACCTCACAAAGAAAGATACCGCTTGGTCATGGGATGAGATCCATGACGCATGCCTGGCAAAGGTCAGAGGCACCATCGGCTCGGCACCCATCCTCAAACCGTTTGACCCCTCAGAACCGGTGCTGCTTTCTGTAGACGCATCACAGCGCGGCCTGGGTGCGGTCATAATGCAACAGGGCAAGCCTGTCGAGTTTTCCTAGTGTGCGCTATCGGATACACAACAAAGATACGCGCAAATAGGAAAAGAGATGTTAGCAATACAACATTGCCTAACTCGATTCCACCAGTACATCTACGGTCAGTCCGTCACCGTAGAAACGGACCATAAACCACTGTTAGCCACCAAGAACCGTCCAAGAGCTGAGTTGTCTCCAAGACTACAGCGAATGCGCCTGCACTGTCAACCCTACGATTACGAGTTGATATATAAACCAGGTAATGAGTTGGTCTTAGCAGACTTTCTGAGTAGAGCTTACACTAATACCAGCTATGACCAAACTGACAGTCTCGATACGGAAGCTGTACACATTGTCTGCAAATACACACTATCCAGTGACATGACCAAACAAAAGATCATAGAAGCTACTAATAATGACCCCTCCCTTCAAATACTAGTGACGACGGAACGTAGAAAACATTTTTTCTCGAAATCTGGTGTTTACTATTTCCCTTGTTCGTCTTGAAAATTTTTTCAAAACCAGATTTTCGAAAAATATAATGACTATAGAGTTTCGTTCACGCCGAACGAAAAATGATTTGATTTAATTCCTTACGTGCGCGTTGTCTTTAAAACGTACAATTTGGGGTTTTTACGTTGTGTTTTTGAAGAGAACGGGTTAAATGTAGGCGACTGCGTACATTTTCACGTGCAGTTATTGTATTTTGTAATTAAACTATTGTTTTATGCCGTCGCGGTTGCTAAAGCTCCCTACTGAAAGAAGTAATGCACGATGGTTGGCTAGATCGCAGAAGGTTGTGTCAGAAATAACCTCGCAGTCTGATATTCAACGGGCAACAGGTAGTTGTACCCTTAGTTCTGCGCATATAGGCCATAAGAAACTAACCTGAGTATCAGTCCCTCTCCCCCTTGCTTTTATCACCCCTCCTCTAGCTCTGTGATTGACGTTTTTGTCGAATTTGTTTGATTTTAATTACAATCCAGAAATGTGATTGACGTTTTATGTCAATCAAAAGTCATGTTTGAATGCAACATCCTGTTTCTTTTGTTTTTCTGAAAAGTCCAGAATATGGCTTTTTAGCAAGCGGCCAAGAAAGGAATTGTGTCATGCCCTCTTTTCCTTCCTTCCTTAGGGGGGATGGGTAGTGAAAAGGAAGGGAGAGAGGGACTGATACTCAGGTTATTAGAAACATACACGATGGACATCCAGGAATTGTGAAAGTGTTCAGCATATTGGCCTGGTTACATTCAGCAGATACAAGACGCAGTGGAAAGCTGACATGCATGCTAGGAAAATCGAACAACATATCCCTTCAGCCACACGAAGCACCGGACTACTCGTTCCAGGTAGTTTCGAGCGACCTATTCGAGCTTGAAGGTTCGTCTTATCTGCTTACCGTTGATCACTACAGGAAGTGGCCGAGTGTGACGTGTGGTCAGGCTAGAAGACACCAAAGCGCAACCTTAATCGGTCATTTAGAAAGGCAATTCTGCGATTTTGGAATACCCGAGGAATTTGTATCAGACAACGGCCCACAGTATGGTGGCAGGGAGTTTAGAGAATTCATGCAGAAGCTGAGGATCGAGCACGTCACATCGAGTCCCTACTATCCTCAAAGCAACGGGATAGCAGAGAGGATGGTCCAGAAAGTGAAAGCCAGCCTAAACTGAGAAAACTCTGGCAGAAGGGAAGAGCCTCTTACACACACTATACTCCCATTGGCGATGGTTTACCATCTCCAGCAGTTCTACTACAAGGTCGCAACTTAAGATGCAGCCTTCGAAAAGTTAATCACCGCAAAATCAAGGAAATCCCTCACAGACGGCAGGCACAGGCTGTATTCCATCATGATTCTACATGACTAACTGCACGCCGAGAGTTACTACCCGGGGAGGTCGTGAGATACGAATGGTCGTAAAACATGGACCGGGACGCGGGGAGGTGGGGACGTGGGGACGGGGACACGGGGACGTGGGGACGGGGACGCGGGGACGTGGGGACGTGAGCGCGGGGACGCGGGGACGTGGATACGTGGGGACGGGGACGCGGGGACGGGGATGTGGGGACGGGGACGTGGGGACGGGGACTCGGGGACGTGGGGACGTGTCCTTAGAAACACAGTATTTTTGACCGCTAAAATAAAAGCGAGTAATTATGTGTGTATTCAATGCATTGTTTTATCACTAGCTGGTCATTTAGGTTAGAAAACACGTAATCAAAATAGTTTTCCCTCACGAACCTATGCCATCTTGGAAAAGCCTCGTTTGCACGCTCCTTTAGTGAAACTAAGGAGCCTGGGAAGGAACGGACCGCCATAGAGCTTCATCAAGCGACATAATATGCGGCATAATCCGCCCTAGATATGAAGAAAATTACAAGATTTTTCAAACTGCAAACAGTCATTTTATGAAAATCTGATAGCCCAGTTTAAAGGGAGTCACGAAGTTAGCGCAAAGAAGTCGGCGAGAAGAGGCTAAGGGGGTGTTTACATAAGGCTAAGGGGTTGACTCTAGTGCTAGCACTATGCTCTAAAAAGATAGCCCGGGTCAACTCAACATGATGCGGCTGCCAAAATCATTCAAGCGTAGAGGACACGAGTAGAGTTTTGACGAGTTTTGACGAGTTTTGACGAGTAGAGGATTAACGTCGATTCTTTTTTCTGTGCTGCCCTTTATTTCTGCTGTCTAGTGTCCTATAGTGCTGATATGTGACCTACTAATAGCTAGACAACTCCAGCAACTTGCAATATAAAATTCGGCTCTAGAATAGAGTTGTCCGGGGTAGGCGAGTTGTCCCTAGCGAACTCTTTACATGAAGTAACGCGTGCAAAAGTTGAATTCCTACTTCTCAGTACCCTGGATGCCAGAGGTTCTAGCCAAAGTTTAGGATCGACGAGAAGGCTCGTCGATCCTAAACTTTGGCTTAGAGAGGGCAGTAGAACCTCTGGCACCCAGGGTAACTTCTCAGGTACCCGAGACAAAACTGACCCTTTACATGTAAACAGAACCCAGAATATAATGGCGGTAGAATGACTCTACTACTAGGATGACCCAAGTACAAGGGTTACCCTCTTATCATGTAAACAACCCCTAAGTTTTGGTGAGTATCTTTTTTTTTGCACCCGGGTTGCTTCTCATGCTCATTTACCTCACTCAGGGCGCATGGAAACGAGGCCTTTCCAAGATGGCGTCGGTTTGTGAGGTCAAACGGCTTTTAATTACGTTTTTTCTAACCTAAATGACGAGTTAGTGATAAAACAATGCATTGAATACACACATAATTACTCGTCCCCGTCCCCACGTCCCCGTCCCCGCGTCCCTGCCTCCCCGCGTCCCCGTCCATGTTTGACGACCATCCGTAAGATACAGGCGTGATGGCAAATGGAAGTTAGCCAGAGTGCAAGGGCACGACAAAACGCCACAGTCATATCTATTAGAGCTTCCAAATGGATACACAATAAGACGTAACCGCCAAATGATTAATACCAGCCCAGAGAACATTGTATGGAACCCTCCCAGTAGGACCGACGTCAAACTGGATCCGATGAGTTCATTAGTCACGCCAGATGGCAAAGTTACCGACGCAGCAGTCACCGATCCTAGAGAAGCAGCAACCAGATTCAGACAACCCGACCGAGAGCACTAGTGGAGAGCCAGTTAGAACCCGTTCTGGACGACTCATTTCGAAGCCCATCCGCTTTAGGGAGTAGTTCTGAACAGTTGACTTTGGACATGTATTCACTGTTTAGAGAAAGGGAGATGTCACGTAGTCACGCAACATTCCCGCCAGTTTATACCACATGACTAGTCTTGAGGCGGCAATAGTAGTTAGGATGTCTCTCACGGGGAGTTGAAGTTCAGTTCTTTTGTATACGAACCCGTTGATTTCTATACCTAAAACCTTGTACACATAGCTACATAATACCGCTCTATAGATCTGCTGCTGCTCAGCGTTCGTTCCTATTCAGGGCAGTAAGACTATGGAACGACCTGCTGGACAGCATTAGGGGTATCGATAATATCAAGAATATTCAGGTTGATTTTAAGAGTATGTTCCTAGAGGAATATTGGATTACTTAGGAATATCTTTATATTCGTATATTTTTACTATGTTATTATCATTAGGACAATTCAATATATTTATGTATACATATAGATTCATATTTTAAGTATTTTTATATTTGTAATTAATTACTGAAAAGCAGTTTTTGGAGTGATTAATAAAATATGAATAATAATAATAATAATAATAATAATAATATTATAATATAGTATTTATATAGAGCCATTATCCATACAGCCCAATGGCGCTTTACAATTCTTATAAAAACTAAAAAGTAAGTAATAATTATATGTAAAATGGAGTAAGATAACAATAAAAACAATATTAAGAATTCGAACATTGACCTAATATAGTCCAGTTTCGTATTCGAAAATTACCGCCGAATGCAATGAATACAGACGCATGTACGCAGGGTTGGCCTCATACCAACGAGAAGGTGCAAAACGCGAAGCTATAACAATACACAGAGTTGTGAATAGCCCACCTTCACGCTGGTGTTTATGAATGTTTAACTTCAGAATGAGGCTAACCCTGCGTACATGCGTCTGTATTCATTGCATTCAGCGGTAATTTTCGAATACGAAACTGGACTATTACATGCTTGATTAAAAAGTAGTCTTAATTCTGCTCTTAAAACTACCTACAGATGGACTCTGTCTAATAAATTTGGGGAGAGAGTTCCAGAGTTTCGAGGCAGAAATAATAAAAAGTAAAGAGCCATAAAATTATAACATTATCCCTATATGATAGTGCCACGCCTGTAATTGTAATCTGTTCAGTTTACCCTCAATTTAACCTCGATTTAACCCGTTGCTTCGAACAACCGGATCCAGAAGTTTTGCATTACATTACGCTTGTGAATAAAAGCGATTCCGGATTTCGATTTGGGATTGGGTCCAAAAACAGCGTAGCTAGTGAAACTAGCAAAGTACACCAAACGAGTTGACTTGTCATCTGGACCCATAACTAAATGTGAATTAAGGACTATCGCTCAGTGTTTTGAATTCAAAGCAACGCCGGTTTGAAAAGTAAACTTCCAAACTAACGGAAGAACATAGAAAATGCTAGCGCATCAAAGCTATTTCGGTAACCGTCCTGGTTGAACTAAGCATCTTTACAACACTTAAAACACGGCTTTAGTTCATGTTAACTTTGAGCGAGAAGTCTTAGGCTTCTAGATTAAATTAAAATAATAAAAATAAATATTATTTTTGTTATAGCAGGCTATGTATTTCAGCATAGCTGGTGGGGGCCTGCTTTCAACTCCACACACTCTCCCCACTACATTCATATATTTTTATACATACTACTCTCAACATCGCATATTGATTTTTACGGAGGAAACCGGAGAACCCGGAGAACACGGAGAAAACCCTCGTGGCAAGCGAGAGAACAACACAACAAACAAACTCAACTCACATAATTATGGCACCGACTCGAACTCGGGCCGCAGCGGTGAGAGGCGATCGCTAACACACTGCGCCACCCATGCCATCCATTGGCTTATTTCGGTTATCAAACCGAGCTTTGAACCAAACTTGATCAGTTTCAGATAAATAAAAATAAAAATGGCATCGCTGGGGGTAGCCCACATTGTCGAATAATGATTATTGTTGTTGAAGAATCTTAGTGTGTGATCATGTGATCCTAAAGCTATCTGGATGTGTTGTACAACAAGTCCTCCGGGAAAGGTAAGGAGCCGGCGTAGCTTAGAAAAGTCCGCGGCCGACTGCTCACAGCAAAGCAGGGGCGGATCCTGGATTTTAAGAGTATGCTCCTAGAGGAATATTGGAGTACTTAGGCATATGTTTATATTCGTATATTTTTTACTATGTTATTATCATTAGGACAATTCAATATATTTATTAATACATATAGATTCATATTTTAAGTATTTTTATATTTGTAATTAATTACTGAAAAAAGTGATTAATAAAATAAGAATTATTATAATAATAATAATATAATAATAATAATATAGTATTTATATAGCGCCATTATCCATACAGCCCAATGGCGCTTTACAATTCTTATAAAAACTAAAAAGTAAGTAATAATTATATGTAAAATGGAGTAAGATAACAATAAAAAACAATATCAAGAATTCGAACATTGACCTAATTATATGCTTGATTAAAAAGTAAAGTCTTTAATTCTGCTCTTAAAATTACCTACAGATGGACTCTGTCTAATAAATTTGGGGAGAGAGTTCCAGAGTTTCGGAGCAGCTATCTAAAATGCCCTCTCGCCGTATGATGCTAGCTTTGCAGATGGAACAAGCAGTAAATTTTGTGTAGATGATCTTAGTTGTCTGGTAGGAACATAGTTATGGAGTAATTCTCTAATATACAGTGGTGCCATATGATTAAGTGCTTTAAATGTTAGCAGTAGTATCTTATATATGATACGCTCTTTAAAGTTTCTTTAGAATCGGTGTAATGTGGTCATACTTACGGCTGACCTTGAGATGTATCTGTAGATGCCGATAACCGAGCAGTAAACGATAAAAATAATAAAAAGTAAAGAGCCATAAAATTATAACATTATCCCTAGGATAGTGCCACACCTGTAATTGTAATGTGTTCAGTTTACCCTCAATTTAACCTCGATTTAGCCCGTTGCTTCGAACAACCGGGTCCAGAAGTTTTGCATTACATTACGCTTGTGAATAAAAGCGAATCCGGATTTCGATTTGGGATTGGGTCCAAAAACAACGTAGCTAGTGAAACTAGCAAAGCACACCAAACGAGTTGACTTGTCATCTGGACCCATAACTAAAATTAAGGACTAGCGCTCACTGTTTTGAATTCAAAGCAACGCCGGTTTGAAAAGTAAACTTCCAAACTAACAAAAGAACGTATAGAAAATGCTAGCGCATCAAAGCTATTTCGGTAACCGTCCTGGTTGAACTAAGCATCTTTACAACACTTAAAACACGGCTTTAGTTCATGTTAACTTTGAGCGAGAAGTCTTAGGCTACTAGATTAAATAAAAATAATAAAAATAAATATAATTTTTGTTATAGCAGGCTATGTATTTCAGCATAGCTGGTGGGGGCCTGCTTTCAACTCCACACACACTCCCCACTACATTCATATATTTTTATACATACTACTCTCAACCTCACATGTTGATTTTTTTTTACCGAGAGAGGAACCGGAAAACCAGGAGAAAACCCTCGTTGCAAGGGAGAGAACAACACAACAAACAAACTCAACTCACATAATTATGGCACCGACTCGAACTCGGGCTGCAGCGGTGAGAGGTGAGCGCTAACACACTGCGCCACCCATGCCATCCATTGGCTTATCTCGGTTACCAAACCGAGCTGTGAACCAAACTTGATCAGTTTCAGATCCGAAAGGGCTCATAAATAAAAATAAAAATGGCATCGCTGTGGGCAGCCCACATTGTCGAATAATGATTATTGTTGTTGAAGAATCTTAGTGTGTAATCATGTGATCCTAAAGGTATCTGGATGTGTTGTACAACAAGTCCTCCTGGAAAGGTAAGGAGGCGTAGCTTAGAAAAGTCCGCGTCCGACTGCTCACAGCAGAGCAGTGGCGGATCCAGGATTTTTGAAGAGGGGGGGTAGCTGTCATAGATTTTTTGTTCAGGAACATGCATTGCCTCTGCAATTTGGCCAGTCCAACCAGCCCAAAGGGGGGTGGCTAGCCACCCAATCCACTCCCCCTAGATCCGCCCCTGCAGAGCCATTGTCTTTTTGAATTACTAATGAGGAATAATCTGAATCCAACTCATTACTCAAACATTACTCAAACTTTTGCAGCTTTTGGTAGGATTTCGTAGACTATTTTATTACCATTACTGAATACGACAAAAATAGCTTCCATTTGCAGGTCATAAATCTGGACTTTTCTAAATGCAAAACATTAATTTTGATTTCAGTCAGGTTTTAGCTAAATGTACTCGTTTTTGAAGAAAAACGGACACAACTTCCCGTGAATGTATTGCATCAAGCTTTGGTATAAATGATATGTAATCCTTTAAGAAGCATTTGCATCCTATAAATCAAGGGGTTTTTCTACATAAGAGTGAAAAATCGGCTTTTAGTCAAAAGCTGTTGACTAATTTTGCTCATTTTGTTATTAGATCCAAGATTTCAAGTTTCCCGCGCGCTTCACTGATCAAAGCATATGGTAATAAGCTAATTAAGCAGCAACGTGGCCATTCATTCTGCGCGATGGTTTGCGGACGACTGTAAGTGTTTTAACGTAATCAATTCGTTATCTGATTGCATAGCCTTACAGCGGAATTTCGATGCTTTATGCGAATGGTCAAACAAAAATAAGCTTTTCTCTCAGACACCTAACTTTATCCACTGGATGAGAAAAAAAGCATTATCCACCCTTTGAACAACCGGGACCTGGTCCACAGACCCAAATTTTATGAATAAATGCCAGGGCTTGTATTTGAGAAAATACAACTTACATTGTACATGTACATGTAGTGCAATGCATTTTAGTCATGTAAACCTCTCACGCCTGGCACGAATAACCGTAAAAACGGCGGGGTTGAGTGTAACATAAAACGTAAAAGTAACGCCATTTCCTTACTTCTACTCTAAATTTGACGAAATGTTGGCAGGTTTGTAACAAAGTAAGACTACATTTTTCGGGTCAATTGTTTCTGTATTGTGACGTTGTTGTGACGTCATAAGGGATGCCTCCTTTTGTGGTGAAAATTAACCTTTAAAACACGTTTCAAAAATATCACGTCATCAGAAAGCTTTTATGAAATATATTAATTTGCCGAAAATTTGAACTTTCTACGATAAACATATTCAAATTTATGGACGATTTACTGTTTTTATGACGTCATTATTAGTGACGTCATACTTCAAGCTTAAATCAGATTGCCGAGTATAAAAACATTATTAAAGAGAATACTATGACTTGTGAGTGTTAGCCAAATGCATTTCATTCATAAAATTCCAAAAATATTGAACTGGCTATTTTCTGAGGGTACACAAATATATTTATGACGTCATAATGACGTTTACAAAAAATGGGGCTTCAATTCTTAGCTGTTATACTAAAAAAAAAAAAAAAAATTCTAAAAAGAACACGTTGTTACTACTAAAGAGCTCTATTATTGTGCAAAATATGATGCACCAGTATTTCGAACTGTAAAAGTTAAAACAAGCGACATTTTCTGCTATTAATGTCCCGCCAATATTTGGCGGGAAAATTACCAAAATTCAAACTTTAATAACTTTCGTTTACTTCAACCGATCGATAACGGGTTTTCGATGATTTCATTCTCATGAACAAGATATTTAAATAAGATATAATAAAAATTTATAAGAAACCTATTCGAAAAGGATATATGACGTCATTGTGACGTCATAATGATGGCTATATTAGCTTAACTTATCAGACTATGTTTTGTTTACACACCTTTATACACCTCCCAAAATTCATTCTTCTATGTCGAAAACTTTTAAATATATATAAAACCCGCCGTTTTTACGATCATTTGTGCCCGGCGTGTCTGAGGTAATTCTGCATTTTCTCAAACAAATGCCCAAGCTTTATTTAAAATTTAGCCATAATAATATTGACCCAGTGTTTATAAGACATTAATCTTTTTTTGTTGTCGAGAGCCTCATTTCTGAAATCCTCACTTGCTCAGGGAATCAGGAATAAAAAATTGGGCACTCCTTCTCTCTAATATTTATAGGTAATCGCATGGGGCCGATTAAAAGCAATTTTATCAACTTTGAAGACACAAGTGGAATTAATCCTTAAGTTTACGAGGACCCATGCGATTACTTGTTAATAACATAGAGGGCAAACATTTTTTACAAAACAGTGGAATAAATCGAAGGGCTGTGTGCAAAAAGGGCATAAGTAACTCTTGATCACGTTCTAATTTTTTTTTTTTATTCAAACATATTTTCTGGCTACGTTTACCCCAAGAGCAGCACTATTGTGCACTCATCAAGGGGGTTTACATGGCCTACAATATAGAAAAAGAAAAAATATACATAACCAAAAATTAGGTTGAAGTAGTGAATCTCCCAGTGTCAATAATAGAACTTTGAACTCTACAAAAAAACTGAGATTTAGTTTTAAAATTCACTAGGCCCATAAATAAGTAGAGCATACTTTTGAGAGCCAGTAGCTTCAACCCAAATATTACCCAAAAGGCGAGCAGCCGAGGCAAAGAGCGAAACTCTCAGAGCAGCATGGTTGGGACAGACTAAAAAGAAATGTTTTGCTGTTTCAATCCCAGAACCACAATGACACAAAGGAGAATTAGAACAGTTAATACGGTATAAATAATCGTTTAAACCGTGAGCACCTAGACTTAGACGTGAATGAAGTATAGACGCATACCTTGTAAAAGAAACATCATATAGTTTGTTATATTTATGATTAAAAAGAGAATTCTTAAGTTTATATTTGAAGTAAAGGAGGCTACCAAGGTTTCTCAAGATTGTATCAAGATTGTTCCAACATTTCATAGTAGAAGGAAAAAAAGAATTTGCAAATCTATTTGTTCTAACGGGCATTAGACACAAATCATTACAAGACCTCAGAAGATACCGAGATTGTGTACACACTAAAGGAGGAAGAAGACCATGTAAACTCAAACCAGTTAATCGAAATCCAGAGGAAAACTCATGAAAAGCGTGTGTGGCAATTTCTTAATTAAATATAAATCGATAATTAATTATCGATTTATAATTATCGGGGAATTTCTTTTGGTTGTGGCCAGGGTTGGAGCCCTGGTAACATTTAAGTTGAGTTGGTTTGTATCTCGCCTTCCAACTTGCTCCGAGGGTTTATCCGTGCGGGTTCTCCTTAGCCCTCTTCCTCTCTCCTCCCTAACCCTTGTTACTACAACACGGTACTACGTTCACCCGAAATTGAGCCGGATAGGGGTGTGTCGCGGAGATATCAAAACCCAGACCCTATTTAAGGGTGAAAAATCGGAAATTGGCTTCCCTTTCTAAGGCCTGAATCTGAAATGTGAGACCCTATTCAAGGGACAAGTGATTAAATGATTACTATGCAATGATTTACGTTTATATTTAGATTTTTACGGTTAGCGGGTAGTAGTAGGAGAGGGATGGAATTAGCCCTTTTTTTAAGGCGCTATGCTAATTTTTAAGGCATATGCATTAATTAGGGTGACGTCACAGTCTTATTGTCTTAGGTCATGCATAAATTAATTAGGGCGTACGGCCTTTTTTTAAGGCGCTATGCTAATTTTTAAGGCGCTCTCATGAATAAAGTGGTGAGCTCATGAATAAAGTGCGGTAAAGTGCAGCGTCTCATGAATAAAGTGGAATCTCATTAACTCAGAGGATTTATATTATTTCTGTGAATGAGGTCATCGATCTATTCGGGCATGTTTGGCTAAAGCCTATTGTTTGAGGTCGTCTATAAAACCACGAGCGATCGGCCCTGAATACATTCGAAGTTGAATGAAAAAAGTAATAAATATCTCGCAATATCTAAACCCCTTTGTAACGTTAATAGTAAGAACAAACTACTCGTGATAGGTTCTAAACTGTCTTTATTATTTTCCTTTACAGTTAATAACTCATAAGTATACAAAATCCGGTATGGTTTATTAGATCAACTCTGCTATTGTTCTTAGAGATTAGCGATAACTGAAGAGCCTATTGTTTTGAGGAAAACTCTTGTGATGCAAATTCTTCTCTAAAACTAAACTATAATTACCATACGAATAAAAACAAACTACTCGGAACAGGATTTTATTGATTCAAAACACGATAAGCGATAGGATTTACAGTTCGTTTTCCTTATAGTCGCGGAGTTGATAACTTTCTTATTTCTCAGTTCTTGGGTTGATATAATGTACCGTGTTACAAGATTACACTGTTTCAGTGATTTTTTTTCTTGTTGACAAATGCTACTTCACTTGGAGTTTGTCATTCCCAGGCTACACTCTATTCGTAAAGAATAATACACGCGTTATCGTTGTTTTAGGTTATTTTCCAAACTAGACCGAAGAGATATTTACCATATCTGAAAGAATACCAAGACAGCCACCTGTCTATCGTTTAAAGGACTATCATGGATAACTTTTAGAAGGAACATTTTACGAAGCCGAGTTACAGAGAGTCGAAAAGCAAGATGATTTCTACCGGGTAGAAAAAGTCTTAAAAAAGCGAAAACGGAAAGGCAGGATTGAATACCTTGTCCAGTGGAAGGGGTATCCCGAGAGTTTTAATACTTGGGTAGATGAAAGGGATATAAAATACTTGTAATTAGATAGCTGATCTAATAAAGAAAACCTATTTAGTCTATCTGAAATGAGCCATGAATTAGCTGATTGGTTATACACTCGAACCACTTTAGGTTTTTGTAATGTTGCTTCCTGTAAATAATACTTGTACTCCTCTGGTGATAAGGTATGTACTTGCGATAAATGATTGGAAAGTTTCACTAACTATTTTGATCCACAATTCGGCAACGGACAATTTTTACAAACGCGTTGACTCCTGTTAATCCTTTGAAGATCAAGATAAAACTAATTCAAAAAATAAAACATTGTGAATTTTATCGTAATTTGTCAGGACAAACAGGATAAACAGGACAAAAAGGACAAATGAATAGAGACGTGTTCATTTCCATAACACATTTATTGGAAGTTTGTACATTTTAAGTAAGAATAAAATAACTGTTTACATTAAGCTTAAAAATACTATTTACGATAATATAACTATTTTACAGCACTTGGTTCTAAGTTTATATCTCTAGAGGTAAAGTGGTCAGTCTATCTGCTAACACTTTGCGCTTAGGGTAAAATAAGAAAACCCCGGCCCTTATTTGTTGATAAGTATACATAGTGTTGTTGACAACACGAAAACCCTTATTGATACCCGAGCAACACATTTAGATAGTTTTCTTTATCGATCTCATTACATCTCTTATGAACTCCCTTAGGACTAAACTTATCCGAAGCTCCAAAGCAATAATAGGGTTTACTACCCAACGCCCGCCGCCCGTCAACGCCCGCCGCCCGTCAACGCCCGCCGCCCGTCGACGCCCGTCGACGCCCGTCGACGCCAGTCAACGCCCGTCGACGCCCGTCGATGCCCGTCAACGCCCGTCTACGCCCGCCGCCCGCCAACGCCCGCCGCCTCCTCCTCCCTCCTCCTCCTCCCTCCTCCTCCTCCCTCCTCCCAACCCCAAAGCTTCCTTATGTTACAGAAAATATCTGGCCAACCGAAAGTGTAACATAAGGAAGCATGACCTAAGACAATAAGACTGTGACGTCACCCTAATTAATGCATATGCCTTAAAAATTAGCATAGCGCCTTAAAAAAAGGGCTAATTCCATCCCTCTCCTACTACTGCGGGTGTTTAGCAAATGCACGATACTGCAAAGCAAGAGTTTAATAGAGGAAAGAAAACCGTATACGTACCCTATTTTTAAGGATAACAAAATATGAGAAACTTTTTAAGGGTGCGGCACCTCAAAAAGCATACCTTATCCCGCGGCACATACCTATGGCTTATATATGGGAGTAGTTTCCTAAACTAATGCATATTTATATAATTTAACCTCACTTACGGTCCAAAAATATATACTTTGATAAAGACAACAGAAGTGTAAAGCTGTTATTGTTCAAACAGAAACGGCTCATAATAAGTCAATGTTGAAATTACGATGCATGGTTCACATGCAGTAGCGCCCTCTTCTTCAGTTCTTGTATATATATATTTACAGCCTTGTGTTGCCACATTTCATTCAACAGAATGGCGGCCTTGAGGCTCTGCTTAGCCGAATAATCGCTGCATGGTCGGTCATTTTATAGTAGTGCACGTGATCGCATTTATTTGAAAATAGACGGCACTGGTGTTCGTGCCTCGTGTACATCAGTTAATAAGTAAAACGACAATGGAGTGAATCCATTTACTAATGTATTTATTAGTATAATCAATCTAATCTTCCGCACTATCAAAAATAGTTATCCTCCTAACTAATATAAGTTATCTATGCAATTGCAACTAAATGTTAAAATACATGTGAGTGTTAATATATGGACCAAACTACACTTATAAATGTGTGTTCGATATCGAAATAATCTGTTTGTTGTCAAACGTTGTTTCGGAAGACAAAAGTTGCTGAATCCAAGGTTGCTAGCTCGTTTGAAAGAAAGAGATGTTCAAAAGTCCAAACGTTGCCGAGCACGTCAATGGGGACAGGCCACCTTTCCACCCAGTTCATAAGTCCATCACTCTGGAACATAAAATTGCCGCTATTAGCCCTCTCTTCCACACTTTCTCATCTCTCTTAATGTACCAAACGAACCGTTTAATAAGGATATGATCGTGTCATTTTCTGTTAATTCATTTCATAACGTTTTTGTCATTCCCTGTTATACCAAAGCCCCCACCTGAAAACAATTTAGGAAGTTGTATAAGGCCAGGACCTAGAAGCGGGTTTCAGTACATATTTCTCGAACAATACGAAGTGGTATACGCTGTATACGTTATACTGACAGCTATATATTTCAAAATTGGTTACACAATGCAACATGCACCAGGCACGAGACATTCAAAAACTACTGCGAGTTCAGAAAATGGAAAAACATGTTAAGAAAACAATAGTTAATACCTCATATTTGTTTTTGAATCAGTTTCTATCTAAAATCATAACCTTTGGTGCGGCACAACAACAGCAACATTTTTATTGGTCCTAGGCCTGGATACTTCTACAAGTATATTGGTGAAGCTCCAGCATCTTCAATATTACTAGGTTAATTTGAGTATAGCTGTTAAATATTGCAACCGACATTTTATGAAGCATCAGTAAATTAATATAATTGCTCGTTTTGTTGGCAAATTGTTTGCCCTGATTCAGAAAATTCTTTAGAGTTGAGACACTGACACCGAATAAATTTTGGAGAGCCCGATAATCTTTCCTCTTCGCATAGCATGTAATGAAGTAGAAAATGTTCCTCATCTTCAGTGTTTATTGTACAGAAGAAACTTTAACGTACACCGCTTCCCCCATCCAGGCACTGAAAATGATTTACACAAATTAAATGCCAAACATTTTCATGGGATCTTATGCATCCAATACTAACGAGAGTCCATCAGTAACTGCCAGCTCATGTTGTGCATGACTCGTGAGTCAAAAAAACTAGAAAAACTGGGGTTTAAAGCAGCTTTTACCTTGCCTTGGAGTAACCAGTCTACAGGTGACGCGTACGATTGGTGCTGAGGGTACTTGTGGTCTTGGTTGCCATGTGAGTTGGCTATCTCGTGTCGTGTGCACGGTAGTGTCGTATAGTTAGTTTTATTTTCTAGTTCTCACAACACATACGCGGACTGGACTACACAGACACAATGATAAGCGACCTCCTATTTTGTGTAAAAAGCCCATTTTACACTACACTGATTTTTTTTGGCATGGCTCAGACAAGTGGTACGGGTACCAAAAATATTGGTTCGCTACCTCGTTTACACTATTGTTTTCTTGCCAAATGTTTGGTACTGTCTATTTACTTAAGAACGCATGCGCTGTTCGTCCATGCATCCAAGGTGGCGGATAAAGAAAGTTCGGAAGTCTGTAGATTTGGTATAGGTATGAAAAAGGCGTTAGTGTAACGGCAGGGGGAAAAAACGGGACTCAGAATTTTCACGAGGTTAGCGACTACGCTGGCTCTCCTCCTTCCGTGTTTTTGCGTTTTCAAGGCTTCATGTCACGGTTTTTTCTTTGATTACTTTTTTTTTGTTGAGCTTGTATTTCTGGTACCCGTACCAATTTTACGCGTGCTTGTACTACCTATAAAGGTAAAGCGACCTTATTTAACGTCGGTAGCTCGTGACAGTCTTGAAAGCAAGACTGATAAACTTGAGGTCGACGTCGCCCTATCAATGGAGAATGTACAAGAAATTAAAAGTCTATGTAAACAAGCAAGTACGAATATGCAAGTCTACGTACTACCATGAGCTTATTGAAAAGAATAAAGCACACCCAAGTAATCTATAGAAGACAATAAATGACGTTGCAGGCCGCAAATCGTCCCTTCGCACTACTTGTCTTATTTCAGAGGGTATGACTATTACTGAGCCTCAATCAATCGCAGAAACTCTTAATGTACATTTCACGTCTATTGGGACAAAACTGGCTAATCAATTAAAGGCGAATTTTAATATTTCCAGCTACGTTCGTCGTGGTCCAGCGCCTGATCAAGAGCAAGAGAACAAATTCGTTTTAAGGTCGATTGATGAACAATTTGTTAGAAATCAGCTCAGAACCCTGAAAACAAACAAGGCCATTGGCTTAGATCAGATAAGCGCTAGACTTTTGAAATATTCCTCTGCTGTTCTAAGCACCTCTCTCACTCGATTATTCAACCGTTCTTTACAGTCAGGATCATTTCCTACAATTTGGAAGATGGGTAAAGTCGCAGCGCTATTCAAGAGCGGCAATCGATCTGATGTGAACAACTACAGACCGATCACAGTCCTGCCTACAATTAGCAAGATTCTTGAAAGGGCAGTGCATGGTCAGCTCTATGACTTTCTTTGCAAAGAGAATATTCTGACCCCAAAACAATTTGGTTTTAGACCAAAACATTCCACTGGCATCGCTCTGGCGCATTTTACAGACAACATTCTAGCGAATATGGACGAGGGACTAATAACTGGTGCAGTCTTCCTCGATCTATCGAAAGCCTTCGACACGGTCGATCATAATCTCCTTTTATCAAAGATGGCCTCCATCGGAGTCTCAACTCACGTAGTTGATTGGTTTAACTCCTACCTTTGTAACAGATCTCAAGTAACTGTAATAGACAACCAGTACTCCTCTACTCAATATGTACCTGTTGGAGTGCCTCAGGGAAGTATTCTTGGTCCCCTGCTCTTCCTAATATACATTAACAATCTTCCAAATTGTCTGGAATCCTGTGAGATATCTATTTATGCTGACGACACAGTCATTTACTTCTCTTCGTCATCCCTGCGTATTGTTGAACAGACACTCAACAGTGATCTAGCAAATGTTGCTAATTGGTTCAATGATAATTAACCTTTTGACGCTGAACATTAGTAAATCTAATTTTATTCTAGTTGGTAGCTCACATAAGTTAAAGGCATGTAATGACGTATCACTTACTATTAATAGTTCCTCTCTTACGCGCGCTGATTCATTTAAGTACCTAGGTGTGACTATAAACCAAACCATGACGTGGTGCAATCATATAGATAATGTTATTTCTAAGGCGAATCAGCGCATTGGCCTGTTGAGGCGCATAAGGCATCTTTTACCGTTGCATGCTCGTTAACTTTTAATAATGCGCTTATTTTACCCATTTTAGATTATGCAGATATAGTTTGGGAGATAAAAATAACATTACACTTATGGACTCCCTTCAGGTTATTCAGAATAAGGCCGCCAAAGTAATATTAGGTTTACCAGTATTCTCTTCTTCGAGAGAAGCTTTAGATCAGCTAGGTTTGAAAATGCTCAAGGTACGTCGTAAATTCCATCGCTGTACCACGGTACATAAATTACGTAATGGCCAAATTGACTACGATTTTAATTTTATAACAAATAGAGAAGTACATAATTATAATACCCGAAGAACAGATGACATACATCTGCACAAACCCAAGAGAAACTGGGGAAAGCAGCGGTTCAATTATCACGCCATAACGGACTGGAACAGTATACCTTTAGAGATTCGTAGTATTAGCTCTTTATCATGTTTTAAAAGTAAGCTTAAAGATTACTTATAATTATCGTTCTTAGCTAAATTAGATTTGCTTCATGACTTTTTACTACGTTTTTAATTTAGTGTTTCCATTGTATTTTTATCTTTTATCTTGTTATTTGTTTTTAAATTTTTATACAGGGTTCCATTGAAAAACACCTTGGTGACATGGGCACCCTGTTAAAATATTATAATTATTATTATTATTATTATTATTATTAAGTGGGACCTACGATTTAACATCCTTACCGAGAAGACGTGAAGGTGTAACAATTTGCAGTTCGTGAACGAGATTATTTCACAAAGGCTACTCAGTTATTTTAAGACCCTGAGTGTTGGTCCGGCCGGGGTTGAATCTGCGACCTCCCGCACAACAGACGGCGGAGCTTAATCACTGAGCTGACCGGGAGGCGGTAAATAGAAGGGTAAAGAGAAGTATTTAGAAGGGCTAGGCACGGGTAAAATGTTTGGTTTGGCACGGATGAAATTAGGCGTGGCAAACCATTTACGCTGCCAAATTCACCCCAGCCGCTCTTTTTTTGGTACGTGCACCAATTTTATCCCATCCGTGCCAAAAATCCAGTATAGCTACAGTGTACATGGGCCTAAGAAAAAAAAAAACCTCTGCCGACGGTCCGCCGATTTCACACACAAAAAAAATTGTTTTTACTGATTCCAAATGATAAGTGCCGGGATTTTCGGCGACGTGCTTTAAGTAACAATTTCAGCAGCAAAACAAATACAACAAACAAGTATGCAACAACTAACAGCAACCACCAAAAGAAATCCCATGATAATTATAAATCGATAATCAATGATCGATTTATATTTAATTAAGAAACTGCAACACTCGCTTTTCGTGAGTTTTCCTCTGGATTTCGATCAACTGGTTTGAGTTTAATAACTGATTAACCGAATTCCTTCCTCCAACTATTTAAGGACCGCAAGAAAAACGTCTTCAACGTGTTCGAAACTAGGGACTCGACAGAAGACCAAAGTTAGTAGGGAGTCACACAACACCACCGCGACTAAGTCTGAGCGAAGGACCTGAATTATTGTGTTGATGGAACCGAAACACACAAAGCACTCTATGGGTTGTTCCATTATTAACGTATAACCTTTTTATAAACTAAAATAGTTCTAGCTGAGTCGATGAAGGACCAGTTAAATAGTCGTAAGTCTGAAATGGGAGTTGTGTCACGCCAGAGAAGTTAGCGAAATGAATAAATTAACGGCTAAATTAACTTGAAACCTACTCCTCGAAATCGCATTGTGCCGCAGGTTTTATTGCATAATTCTACAAAATAGTTCTTAATCTATGCCAAAAATAGATATTTGGGTCTGGCCTAGGTGCCACAAGTGAGAAATCTGCATTTTTGAAATGCTATAATTTTGGGCTGATCGAGTTACTCTTTGAATGGGTTCGATTAAAATTTCATTTTCGTCCTATTTCGAGCATCTAAATGTCCAAATCTCACATCAAGGGTAAAAAGAAGTAATAATCTATTGAATGTGTGTAAAATTTGAAAGTTGAAATGCTGCGAAGAATGTTTGAGTGGACCCTAAAAACTCAGTGTCACGGCACTGAAAATAAGCACTTTTTGGCCTGTTAGCAGGACTAACCATTCAACCCCTCGAAATGAGAGTAAAATAAACTTTTCAATCAATCTAACTACATTTTAGTAGTAAGGATAGATAGTACCATTCATGGTAGAAATATAAACAAAATCTATTTTTGGGTCCGAGATCGAATGGACCGCTCTTACAGAGACAGCCTCTTAAATTTGATAGATTTGAGAATATTTAGTTTCTTAAATGCTTTTGAATGGATAACTGAAATGTGCTTGCTCCAAGAAAGGTCAGAAGTGAAAGTGAGACCCAAATGCGTATGGCTATTAACATCTTTAATAACTTCTAATTTCTCCCTTAGAAAACAAAGAAATTGTAGGAGAATTTAGAATGTAATCACGAGACACTTACGCGCTTTTTGCACACAGTTCTTCAATTGTAATGTGCATTCTATCCCACCTTTATCCACCCTTTGAACAACCGGGCCCTGGCATTTATTTGAACCTGCCCCAGTATTTTTTAAACATGAACACTTTTTTTGTATTTTCTTAACAACTTCATTGTTGTAGTCCTTTGGAAACCAGAAACATATTCTTTCCTCTGAGAACATGGCGACATAGCGGCATTTTTTCTCATTAAGAGGCAGTTATGGGAAGCTAAAGTCGCTGAACTTTGGTGAAATTCTGCCGTAGTTTTACTGCTTTAAGTCATTTCACATTTCATAGCAGTGCTAACTATTATGGAGACGTGAAGACATTGGAGAAGTATTATTTCGCAGTCAATCCCAACTGATATTGCTGACAAATTCTGCAAGTATTTTACTAATATTGGACCTAATTTAGCCAGTAAAATTCCTACGGTTAGACATTCTTTTCGCTCCTTTTTAGCCAACAATGTCAATGAATCTATCATCCTAAAGCCTGTCAATGTAGCTGAATTAGAAGAAATCTGTATGCTGTTCAAACCAGGGAAAGCCCCTGGATATGATAATCTATCCATGCATGTTATTAAAAAATCTTTTGATCTTATTTCAGAACCCTTAAAGTTTATTATCAATCTTTCGTTAACACAAGGAATTTTTCCTGAAAAATTAAAAATTGCCAAACTTATCCCAATTTTTAAAGCTGATGATCCGCATCTTTTTACTAATTACCGACCTATTTCTCTTCTACTTTGTTTCTCTAAATTTTTCGAAAAGGTCATGCACAACCGTTTAATTGTATTTTTCGAACGTCTTGAAATTTTGTATTGTCTCCAATTTGGATTCCGTAAAAATCATTCGACCTCACTTTCACTCATTCATCTCATCAACAAAATTGCATCTTCCATTGACCGTAACGAAATTACTGTTGGCGTTTTTTTAGATCTCTCAAAAGCTTTCGATACCCTTGACCATCACATTTTGTTTTCCAAACCTGAACACTACGGCATTCGTGGTTTGGCCTTACAGTGGATCAATAGCTACTTCTCAGATCGCAAACAATTTGTACAGTTTAACGATGTCTGTTCCGCCAGCCAAACAGTTAAATGCGGTGTGCCTCAAAGTTCCGTCCTGGGGCCATTGTTTTTTATTTTATATATAAATGACCTGCCAAATGCTGCAAAATTGTCAGAATCTTTACTTTTTGCTGATGATACCAGCGTATTCTATTCTCATTCAGATGTTAACCAGTTAGTTTCTGTGTTAAATGACGAACTGCAACAGATTGACACCTGGATGAAAAGTAATAAATTATCTGTTAATTTTAAGAAGACTAACTATATAATTTTTAAAACAAAACAAAAGACCATCAACGCTAATGTGACTCTTTTATTCAATAACCAATTGCTCAAACAGGTACAAGTAGTCAAATTCCTAGGAGTATTTATTGACGAAAGTCTGACATGGAAGGATCACATTAGCCATGTATGTAAAAAGGTATCTAAGTCTGTTGGAATAATTTATAGGTCACGATTTTACCTATCCACTAAAACTAAACTTTCTCTATATTATACTTTAATTTACCCTTACCTAAGTTACTGCAACACAGTATGGTCCTCAACTTATGTTACAAACCTGAACAGGATATTTCTTTTGCAGAAACGCGCTGTCCGGGCCCTGACCAATTCTGAATTTCGGGCGCATACTGCTCCTTTATTCGCCCGTTTGAATATACTTGACATCTTTAAACTTAACTCATTACAAACCGGTAAATTTATGTTCTCATACCACCATCAACTGTTGCCTCAGTCTTTTCACCATTTATTTACAACAAATGATCAAGTGCACAACTATAACACCAGATTGGCATCTAATTATCGACCTCATGCATGTCGTACCAATATTAAACAATTTACTATTTTATACCAAGGCCCAAAAGTGTGGAACTCGCTGCCCTCTTCGGTCACAAATTCCACTACTCTAACTTGCTTCAAAAAAGGACTGTTCAATTTTCTACAAAGATAGTTTTTATTTTATTTAAAAAAAAATGTATTCTATTGTTACATACTGAATCGGTCATGACGCGCATACGCTGTCCTTTTATTTAATTTTTTTATACTATCTCGAGGAGGCCTCCTCGCTACAAGCCTGATGGTTTCCTGAGGCCTCCTCGCCACTATATCAACTGTATCATGTATTCTTGAACCTCAATTCTTTATATATATATATATATATATATATATTGTTAATGTATGTATTCTATGTGTGGCAAAGCGCAAATAAATAAATCTCTTATAACGACGCCATTTTCAAAGTACAAAACATCACAAACTACGCATGATCGGCAGCCATGATATCCTCGATTCTTGCCCATGTGATAATTTGTAGAAAGCACCTAGTATTTTAAAAGGAATTCTGAAAATTCTGCAATCTAATTGGCTAAGCTACGCATGCTCTATTCTGTGATAGATAGTTTGTAACAAGTGAGTTCAGTTTTCAAAAACAAAATAACGACGGTCAATTCGTCAAAATACAAAACTGTTTTCTTGTTTCACGTAACAAAGAAACAGAAATTGTTTAATAAATCTCATACAAAAATAGTTGACTAATTAGCATAATTGTAGAATTCAACCGTTATTTGCTTTATATAAGAAGCAGCCATTTGTACTTATTTTAAGTAATGGTCCAGATAAGAACTGTAGTGGAATCCATTGTTCCATACGATTTTGCTTGAATATGCCTTAAATGCTTTAGGAGGTATCTACAGTCCAAACTACATCTCGAAAATAAAGTATTTGTTATGCTATTGTCTCTTTTTTCTGTGAAAACACAGAGAAGCCACCATCCAGCCAATCGGATGTAGAGAAAACAAAGGATTTTTCAATCGCAAATTTGAGAACTTTCCCCACACACGATATTCTTCGAAATTAAACCATAGTTAGTTTGATCAAAAATAAATTCAAACCACAAAAGAATATCGAATGAAAATTCATTATTTCGATGGGTTTCTATTGAATTTATAAGTATCAACCAATGAAATTACGAGAAAGAATAATAGAAAATTAACACCTTTTAACATTCCTTGCCGTGGGCACTACAGTTCTTATCTGGACCATTACTTAAAAGGGTACATCAGAGTGCGCTAACCGAAATGTTTGGAAATTAGAGTTTGAATAGCTGCTTAGATATATTGGAGGTTCAAAAGTGAGAAAAACATGAAAACGTGGTTATTCCGGCGTGGATGGCAAATTCTTAGATGATCTTAATCCTAAACCGTGAACTTGAAAGTGCTATTATTGCAAAAGGTTTCATCATTTCGTTTAGAAATTCGGTAGCTGAGACAATAGAATGCGCAGGTTTTGTGAAAACGAGTCCAACTACAGATAATACTCGGTGGAAGCGCCACGAAAACTGTAAGTGGAAACCTGGCCGAAAAGTTGTAAAAGCTCTGTGGAACTTTGTCGTTAAAGATCTGCAAAACATTAAAGTACGTAGCTCTTTGTTTAGCTCTTTCTGCCAATGGAGTTTCTATCCCATGAAGACTCATTAAAATCTGTACATTTTTAGTGGAGGGAGTTCTTCCGGGTAACAACACACAAGCAAGTAGTTGATGTTTAAATGTGCAAGGTGACCGACAATACTTTCCCTAAATTAAACGATTAAGAATCTATTAATAATCTGAAAAGTTTTAATTTCGAAAGTATCGCGGCAAAGAACTTGCGGCTTCTTCATAAATTACTCAAGCCTGATGCATGTTTTTAGACATTTTCAATATGTGCTTGTCACCGACAGTTACCCTCATTGCATAATACCCTTTAGTGGAGCTTTTGACTCTAGTGTATCTACTAATCTTCGTAAAAGAAAATCAATGGCTTACAATGAATACTTACAAATGAATTATTAACGCCAGTTGTCGGTGAATGGGATTTCTCAAATCTTGTTCGAAACGGTTGATGTTGATACGAAGCGAAAAGAAATAAGCGACACAACTAGTCCAAAGTCTGTGGCAATATTGCGAAAACGTTTAACGCAATAGGCGAGTGCTACACAACAGTATTCGGCAACTGGGTCAGTCAGACATTGTAATATCGTAGAAATAAAATATTATTCCACCTAAACTGGTTAAATATTTATGCTTCCTCAAAGTGCCTATACGACCAAAACGATATTATTAATATCGATTCAACACGTAGTGAATAGTTGGTTGGTACAATATTTCTGGGTTTGAATGCCGTGCCGATGAGTTATAGAGGTTTTTATCTCCAAAATGTTAACTACATGACGTCAGAGCTAGTGGGCATTTGTCATTATTTCTTAATGCTCGTGAATAAACGTATTTGCTGATATAGAAAAATAAATTTGTAAAATCATTTATTTAAAGGAGAACTGAACTATACTATCTTATTTTTTGTGGTGCACGTCTAAAAAGAGGAAACACGTCTCTATGTGTAGAATCGATATTATCAATTATCGTTTTTGGTCGTATAGCCACTTTAATCCTTATTCTAAATTTGACAACAAACTTCTCACTTACGAAAAGAAATTAAAGCTTTACGTACCAGTGGACTGTAGTGGTGAAAAGAAGGGCTGCTGCGAAGGTTGGCGCTGAAGTTGTGTTTATCAGTCGGCAGTAACTGACAATTCAAAAGCTCTTCTCCGTTTGGTACTGAAGCGATGTTGAACGAGAAGCATTCCATCTCGTGCAGGCAGGCAAACGCACAATACAACGAGTCAGCCACGAGAAGCGACCGAATCTTTAACACTTCCAAGAAGATATCTTTGATTTCAATAAAATAATCCGAGATGAATGGCCCATTGGCGGTATGAAGTTGGTTAAAGGCTTCGATAACCAGAATGCTTGTTGTGGCGATTATTGCCACTATGATGCAAGTTATCAAATGCATCAGTGCATTCATGGTTTGTTCTTCACAGTTTTCTCCTAAGCTGACACCCACAACCGTTCTGGTGTTTCGCTCCTTTCGATTACGAAGGTGGAGCCTCTCAGTCGCTACTGAAATACCAAAAGAAAACTAAAAGAAACTTCAGCTAATTTGCTTAATTCAATGTTTATTTCTCGTTGGTGGGCAACTGAATTGGTGCAACACATATTTTCTATGTCGTTCTTTAATAATTAAAAATGCGAATCATTGTTTGTGTGCATATTAATCTAAATACAATATTTCAGTGTTAAGTTTTTAACTACGTGAAGTTAGACTTCAAAAGGAGGCGAAACCTTCATCACTCACTTCTCAATTTTCCACATTTCAACACATCGCTCGTTAACCGATTATGAATACTATTTTCATGACGTCACAACGGGGAGTCAAGGATGCACCCAGTGTGCAGACACAACAACCTTCTGTATTACATTTTGAAAGATATTAAGCATCATGAATTCGATCGGCTTCGCGCGTACTGTATTTAATTGGTGATTGTAGTGATTGTATTTTACTGAAGGTTTTTCGTTACAGTAACACCTGCCAAGAGAATTACTCTGATCATAGTGACCTTCTTTGTTATATGCCTTTGTTAGCTTTTTTCAACCGTGACCCTGCACAAAACACAATAGAAATTTCAAATCAGCCAATAGAAACGTGTGAGTTCAGTCGTTCAGGGGACGCTAATGAACTATGACCCTGCACAATCTTTCGTCTTACCCCTTCCAACATAAATCTCAGCGCCTTTGGAGGCCCTTTGAAGTTTGCCGGGTTTAATAACCATTCCACTCTATTAACTATGCTCTGATGGGAAATATGGTTACGTTTGTTTTACACATTTGGATTATTTATTCGTATGGAAGGTTAGAATGAATGATGATTAGTCGAGTAGCACTGTACTCTTCACTTTAGCCCAAAAGTAAGATGTTAAAGGGAACATCGACTGTATGTGAAGAGTGAGAACCTTCAACACAAAGAGAAGTTGAAGCAATAACTAGACTGTTTTCTATCGCCGATGGTTTTGAAGATTTGGGACACTGAGGTGAAACAATTGTAAAGTAGTAGTTAGTCTGCTATAGAGTGGCGAAGTCCTTACGTCACGTTGTCTTGACAACCAAATTTCTGGTTCTAAACAAACTTGATTTGTGTGATTACAAAGACAACATGGCGTCGCTTTCTATCGCATCACTGACTTCTTTCTTTGCGGGTGAGCAAAAATCTTTTGTAGAGGAGAGAATCACTACAGATCCGACCATGTGGAAAGTTTTACTTATTGTACTGGCGTTTTGAAGAGTGAAGTTCGTGCAAGTATGAAGAAAAAGGTCTATAAAGTGACCGTAAGTATTGCTTCCGTCTAGTCTTATTTCAGTGCAGTTTGGGCGCTAGTTTATGCTGTTGTTTAGGTATAGAGTTGCCTTTTCTTGAAGCCGGTTCGTAATTTAGACTGTAGAATAATGTATCCATTTAAATTGTGTATATGTTTATCTTCCCGCAGATATTTCTCAACGAAAACATGGCTATAACGTCTACGCAATGTGAGTGTCCCCGTGGCGAGTTCAAGTGCAGTCATGCTGCTGCGATTGTTATTTATGGCATTCACAACTTAAGCCGCACTGATGTTGAGTGCCAGTGGAAACGCAAGAAGCAAGTACCACAGACGACACAATCTGCTAAAGAGATGTTTCCAGCGCCAAAGAAGTACAAGGCATTGCTCCGCGAGCCAAACAGCGAAGACCGTGCATGGCTTTACGACGAATTTCGCAAATATGGCAAGTTTACTGGTTTGTGTTGGCTGCTGAGTCCAGAGCCTGTACCTGTTCGCCTCAACATCAAAACAATCGATGATATAATATTTTCAGAGGAGTTCTTTCGTCAAACAACTTGTGATGAACAACTACGTTATCTATTGACAACCTGAAGGTATGCGAGCGTGAAATCGAAGAAATCAGTGACCTTACCAGAGGTCAACGAATATGTCCAGCCTGGCACCTGACTAGAAAGGGAAGACTAACAGCAAGCAACTTTGGTTGCGTTCTGAAAGCGAAACGGACAACCCCCTCCTTAATTAAACGTTTGCTTGGGGAGTATGATATAAGCCGAGTTAGAGCTGTTGCTTGGGGGATCGATAATGAGGCCGAAGCTGTGAAAGCATTCACAAGAGGTACTGGGCTCCATCCAGTGGATACAGGGATCTGGCTAGATGAGTCTGGTATACTTGGTGCTTCACCAGATGGCCTAGTTGGAGATGATTCTGTCCTAGAAGTGAAGTGCCCCTATACACAGAGGGATCTACCTATCTCCGAAGCCGTAAAGTCTAGCTCTTTCTGTTTGAAAGCTGACGATAATGGAAAGCTTTTCCTGAAGACCAACCATGTGTATTGGCACCAGGTCCAGGGCCAAATGTTCCTGACCAAGAGAAAGTCAAGCTATTTTGTTGTGTGGACAACAAAGGATGCAGCCATTATTGTGATACCAAGGGATGAATCCTGGAAACCAAACCTAGATATCATGAAGGACTTCTATTTTTATCATATTTTTCCCAAGATAATTGAAGGCGAACTATTTTTTTATTTTATTAGGGACCGGTCATTAATAATGGAGGGAGCAGTGGATGAGAAAAGGGGACATCCTGATTTTTTTGGGGGCCTTAATGGGGGTGGCCTTCAACCCAAAAATATGTTATGTGAAAAAAATGTAATATCCTCGCTTGTTATCTTAAATAAATATATATATATATCTTATGGAATACCTCTACCTATATGTGTTTCAGAAGGCCTTGATGATAGGCAACTTGAAAAAATATCAGCAATAACATCCCATAATTAATGTTGGCATCAAATTTTTTTTAAATTTTTGTAAGTATATTTTTTGAGGACAATGTTTTTGAGATTGATTGTATACATATACATCAATATAAGCTAAATAATGTCATATAGATACTATATATATCGTTTGGTAATACCACAATTTTCTCACCTACATGTACCTTCCATAATTATTGACCTGGAAGTTCCTTACAATAGCATGCTTGGTTTTATTACCATTTTTGTTGAAGTGTGACCCTGAACGTTTCAACTCTTGTTTGGAAAATTGCATTTAGCCGACTGTCAATCAAAGTTTAATTAAGTCTAGGTGGTAAAAGCTGTGTATGAGACTAGACACTTTGATTGATGGTCGGCAAGATGCAATTTTCCGAACCGAGACTTTAAACTTTCAGGGTAGCACTTCAACGAAAACAGTAATAATAGTATGATGACCAAAACATGCTAGTCAGACCCAGTCTCCCCCCTTCTTATGTCTTATGTAGACAGAAAAGAGAAACACAAGCGAAATAGTTTTTTTCTGTCTGGGTTTCCTCATTGCCACCCATTTTGCATTTTAAAACTGTTATAATATGTGACAATATTATTTATGTACCAGTAATGTGGCAAATTAAAGACTTGAACTCCCTATATAGGTGTAATTATGCTCTAGATACTGTATATACAGTGTAAAAGTTTAATAATCTTGAAAGTTATTGTTACACCCCCCCCCCCCCCCCCCAAGCTACCAACCATATATTATAATAACATTAAAGTGTGAAGGAATACCAAGTATTTATTTATTATCAAACTATGCATCAGCTAGAAGCCTTATAATTATTGGGATTGGTCATTATTAATGGAAATTGTTTTTATATATTGGAAAACATCCTACCTTTATGCATGGGCTTTCCCATTTAAAAAAATATTTCAGTGTTGCAAGTTGTATTTGTGATTCTGTGAAAAATCACATTCATAAAAATGTATAATTATAACACTATAAAACAATGACCAGCCCCTGTACTACCAGGAGTACCTTTTACAAGCTAATATCACTCAAAAACTGTATCTTCACAGACCTCCTTAATTAGTGGAAACTGCAAGTTAACAAGGGCAGCACATAACTGGAAAAGTTTATCAGCATAGCATCTTAAATAAGAGGGAACAAAGCTCAATATCTTAAAATCTTTCAGTCTTGCATTGGCCCTTTCAACATGAATACGACAACGTGCAATTGACTTTGTTACCCTGGCTTCACTTTCTGTAAATTTGCCATTATGCAAGAAAGGCGGAATATTTACCGAAACACCATTTGGAACTATGTCTTGTATGAGGAAACCTTTATCAGCTAGAATAAGATCACCAGCAAAAAAATGTCTTAAAATACCCGACTGTCCAACAATAGCTTTGTCAGATATTGACCCAGGGTTAATGAATCACTAACATAGGTTATACTGAACAGCATTTGGAGCAACACCTACTATTACTTTAAAATAATTCATTCCCCTGTAGCTAGAATATGTTGCATTTTGTTGACTCATCAACCCTGGTACAGCAACTTCGATGTCAGTACAATCTATAATAATCCTACATGTATTATATTCAGAAAAGGAGGAAGGTGCATTCATCTTATTCTTATCTCGTGAGGGAATTGTGGTCATAAGATCATTAAATAAAAGACCATGCAAAACATGAACAAAAGTTAAAACAATATTAGCTATAGTTGAGACACCACAACAAAATAACTGAGCAAGTTTAAGCTTCATCAGGATAAGAAAAATCTGGTCTTCAAACTTGATAGATTACACTTTCCATCCATAAAAGTAAGCAATGGTATTCTTATATCTAAGTGAATAATTAACAACTATATCAAAAACTTCTTTAGTGGGAAGCCCAGTCTCCATTCTGATGACATCTTGACTGAGTGAAGAGACAGTGTAGTGGCTTCTCTGATACTGCTCTGTCCTCTTGTGTCTTTGGAGGTCCCTTGATACTTGGTCAAGTTCGGCTTCTAAAATGACTTGATGCACTTTGTTAACACCCCTAGTTGTCGGTTGGTCTTCTGTCATTTTATCCTGCTGTTCTTTTCTATAAGACTCTACCATCTGCTGTACATTGACTGTCTCCTCGATACTTTCCCTTTTCCTTTTCTTTGCAGGAAAGAGTTTCTTTTCATTCCGTGAATAGATTTCTGGCCCAGCTGATTTCTCACCATCTTTGAAATAACAGCTGCAAACACGAGAGTACATATTTGGACTTCTGTCTTGTCTCCTAATAAAATGCATGATAACAAAACTATTAATACAAACTTAAATTACAAGATAAATATATTTCAGTACTGCCTTTTGAAAAGTGTGACTGAAACCGTTTGAGTTTGAAAGTGATACAGTCAAAACACACTCAAGGTCAGGCTCGTGAATTTCCGTTCACTTTATAAGTATTTAGCTTCTCAGTACATACCTCAGCAGTCGAATCCAGCGGTTGTAATCTTCTTTCTTCTTCTCTTTGATTGGAAATCCGAAAAATCTACATGTGTGGCTCTCGGAATGGTGGTTGCATTCGGGAGCAAAGCAGTGCACCATTTTCAGAACTCAGAAGACTACAAAAAATACGTACCGCCGTAGAGGTCCGATTCCCTGCAATCTCTACAAAGTTTTGTCTCTATTTATTCCTCCTGGGTTTCTTTTTAACTTGGTAAAGGTATCTGCTGTCTTCTTGTGATTTTCTAAAGCTTTCCTTACGATGTAATCAGCCAAGAACTTCAATAACACTCATCCAATATGGCCGCCGAAGTTCATTCGAGTTTGTTTAGAACTGAAAAGTTTGGTGTCATAGCAACGTGACGTCACACTTCACCACTCTATTTGAACTGATCTATCCCCACTGGTTTTATTGTTGATTTGGGGACCCTTAATTGTGATGTATTGCACAACAACATGTTTTACTTTGCTGCAGATGTTCAGAGTTTCTCGAGTTAATATGCTGAGGAACAAGAACTCCTTCTGCGTTGTTTAGAACACAAACACCTTGAAAACATATATATGGCAAACCAAAGACGATAAAAGTGTATTCAGAATAAAATTACACTTGCTTTGTGAGGTTGAATTCGAATACATCGCTAGTCGTGAATGAGAAATAAACAATTGAGGCAAATAATTCGCGAGAAAAAAAAGCTCATAACTAGGAGCGTCCATCCCACATACTAGACCAATTTCACAGCGTCCATCCCACATACTAGGCCAATGTCACAGCGTCCATCCCACATACTAGGCCAATGTCACAGCGTCCATCCCACATACTAGGCCAATGTCACAGCGTCCATCCCACATACTAGACCAATGTCACAGCGTCCATCCCACATACTAGACCAATGTCACAGCGTCCATCCCACATACTAGACCAATGTCACAGCTCCATCCCACATATTAGGCCAATGTCACAGCGTCCATCCCACAGACTAGACCAATGTCACAGCGTCCATCCCACATACTAGGCCAATGTCACAGCGTCCATCCCACATACTAGGCCAATGTCACAGCGTCCATCCCACATACTAGGCCAATGTCACAGCGTCCATCCCACATACTAGGCCAATGTCACAGCGTCCATCCCACATACTAGGCCAATGTCACAGCGTCCATCCCACATACTAGACCAATGTCACAGCGTCCATCCCACATACTAGGCCAATGTCACAGAGTCCATCCCACATACTAGGCCAATGTCACAGCGTCCATCCCACATACTAGGCCAATGTCACAGCGTCCATCCCACATGCATACTAGGCCAATGTCACAGCGTCCATCCCACATACTAGGCCAATGTCACAGCGTCCATCCCACATACTAGGCCAATGTCACAGCGTCCATCCCACATACTAGACCAATGTCACAGCGTCCATCCCACATACTAGCTAGGCCAATGTCACAGCGTCCATCCCACATACTAGGCCAATGTCACAGCGTCCATCGCACATACTAGGCCAATGTTACAGCGTCCACCCCATATACTAGGCCAATGTCACAGCGTCCATCCCACATACTAGGCCAATGTCACAGCGTTTTTACAATTTGTTTAGAAGGGTCAAATCACAAAAGCGTAGCATCCATGTTGTTTAGTATAACAAAAGTAGCTAATGAGGCATCTTTTGTTCCGCCACGGTGCAATCTACCAATTGGAGGGGGAAATAATCTAAAAATAGTCCAACTTGTAAAAATACTGTGACAACTATATAGGAGATATGGACGCACCTTGTTATGGGCTCCTGGAACGCCAAAGTGACATCCGTCTGAGCAAATGTGCGAAACCACTAATTAGTAGAACATTAACGCTCAAAAATATCGATTTGGTTTGGCCAGGTACAAGTTCTGAAACACTTTTCATGATCAGTCAGATCGTTTGTTATGTTGGCATTATCTTACAAAGGGTAATACAAGTAAATCTGACAAGCTACAATCGTGGCCAAAAGGTTTTGGGGCACTTTTCACCTGTATGCTATCTCGAACAATTAATACCTTAATCTCTACATTCTTGACAATTTATCAAGAAATAAACGTACCCCCGTCTCCCCAATCAATGCTGTGATGATAAATTGTGACTTCGACAAAACAAAAACCAACATTGATCGCTATGCATCATGGATATTGTAATGACCAAGACGCGGTCGAGTAAAGACCGGCTGTGTGCTCTTGATCGTACGTATTATTGAATGCATAATGTATAAAGTGTGATCGAACTGATCGTATCTTGAGCGTAAGGTCACAGATTAAAGTGGGATAAATCAAAGATACTGTTGCCTTCGTTAAAACTTTTGCTTTTGAAGTGGATGTTAAGTTGATTTGACTTTGGACTCTTGGTTTTAGTTTGTTGTTTTCGTCAATATAAATATAAATTCGTTTTGCTTACAACTTGGACAGGTTTTGCTTCGATTTATTGTCAGCAACACTGGGATGTCTTGGAAATGTTGGCTTCAAAGTGAATTATTAATTATTATATCCCTGCTAGTGATTGAAAGTCGATAAAGTACGTTTCGCAGGAGCGAGAACAAGATTGTGTGCTGGTATTGCGTCTCTGTGATGTCACTAGCTTCAAGTGACGTCATCGCCGCCATCTTGGTTGAGATTTTGTTATGATTTGAATCGATTGATTGAAAGCTAAGAACACAAAGAAAAAGAAGGTAAGGTAGATTTCATAAGGCAATAAGTCATACATTTCTATATTTTACAGGCAAAACAACGCACACGCGAGATGTTGACATCACACCAGTAAAACTTAAAATAACAGAAGGCGTGTTCCCGTGGGGTAGCCTCGCATTATAAGCTTCTACCGTAGAATCTCAGGTATATTCTCCGGGGACTATCCACCATAAAGGACCTTTAGGGGATGTTATACATATACACAGGAGGCAGTATGCACGGAAGTATTCTGGCAGGAAAAAAGGGTCACCACTCGCATTCTTTTTGCTATTGTACAGCATTTTAATGGTACAATTAAAGGGGCTATGTCATGGTACTGCGCATGTATCCCTACCTCGATACTTAATTGAAAGAATTTTTAATATTTTCCCTGGAGACTGTTTATATACACCGTTTGTTAGTCATTTTTTCATATTTGCTTTGATTTTAAGCATGTCACATGGCCGAGAGGTTCGTTAGTTCATATCAAAATCGGTGGAACTAGCTGTTTCAGGCCCGGAACGCGAATGCAAAGTCTATTACCGTGACACAGCCCCTTTAACACGTGTGGTTTACAGTATGTAAATGCAGGGCAGGTTTATTTCGTACAAGTTATAAATCTGTTTTTGGATGGGGGGGCTATCAACAGGAGAGATTATACATGCGGGTAAAATGGACATGGAGTGGAAAGGGACATTATACATAGGGGGTGATTATATACAGGGGGACTATATATACATGGGATTCTGCGGTGTTATACGGCACAATATTCCATTTACTGTTTTGTATTCTATACCTGCGCTGATTCTGTGTAAATCTGATGAATAAGTATACAAAATACGGAATTTGTAAAAACTTCATGTACTCTTTCATGTATTTTACATGTACTCATTCATGTACTTTAATTCATTATAAATTAAATTAAACATCGGGTAGAATCTCATTGTTTTAGGCGACATCGACTCTCGACCGCTAATGAGAAGAGAGCTATGAATAATTATGATACGCCTTATTAGATATTCAGCCAAGCGCTTGTGATTGGCTGCTAGGGAATCCTTCCGGGAATACCTCATTCCCATGCTAGCTCTTGGACCTGTCAATTACTGTCATCTATCTTGTCATGGGACTAACTGAAATCCCAAAGCTCGTTAAGAGATTTCAATAGACCTTGGGTAAATAGCTAAATCGGTAAAAGTAAAAGATCACCGCAAAATCAATTTGCCGTGGCGACTTGGATAGCCTTCCCCGCAGCTCTTCTTAGTGGGGATGTAGGTAGGAGAGAACTCCTAAGAAGAGCGGGGGATAAGTGTTGCCGCGCGAAGTTTGCAAACCTATTTCGTTTGGGTTCGACGTTTGACTTATGTCAAAATTAAAATGAAGTATCATATATGTCTGCATTTAGAGCTTATTCGAAAAGCCTAAGTGAAATTTAAAAAGCTTTATTTTAGTGCCATAGTTGTGAAACTAGTTAAATAAAAATGAACCTCAGCATTGTTCGCACGAGCTATCCGAGCGAAAGATTTCAAACTCCATACAAGATAGTAAAAGTTTTTTAACTCTTGAAACTAGCTGCATCGGCGCCGCGACCAAAAGATTTTGAACTCTAGAGAGAAGCTACATGTTTGCTTGCTTTGCCTCCCTTGCAGTCGCTATCGAGTTGAAATGATTCGTAAGATCGGTGTTTACACGGCACGAGAGCGTATTTCTTTCACTAAAGACTTTGCTCTTTTATGGCTTTCGGCGTTCGCCGTGGTAGTCGCGAAATCTTGGAAATGAGCAATCCCAAAATTAAATAATGGCTTGCCTGCCTCTTGTTTAGCTTCTTTGAAAAAAAATAATGAAGTAGAGCTTTTCTTGTGAGGTTACAATTTCTAGAGGAGGATTAAAAGTCGGGTTTCAGCACAATGGCTCGCCTGCCGCTTTTGATTTCTTTGACAATTTAGTCGCCGGCGTGCCTTTGTCTAATGGGTTTTAGATCCATGCGTTTGCATGTTAATTGAGGTTACAATTCCCAGCGCCACATGGAAAATTCAATAGGTAATTAGCGGCATTGTGCCCAGTAGAGAGGAGGCGGAGTTACAGCAGTTCAAACGAGCGGCCGCGAATCGCTTGGAACCCAAATATGGCGAGCGCAGTCCAGTCAATAACATGGCTTCTAGAAAAGTTCACTGTGATATGAAACATTATCAACAGAACTCTGCCAAAATATAGACATGGTTTACTGAGACATTGAACAAACTTTTGCCGTTTGTAGCATAAAAATCGAGCGAGATTTGGACGAGAAAATCAAGCTGAAGTCACAGGAATAGCTTTTTCTCATACAAATAAATCTTGAAAACACGGACTTTCGTTGTCGAATGGATATGATTTGCTTTTACCGGAAAGTTCAATTATTGCGCGCAAATTGTTTATTATAATGTCGTCTTTAAAATGCCGTGTGTAGCATACGTATAACACCAGTAAATTTGACGAAATTTGAGGATTCACTGACACTACTTCAGCTTTTGAGGCCGTTTTCTTTGTTACAATCGACACTCGCTTTCGAATTTGCCGCTGGCAGCTAATTATAGTGGTATAATAAGTCCCGGATGTGTCGCGTCATTCTGCCCGATGAATTTAAAATTAAATTCTGGCAATCTGTTGTCGCTGACACAAATGGGTGATTCGAAAACCATCGTTGGAAGACATTCGTGTTTATTTACCATCAGTTTGTGTGCCCCCTGGTGACTAATACTTTATTATGAAGTTCATACTTCACACAATTTATCTAGGCGAACTGCTACTTAACATGTAGGTATTATGTGGTTTTACAGCACACACACAAAAAAAGAAATAGATTACTTCTTGATGATTATCATCTTTTATTGGCCACTCTCTACACAGCAGTTTACACAACGTATTCTGTTCTGTTTTCTACGTGGCTCATCTTTGACTTGGTTGATGTACTAGTGCTCTGCCAGTTTAACTCTACATGCTTGCATATCAATAAAATAGCAAGCAAAAGTGTCGTTTTGAACTTCCCGCGGCCTCTTCCATATTAGGACAATTTCATATTCCATATTTGGAAGAGCTGCCATGACATTCAAAATGGCGGTTTCTAGGTCCCAGACCTCTAAATCGACACTCATTGTTTGATATGTGATTGTCGTGCAAGTGTATTTAAAGTACCACTACGATCAAATTTTGAGAGAGTGATATTTTTGCGTATTTGTAAAGTAAAGTTATTTTATGTTTTCCTATCCACACCGTTTTTAATAATGTCGAAGGGAAGCCTTATTTTTGGGGGTCAGAATCTTGAGTTTTTATGTCCGCCATTACTCGAACCCATTCCTGTGACAGAGCTATGACAGAGCTAATTTCCATCGGACGTGACGTCATTGTCACAACACAACACATGCGCTGCTATGTTTCACACAAACTTTCGCATGAACTTATAAGTAAAGTACATGTTTATACAATTTTTTTCCAAAAAGGAAAGGAAGGAACGAAGTTTTGAATGGAAATATGCATTTACAAGAGCGACGCTTTGAGAAAATGACGTCACGACAGCAAACCGCTGGTCGAAAATCGCGAAGTATTTGGAACACACTTCTGTAATGGCGGATCTGATTTCGACGTGATTTCGACTCTGCAAAATTCATAGGTTAATTTGGTCCTTTGGTAATATTTTTCACTGATTTGGATATTTTCGACACTGTGTATCGTTTTGACAGAGAAAAAAGTAGAAAAGAAAATGGTCGTAGTGGTACTAAAAAAACATATTTACACGTGCAAACAATAGATCGCACGGCACCCTAATCTCGGCACGCTGCCGATAAATTTGCGGCATGGCACCCCTAACTTAAAACCAGTTGGTTCCGATTTTTTAAAGTCACCAGTGTCCTAAAGTTTAGGGGTGCCACCACTCCCTCTCGGAGGCGGTCTCGTGCAAGGTATCGTGCCCATAATCATTTAGCAGTGATGTGATTTTAAGTACGTTACACGTATCTCCTTCACTTCTAATGCCAGGCGGCTCAAACTTTGACAGGTATGGTATTGGGTCCCCATGAAATACTTGGTGGTGATGTCGTAACGATGACGTCATCGATCACGTGATTCTTTTGCGCTCTCTATATGTTACCTTTAACTGATACACAGGCATTCAGCGATGGTAATCTAGTCACACACTAAATGAATATAGACTCTGCCAACAACGTCCACAATAAACACAACGCGCAAAAAGATGAGGTTTCACTTAGAGACTGCATATTAACCTTATACAATTAGCACTACAGCCCAAAATAGCTCACTGACCATCCACGAGTTGCCCTTAGGGGCCCTATGTTTTGAAACAGGTGTTTAAATTCTACTACACGACATTAGTTATTCACGAGAACAACTACCAACCAGAAGTTTCTATTTGTACCACGTGCCATACTTTGAAACCCCGTCGAATACTCTCATGAGGAGTTCGACAACACTTATACTAGTCATTAATTATTCATGAGAACAACTACCAACCAGAGGCCTCTATTTGTACCACGTATTGTACTTTGAAACCCCTGTTAAATACTCTCATGAAGAGTTCAACAACACTTCAAAGTACTACAGATTTTGAAATGTCTAAGTCCTGGGAAACTAACATGTCAACAGTAAAGTGAAGTGATGTCGAAAGAAAAAAAAACTTCCTCCAGCGGGATTCCAACCAACTTCCTCACAACCCATAGACTCCTAGTCCTCTCCCTTACGAACTACACTTCTGAGTCGGCTTGTTGAACTCTCCGGTTAATAGAGGGAAATGGTTATGAAACCCAGCGACCTTCTTATAGGTCTTTGTTCGCTTTTTTCAACTGTGACCGTGCACACAACACAATAGATATTGGAATATATTAACCAATCAGCAAATAGAAACGTGTGGGTTCAGTCGTTCAGGCGACGCTAATGAGTTATGATCATGCACAATCTTTTGTCTTACCCCCTTCCAACCCAACCCTAAACGCAGCACCTTTGTTAGCCACTTTGAAGTTTCCGGGATTTCCAAACCATTCCCCTCAATTACCTATGCCTATATACAATAGTCCAACAATACTCTTAATTACAAACAATAGGAAACAATGGTAGCATAAAACAGGTTCAACGGGGATTTCGCAGCCCGAGGTATTGAATTTCTCACGAGGATTTTGAAATCCCCGTCGAGATTACACGTACGTGGTGTGAATTTAAGATACCAAGTCTATCTTGGAGAATCAAAATAAAAATTGTTTTGAGAGTGAGCGCCGTTTATCGAGAGGATAAACATCATATCTTCAAACCACCGTATAATATTATTTTTATTATATGGACAATTAAACTGCTTTAATAACGCTTTTCTACTCATTTTACTTACTGTCAGTACAAACGTCCTCGTGATCTTTCGAAGCATCTCTCAGTCTGGGAGAATTTGTTCGGGCTCTCTTGTTTTCCGTTGTAGTCGTGCAACCCTTAGAGTTTTAGATCTTAATTTGCTCTTTCTGCCCAGATTGTTCATTTTCTTGCTGCTGATTTAAGCTGTTTACATCTCTCTGTGATCTTCACAAATCCGCCACGATGTCATACATCCTGGGCCCAGTTGGTCGAAGCACGGCTATGGTCAACGCTACATCCGGGATAATCAACTAATCCGAGGTTAAACGTTACAGATTACAATGACAGATTTCACGCTCTCCTGCGGATAAGGTTACCCTTGCTCGAACAACTGGGCCCTTGAGGTTAGTGGCTTATTTTCCATATTCACTCCAGCAAGTAAAATATGGATTCTACGCGAATGATTTAGTTCCTGGTAAAAATACGTGCTCTTACATACACTATATATTTTACGTCAATTTACGGACCACCAAAAGTATAAGTCTTTCAGGCTGCTTTAAATGATTTGACTTTGCTGAATTCGCTTTATTGAATTTTACGTTGCTATTTTACGATCACACGAGTGATCATAGAATATACATGCATATTTTAATTGTACGACCTTAGCCAGTTAGCCGGTTTGTACCCAGCTGGACGGATCTTCATTTCAGCTCTCTTAGTTGAGTACTTTTTCCCTTTCCAGTGGTACCAGTTCACACCGTCAGCATATGATGAGTGTGTGCCGTTGAGGTACTGACCGTTCAGGTTAGACATATCGCATGATTTATACCACCATGCGCCCTTACGTATGACTGCACAGTTTCCACTGTAACGGTCGTTGTCTCGGTCTTTGGTGGTGAAGGGCTGATCGCGATGGTATCTCAGTGAATCACCGGCATCCCCTAAAACAACAAAAACAATCATTCTGAATTATTTTAATAAACCTTTTCCAGGGTTTGGAGTGAGAGAGTAACATGCATGAGCAAACTTGTCCAACTTTCTAAATGCCAGATCTAAAAAAAAATCACTGTTCGAAAATATATTTACATGAAACGAGAATGGCCCTAGTAAGCACTGTAGCTGATAATTTGGTTGCTATTCCTCAAGCACACCGATAGTCCCATCACTACTGAATCACCCAGGCGAATTGAGTAACCCGCGTTTTCTCGAGAAAGCAATAATTTTCGTGATCTCCTCAAGAAATACCGAGAATTTAGCCTGCGGCTCTTCTGGGCGGTTTTTCCGCTCATTTCTTTTCGGATTGGGCTACCTGTGGCACCTTCCCTTATCTCCTCGCCCCATTTTGACCGCGCACCACAGGTAGCCCAATCCGAAAACAAATGAGCGAAAAAACCGCCAAGAAGAGCCGATAGCAGTATGGAAAAAGAGAAATCTTACTTTATACGGAAGAATCAATATTGTTAAAACCTTAGGATTATCTAAACTGGTTTACAACGCGTCGGTGCTGACGTTACCCAAAGATTTCTCCAAACTTGTTGATGAGTTTACATATTCTTTTGTTTGGAATAACAAACCCCCTAAAATAAGAAAGTCAACTTTGATAGGTAGCAAAGAAAAAGGAGGCCTCGATAAGGTCAATTTCGAAGATTTAGAAAGAGCAATAAACATTTGCTGGTTAAAAAGGCTCGATCTCCACCAAGCACCCAGCTGCCTGGAAGATTATACCTCTGCATTCGTTATCATGCTACGGCGGGATCTTTTTATTTAGATGCAATTATGATATAAAATGTCTAGAACTCCATTCATCCCTTATTTTTACGCTGTAATCATGAGGTATTGGCAAGAACTGAAAAGAGCATGGTATAAAAAGTATTCGAGACCATCTGTACAAGACGAAACCGTTTGGAATAATAGAGAAATTAAAATAGGAGGTTCATCAGTTTTTTTACAAGGATTGGAAATCGAAAGGTGTGATTCAGACTTGTTTGAGGGTAACAATCAGCCAATTAGCTTTTCTACTTTTCAGGCAAAGCTCAAAATTAAATCCAATTTTTTTTATAGTTTGCTGGTTCAATGAAACCAATAGTATATTAAAAGAGCAGGAAAGCCTGGCGAAGTGCATAAAAATGCTCCAAAATGTTTACAGATTTACAAAAGGTCACTGCAAAAATCATTCGAAAAGAGTTTGTCGAGCTACAGTTTTGTGATCCAACAGCCGAGTTTACTATAAGGAATCACGGTGTTGATGAGTGTAACCTGAAAAAGGAGTATATCTTACCCTTTACGGTCACATAGGAAATAAAGTCAGCATGTTCTATTACAAGATCATACATAATATCCTACCAACAAACGACCAGTCTTTAAATTCAAGATACATGTAGGTGTCCTTTTGTGATGAAAGGCATATTTTGAAAAAAAAAAATTTGATTGCACATCTGGAGTGGCTTTAGGAACTGGTGGCACACACACTTCCCAATCCATTACTTTTAAATGCATGTTGTATTTTATATGGCCAACTGGATTCTATACTAAATAAAGAGCTCTTTAATTATACAATAATTATTGCAAAATATCACATGTACATTCATTAAGGGCACACACTTTTCGTTTGAAAATGTTCTTACCCTTCTTAGGGATAAAGCAGAAACGGGGAAAAATGCGCCTCTTATAATTTCGCTTCAATTGAAAGATATAACAAGAAATGGGCGCCCTACTGAAGTAGCTGGCTGGTTTATAGATTATTTGCATGCTTTTTTTGTTTTGTCTTTTGTGCGTAAAATTGATATATGAGTAACCGTATTGTAAATTGTAATTCATAAAAATAGCACTGTAAAAAATAATAAAAAATTCAAATAAAAAAAATGTTGTTACATTGTTATTCACTGTTAATCTTCCGCGTGGTATTCCTTCATTTAAAAGCTCAATGAGGGTTTCTGCCGTCAAATTGATCTTCTTCAGCTTTCCCTATATTAACAGTCATGCGTAAGGACTCTCAGTCCAACAGAAAGACTCTCCAGCTATAGGGGTATTCTGTGGTACAACATGCCTTAGCTGTGTGTTCGGAGTTAAGCTAATAATGGTAGGCTCGAAGTACTCAGATTTCTCAGTTGTTGCGGCCCATGGCCACTGCACTACATATTTAGGCAAAAAAAATCCTAATTCACTACGAATTTAGGCAAATAATTCAGAAGTGTTGTCATTATGGAATAAACCAGCTGGAAATCCCTTGAGTTCGTAGATCATCATTTCAGCGAGAACCGAGATTTATTAGAGGTAAACAATCATGTTATTTTTTAACATAAAATTTCCAATGAATTCGCACGTATTGTTACTCCAATAACAAGAGTTCTAGCTTAGCAATCATACAGCTACTAAGAATATTTAAGTTACCAGGCTTTTACGGGCAAATCGAGTGAGTAATGATGGACGAACGGCTCTCGCAAAGTGAGGAACGAAGGCGTATGTTTTTACGGGACTACAACTTTGCGGCTGTACAACATCACTCGTATCTATCCTCGCTGGGAAGCGTGAGGAAAATGTGAAGCCACATTTGGATACATTTCCGTGATAAAACGTCCTTTGTACTACTAGAATTGATCGGGGTTTATACTGTAAAGTTGTTCAGAGAAACTATGGTGTGACTGAAAGGAAGGAGATCACAGTAAACATGGAGGCCATAACTGATAGTTAATTATCAGCTCTTTCTATTTTAGATTGGGAAGCCAGAATTGATAGAATACGATTTTATTGTCACCAACATAGTTTAGAAAATAAATCGAACGAGGCAATTGAGATTTGTTAAAATACCGTCTCATAATTTTTAGTAGACAAAATAACTAAAGCTATAGAAAATAACGAATATAGACCCATTCGAAAAATGGTGTCACCAAGCTTTGGTTGTAACGAAATGTTGGTACCAAAATAAGCACGGTCACTTCAGAGAGCATGCAAAAATGAGTACGTTTGTAAAATTTAAGGAGCATAGCACCAAGTGTTGCGAAGTTACCGAGGTTCAAAATAAGAGAGTTTTGTATGAGATTCAGGACGTCAGGACTGACTAGCCTCGTTTTCATGTTTCTTCAGAGTTTCAAACGTGGATTGCTTTGAAAGGATATATTCTTCTGTTATCAAAGAGCTACATGTTGCTAACATGAACTCGCTCTTTCATATAGGCTAGTTAATTCTTCAGAAAATATTGAATATCAACATTATGCAAATTAGCGGCAGCCATTTTTCGAATGGGTCTATACTATAGGGATATTCTTAGACCTCTCAAAAGCGTTTGATACTGTAAATCATCAAATACTTCTAGATAAATTGTATTTTTATGGAATAAGAGGTATTTCCCATGAATGGTTTAAGAGTTACTTAGCAAACAGAAAACAAATTGTTAAATACAATAACTTTAATTCATCTGAGAAAATCATAAAATGCGGAGTCCCACAGCGAACAGTCCTAGGACCATTGCTTTTTCTTTTATATATCAATGACATCCATACATGCACATCAAAGGTATCATTTATATTATTTGCTGATGATACTAATATTTTTGGTTCTGGGAAAGATCTCAGTCAACTAGAATCAATAATCAATAAATAACTTGATATTGTCCACAAATGGCTAAGCGATAATCAACTCTCGTTAAACATTAAAAAAACTAATTACATATTGTTTAAATCATATAAAAAAATCGAGAAAAGGAATGTGTCTCTTATTATCGATAAACAATACTTTCAAAAGGTTGAGGAAACTAAATTTATTGGCATAATTATTGATTAACATTTAACATGGAAAAGACATATTGATTATATTTCAAAAAAAAAATCCAAAATTTCAGGAATCCTTTGTAAAGTACGATATTACATCAACAAACAACTGTTATTAACTTAGTATAATACTTTGTTTATCCTTACCTTTATTATGGAAACATCATATGGGCAAATAATTATAAAACAAGATTAAACAAAATTTTAGTGTTACAAAAGAAGATACTACGGATAATCACATTCTCCTCATACACAGCATCATCATTTCCACTTTTTCAAAATCTAAAACTTTTAGATGTTCATCAAATAAACATTTTTCAAATCAGTTCATTAACCAAACAAACCAATAGCGAACTAATATTATCATCAACAAACCAATAGCGATCTAATATTATCATCAACAAACCAATAGCGATCTAATATTATCATCAACAAACCAATAGTGATGTAATATTATCATCAACAAACCAATAGCGATCTAATATTCCACATTACAAATGTACTCACGGTTACAGTTATTATTTTCTGATAATTCAAATTTATAACACATTATTATGAGAACCATTATTTTTTACGACACCTATTTCAAACGTGTACTTATTTGTATGAATGCCACCTGATATTACCACAATGTAAACTATATACATTCCAGGTGATCTGGATTTGACAGCACTCGAACTTCTAACCAATCAGCGCGCGAACTGAGATTTGATCAGGCGGTCCATTCCAATCGATTAGATTATCGAAGGTCGAGGCGACGTTTGTGTGATAGGAAGATGAAAGAAACGTGCATTTACTGTTTTAGCTGTTCGATTAGACCGCTCCATCTCTCATTTATACGTTGAAGGGATTTATAAGATGCTATACAAGCTATTTATTCACATACGTTTCTGCGAAAAATAATTTTGAAGCTTCAGATCAACAGCGAGTCGACAGTTGAGTTCGGACTCCGGTTCACTCTTCGACATTTCTTGCCATTTGGACACTGTTGCTGGTTGTTGTACTCTGGATTCTTATCCTCAGGCCAGGGTTTTGTTGAACGCTTCCCTAAGTCCCTTGAACATCCTAACGAGCCAGCTAACGTCGGATTGACCATCAGAGGAGCTCAAAAGACTTAGGACTGCAAGCTGTGCTGCGCGAACAAGAGTTGGATCTTTTACGAGTGGAAAATAGAACTCAGGGTTGAATTCCGTTGGGGTTAAAGAGGGAGGATAAGAGGCTTGAAGTCCGAAGGCGAAGGCGGATTGCAGGTATGGATCAGCAAGTAGCATTCCATTTAAAACACTGACTTTACTGGTTGAAGGCAAGAGCTCAATGTTAACACGAATATTGGAGTTGGAGCTGGAAGTGGAACACAAGCCCGCGCCGACGTGTTGATCATTCGAGGCCGATCTTCCTCTTCCCGATTCTGGTAAGTCAGCTTTGTGTTTGTTGCTACAGGGAATTTTATTTATTTGAGGGAAAATAGAGCTGTCAAGGATAATATGTCCTCTTTCATTAGAGATACCCATTACGGATGACATTGGTATCGTGATTCGAAGTTGAGACGCAGCATTTTTGTGTTCTTTGTAATCTACTATTATCGTACCAGATTGTTGTGGTCGACTTCGAGTTGCTCTCAAGGTAAACTTTTGGTAAGACACTCGGCCGTCGCTCCTCTCTATATTTAGCCTTTGATGTTTTTCACATGTTACCTTGATAGAGGTTAGATGGATGCCGCTAACATTGTCGATAATTTTGGCACATTCCTGTTGGTGCTTTTGGGCATTTTCTAATGTCATGTAAAAAGGAACTGAACGAGCAAACTGTGATTTTGCTTCGCGAAGCAGCATTTCTTGAATTTGGTTAATATTAACCTCCGATCCGTCGGGCACTTTCAACGGTGGATTTGCAAATTCCCCCAGTGTTTCCTCGCTTTCCTTGTGTCCCAGAATATGAAAAAAAATACAGCTATATTACTCGTTGTGTAATACACATTAAATATTTATTACATGTATAATTTTCTGAAGAGTGAAGAAATTAGCAAAAATACTTTATTTATTCAGTTTTTCTGGGGATAATATTATTATAAATTTTATTTCCAAACCTGTGTATCTGATTCTTGTGGGTAATTACAATCCTCTGCGACAGCCTTGTCATCAAAGAGAACAGACTAGAAATGAAATGAATTTGTAATTCATTAAAGTCATGTTTCTCCAAGAGGCAAGAGCTCAAATTGAATTTACCATACTTAATGTATTCCATTAATTTGAAATTTTATGATTACAAGGCTTGTCCTTTCTTTCTGGAAAAGATGGCAATTGTTGTAGCAAGCTGGAATCAGGAATTATAATCCACTGTCTGATTGTTTCCCTAAATATTTTTTCCTCAGAAAATCTGAAGTAATAATGACTGAAATAGCCAGTTATCTTTGCTGACTATCCACTGGCATGGGTAACCCTGGAATCTACAGTATCTGTGACTATTTTAGCTTCTACAGGGGTTTCAAAATCTTTTAGAGGAGATGATCAACATAGAGAAGTAGGCAGAGGAGACAATGCAATTCTGTGGTATTCTCAGAAGTTTTAAAAGTTAGATTTTCCACTAAGTAGCCATGTTATTTTGAAAACCCTGTTCTCTGAGCATACAACAATATAACTTACTGGATTATTCGTCGCCTTGTTTTTTGATGCTTCTTTCTTTCTTACTTTAGCATCTGAAGAATACTTGAGACCATTCTTCTCTCTGCCTTCTACTGCCATCCATTCGTGATTGAATTGTTGTATGAGTACCCTCTTTTGATAGTCCATGCAACTTCCCTGTCTTTCCTGTACTTCCCCCACTGTAGACATAGTTCCCTTGTTTACTTTCTTTGTGCTTAGTTTCCATGACACTGTCAGAGAAGTTGCGAAGGGTAAGTGGAAACCCAACCAGCTTAGAATCTGTAATAGCCTTGTCAATGTAGTACCCTGTGTATGCTACTAGCTCTTTTATCGTAGCAGTGACAGTCTGGGTTCCAAATATCAAAACAAACTGGAAACCCAATAGCACTCTAGAATTACAGTCATAGGAAGACCTGGGAAGATCTTGTGGAGTTTGCAGTACAAATCTAATAATCTGACCAACTCCTGAGCAGAAGCTTGAGAGGACTCGGTATGGTAAACCAGAGAAGCCAGCATTCTGAAGTAGGTTATTAGATTTATCATAGAATGCCAACACTCCCTCCTCATCAAAGGTTAGGTCATATTTCTGTAGACATACCTTTCTGGCCACCTTTTGCAGTTCCTTGAACCATGCAAGTTTACTCACTCCACAGCTGTCAGCTAACTGTCCGATGCATCGAGCAATGGTCTCGCTAGCTCGAATTGCCTGGTGCATTATACCGGGGTAAAAGTCCTTCATGTCAGTTTTGGTGATATTGCATCTACCCATCTGACCAAGATGTTGTTTGGCAAATTGCCTTCTGTTGTCCTGATTATCAACTTTTTCTGCTAGCCATTCATGATATTCATGTTCTGATCCAGTTGTCATTCCTGATTTCCAGATTGGTTCTTCACAGATGATCATCATATCGCCAAGCTGGTCACTTCTCTCTGGAGCTTCAGGGATGGGATAAATTGATGCAGCAGAACTATTTCCTGTTGAAGCTCTACGCTGACTGCCATCTGCTACACCTCTTATAGACACATTAATGTTCCTCTTAAGGATTGGATGGTAGACCTGCCTTAGGGTAGATAACTGGTCAAACACTACTCTCCCCAGCGAACTAACATGGCTGTAATCATCAGGACCAAGCCATGCACAAACAGTTGCTATTGTACTTAACAAATTGTGTGGCTCTACAAGCTTGATGCGGATGCTTGTTTCTCCAGTAAAGAACTTACTCCACTGCATCCATGGGAATGCATCAGCATAGTAATATATTATTAAGTGGTCATTTGGAATAGTTATAGTCTCGGTTAAACTTTCCTTACCAATAAGCCATTGGACTGTCTTGGCCACATTAGTGAAGGCAGCAAGAGTGCCATTGTGTTGAACGAAGCTCAAATCAAGAGTCTCCTGAATTGCATGCTTGTGAGAATTTAAATCATTGAGCATGATGTCTTTCGGTACAATAATGTTCACCCCAAACACGTCCTTCAGATCATTTCCTAGTTCATTCCTTAAAACATTCTGATACTTGGCTTGACCTATGCCAAATTTTGTGGTAAGTCCAGTTGCAAAGTCCACAAATTTGTCTTTCCTTTTTTCCATTATTGATGGCATAATATTTTTTTTGAAAACTTCACCGTCATTATTGTTTATTACAAACTCGGTTAGTTCCCTGTTGTGTTCTTTGCCACCTAATAAAACAAATGGCTTAGTTGCCATAGCATCCTCATTGCTCAAGTAGTGGTCATCAATTAAATGTGTTAAGTTAGGACTCTTGGGTGAGTTTCCGTTGTTGTTAAACGGGAGGGAACAGGCTTGCAAACTTGGATATTGGCCCTTAATGCTGTCAACACAGTTTTCTAATTCTGACCACAGTTTCACCACAGATACCTGGTCTTTCTTGATAGAAAGCTTGCTTTTTTCAATGGCAAAACTATCCAGTGGAACGCATTTGGCCAGTCTTGAGAGAAACATACCTTCAATTTCTTCATCATTCAACTGCCGGGATAGCTCTTTCAATCTCGCATATCTGTGGCTTTCATTAACATTCACAAACGAGTTAACCGCTTTTGAGGCAGAAAGAGGACCATTTTCTTTTCCAGGTTTATGAGCGGGATACTTTCTAAAATGTTTTCTTAAGCCTTCACTACTTTTATATTCCTTACAGCAATCCGGACAATAAAACACCTTAGGCATATTTTCATTAAACGTGCCGTTGAACCAGTGCGTGTTATCAGGACATAACTGACTTAAAACTATGGTTGAGCCTTCAAGACCTTCGCGTCTGTCTGTCGTGTGTGGAACCGCACGCGTACGCGCAAAATATAATTGGGATTGTTAAAAAAATCGCAACTAGCCACGCAATACTTTGGTAGCGGCATGCAGCCGAGTTAACTGCCATATATAACCACTTTTCGGATAGCCAGGCAAAGCAATAACCCAATTTGCTTTTGCGTGAGACAATGACAAACAAATTATATATTCGCTACGATAAATAAAAAGTTTTGAAATTGTTACAATATAAAGTTCACAGCAACATTAAAACCGCCATTTGTAACTTTACTTGATTACAGCGCGTGACTTGCGAATAATCGCTACAAGACCATCCAGCAGTGCACAGTCCTCTCTTTTTTATGCACAATAAATAGCTTTAATTTAAGCTTATATATCAGTATAATTTTTAAATTGAAAAGGAGATAATATAGTGGTTCCTGAGTGAATAATTTCAGTATACACCTATTTAAAAAAAGGTTGATCATTACGAAGAACAAACTACAAACATTGAACAAAGGGCTCTATGGTTCAGTGATTCAAAGACAATAGAGCTCCATTGTTCAATGTTTGTAGTTAGTTCTTCGTTCTGATCAACCTTTTTTGAAACAGGTGTATTTCGGCCTGACGTGCGCGCGTTACCTGCGAAACTGGTTGTTTCGCTGTTGCTTCGGTTAGCATCTTGTGATAGATTCATCTGCGGTGATACCTAGTTTAGTGAGAACTAGTTGTTTATGAAATACGTGCACTTTGAGGATATCCTTGGAGTGAAAAGGAGTCTAAAGATAAACCAGATAAAATGGCGATTCAGGGTCGGAAACGCGTGTTCGATTTTTGTGGCTAAACAGCAATTATTTAGTAGTTTTTAATCAAACAATGGAATTGGGACTTCATTTTATTATCCACTCTTATATTTAAGGGCTCGGATTGCTCATTTGTGTCAGTTAGCATTTTGACCAGGTCTTTTATTCGCGTAGTTTGCTTATCATTTTTGAAATTCAACATGGCCGCCATAGGCTGGCCGTGCGATGATTTTTAATAAGGAGACTGGGGCAAGACTGGAATGGACCGACAAATAAACGACAACAATGCATTGCGCGTTGCTTTCGAGATCACCTGGTTTTAACTTTAAAGGGAGACTACTAGAAAAAGCCCTAAAGGGTTTATTTAGTCTTCCTACCATTACAAGCAAATAATAATATATTGTAAAAAAAAAAGTATACTGAGGTGAAATAACTTCGAAACACAAACTTCCATACAAACTACAGTAAAGTTTGAGCATCAACATCTGTTTATTGCTCTGATTTGGTGTCGAGTGCGCACGCGTGGGATGGATTTCTGACAATGGTTACGCCGGGACTCTTTCCGATGAAGTTGTGGCTGCCACCATGTTGATGTGTGCTGTTTTCAGACAGCAAATCATTACTCTTGTGACTACAACAAACTCATGTTTACTTATTCAAGACGGCCAACACATTACACTCCGACTGCGCATGCGTAACTTGTACTAATGTTTTATACTTGGAGCGCGGGCTCACAGTATTAATGAACGATACTGTGTCAGTATATCAACATGTGGGATAACGACATAGTTTTACCTGAATAGGTTCCAAGTCTCAGACGATACTTATGGTTCTCGCTTGACACCGCGAAGTAGACATACTCTGCATACTTGCTATTTCCCATTGTGTCTTCCAGCTCAACACGAAGCTTGTTTCGAGTCTGATGGCTCAGGCGGTAAATCTTGTCTAGCCCCAGCCAGAACTCGCCCGTCAGGTTTCCGAAACCGGTTTTGTACTCTGACCATCCTCGGTAGAAGTTGACTGATCCATCTTGTCTCTTCTGGAATACTGTCCACCCACCCCCTGAGGTTTTCTGGTCACAGTACACCTGAAAGGGTAAGAGACAAATATGGTTTTAAATTAAACAAAAGAAAAGGTGTCTTTCCGTGATGATTTATAGTTATGACTTAGGCTCAGGCTTTTTATTTACGCGCGGCTGGATATTGTGATGTCACTACTTCGGTTTAACCCCGCGCCAAGAAGCCTGGGCCAAAACCTCTTGAAAGCGAAATCGAGAGGTCTAACAGATTTTGACTGAGAGGTCTATGAGGTATACGTTTGAAACCTAAGTCGAAATTTTCTGCCATAGCGGTACTTTACGCATAAACCGACTAAAAAAATACGTATATTTCCCTTTGCGAGAGTTAACCCCGAAGGTTTTGCCAAGCTTCTTAATCGGGAGTCGAAACGGTCGCCATTTTGAAAACAAAACCGAGCTAAAAATCGGTCCTGTTTTTATTTTGTTTTATTAAATTCTAATCTTCCCTTAGTAATTTTGTGCTATTAAAAATAAATGTGCGCGAACATTTTTACTTCCGTGTCGAAGTCAGGCATAATTATCAAAATCATGCGACATTTTTTATGTCGTTGAAGATTCGTTAAATAAATTCCATTCTGCCGTGCGTCTGTCCTCTGATAGATGCACAGATGACGTCACAACGTGAAGAGAACACGAGACGCAGTCAAGTGGCGCAACGGATGTTCTCTTCACGTTTTAGCAGCGGGGGGGGGGTACGTATCATTATAATCAATAATCATTATAGTTCTACACTTATCCTTCACATAATCACATTAATCAATTTATACCACTGGTTACATATTTCATTATAACCCACTCTCAAATTATCACTGAACATCTTCATACTAAGTAAGAATACGAGGACAGACGCACGACAGAATGGAATCTACTTGTTTTGTATAATAATCTCAAACTAAAAACTATGAAACGAGTTGAGAAATTAGTTGCGCGCGCACATGATGCCATCCATGCGTGTTCTCTAATAACACATGGCTCTTGACCAATCAGAGCGTGCGTTTCGTGCTGATTATTATATAAATGCTAATCACATGCTTTGCATCAAGTGGTTTGAACATCTATATTCGTCTTCGTAAGTAATACAAAATACAGTGCGTTTTGTTTCTAATTTTCATTCTAAATATCTTACTTGAGGGGCCTTGCCATCTGTCATATTTTTTCTCAAAGAAGCCTTGACATCGGCCATATTTTTATTTTGTGAATATAGATGTGCAAACCAGTTGACGTCATGTATGTGATTAACATTTTGACGATGTTGCGCACGCATCAGTAGAACAATAGACGCCAGCTGCTAAGCCTCGTTCTGGTTCACCAGCCTTTTGTTGTTTAAAACAGATAGCTATTGTTCTAGCTGCGCGCGCAACATTGTCAAAATGGCCTATTATGCCCGACTTCAACCCCCCAAAAAAATCTTCGCGCTCTACAAATTAATTTTTAATTGCACAAAACGACTTAGTGAAGACTAAAATCGAATAAATCGATTTTTTTTTCAATTCATTCGGTACTTTAAGAAATATGTTCGCATACGAGAGGTTTCAAATGCAGTGATTTACTGATGAACAAACTTAACGGGTTTTAAGAAATATGGTCGATTTAGAGAGGTTTCAAATAGAGTGATTTGATTAAGGAACAAGCTAAACAGGTTTTCAGAAATATGGTCGGCTATTCGAGAAGTTTAAATGTTACCGTGATTTGACTGAGGATCAGATGGTGGTGACACACAAGATGTTCAACTTACTGAACTTCAGTACACAGCAACATTTTGTTGTGAGTTTAGAAAAAGAGAAGAATAAAGGTCCTTACACTAGCTCAGCTAGCTCCCTGGTTTTATTGTACATTATCAAACTCACTAATAATTCATTAAGCAATAACAGAGGAAATTAATAAAACATCAGTGTCTTTAATTCTACTAGAGATTTCGTCCTGATTTACATAAACTTTAGCTTCGATTTTCTCGGCCACAATAAGTCGTATCACCAAAATAACCGAGAACATGACTCTCTACATCTAGACGTTTGATAAGTGCGATAAAGAATTCGCGTCAGATCTTTATGGGATTTACAAACTCTCACTTTCAGCTCGAGTTTGTAAATCCCATGAAGATCGTCCACTCATTCTTTATCTAGTACGTAATTGCACCCACTCTCTATAACCACCTGTTACACATCTGTGTAACACTCGTACATAAAAATGGATATCAAGATTTTTAATAAACAAATATAGCTATTCTGAGGTCATGTATGGAAATTATAAGCAAGATTCATAAGTTAACTGTTCTATTTTTGAGGGGATTCATGCAGCGTACCTCGAATTGTCCCAGACAATCAGGATCCACGGTGTACACACCACTCGTGCTATTGCCATGCTTGAGGACTTCGCCACAATTCTTACACACTGGAGAGACTAAAATCAAATGTAACGTTCAAATTCAAGCTAAAAACCCTCTGTGAGTTACCTAAATAGGCCGAATAACAACAATTGGCCTTATTAATTCGTGATGGACTTCATCTGTCGGAGTACAAAACTGTCAGAGTCGTGGAATTCGAGCGACTTTATAAGGGACGGACCATTAGAAAAGTGAAGGGGAGAGTGGAGGAGGTGCTGGGTCTCGAAATTATCATATAGACAGACAGTCAAGAAAAATATTTTATGGCAAAAACATGGTGACACTGTTATGCCCTCAAGATGCTAGAAATTTGAGATTGCACTTGTGCCTGCATACTAATCACCTGTAAATATGATATTATTATCTCAGGTTTACTTTAATTTGTAATACTGGCATCACGTTTGTTCTACAACTTGTGAATCATTCCACAAATACCGTCAACTCCAGCTGGTGAATTAATATACCGTGGTATAATCAACTAAAGTCGATTGAGGTATGCTAACCGCCGTGGAAAGCGAGTAGCAGCTGACGTTTCGAGCACTAACCCTTCGTCAGAGCAAAAGAGGGAATTGTGGGTGGGGAAACGGTTTATAAAGTGTTGAGTGCATGTTTACCGCTGAGGAAACATGTACTCGGATCAATTGGAATAAAACAAAATTCCACGGCGGTTAGCAATTTAGGCCTGAATAGATTGTGCTCGGCAACTTTTGAGCAACTTCTGGAGTTTTGAGCAACTTTTTGTACTGCAAGCAACCTAGAGCAACTTTTGCCTTCCTTGGCAACTTTTGAGCAACAAATAATGATAAAACACCAAAATTATCCCAAATGTTTCTGTTAATTGAAACTGGTCGACACTAAGAATGCTGTTGACGTGTATTGAATAGTATTGACCCTGCAAATGATTAACATTCCTTCGTTTTCTACTTTCCGTGCATGAATTAATATGCGCCCACGAACTGGACAGCAGCTATCTATTTAATATCGCCCGCGAATTATCCAGAGGCTTCAGTTATGATTAGATACAACAATGCAAAGAGGCTGTAAACTTTATCACCGTATGTGGTGTCTATAGTCAATATCATGAGATTTACTCATTAGAAACTACTTTACTTCATTAGAAAGTACTACTATTATTGGTAGTTATGTTGAACTTTAAGATTATATTGAATTACACATCCAACATTCCATGTTTTAAGTTGTTATCTAGAATAAAATGGCTCGCCAAAGTGAGCAACTTTTTCAAATTTTGGTGGCAACTTTTTCAATTTTTGGCAACTTTTGAGCAACTTTTAGCCTTTTTTTGGAGCAACTTTGGCTGGATTTGCTAGCACAATCTATTCAGGCCTAGTTAGCATACCTCAATCGACTTTAGTATACCAGTGTTTATCTTTCCCGCCGAGCAGATCAACACTAGTTTTTCAAGGGCACCCAACGAAGTTTTCGGTTAAAAAGCTGTTCGGGAGGGTAAGTTAGCCTAAACTTTCGGATTTGAAAATAAATTCTCTACAAAATTGTTTTCTGAAATACTGGCTAAAAAAATTGTTTTCAATCCCTAGAAAATTATAGAAGAAAAGGGAGACTAAAAGGTTTTCCCTAAAATATTGGTACGTCCCAATTCGTCTGATCAATAGAGTCAGAACAGGAAAAAAGAATCCCTAAAAAATTCGTACCTCCACAAAACTTTGCAACATATGAAGTTACTTGGGCTAGAAAATTCTTGTTATGTTCTAGACTACTAACAAATTCGTAGGCCGGGAATATTTTGCCATAGTATTTTCGGTTGACGCGATTTCCACCTAGAAAATCCGAACAGCTAATAGCTTTCTAGAATACGTCAAAAGACATAGTAGGCGCCTTAAAATGGCTAGATAAGCTGCAGACAACTGGTTTCAAACGAATTTCAAAAAGTACTCGTTGGGTGCCCTTGGTATTTTTAAAGAACTAGTTACCCATCGAGATTGTCTAATCAGCGCGGGTCGCGGGTAAAATGTTGCGGGTCGCGGGTAAAATATCGCGGGTACGAAAAAAATGTCGCGGGTACGAAAAAATGTCGCGGGTGCAAAAAATGGCGGTAGAGGGCGGATTACTATTTTTGGGGGAACTTTTGCACTATTATTTTTATTATTTTTTAAATGGATATACACTAGACTAAAAGCGTATAATTGATATACTAGACTAATGATTACAAATGCAAACCACTCTCTTTGAAGGTTGCTATTGCGTCACCAAGTGAGCTATCCGTCCAAGGTGGGGCATTGCTAACGCATGGTTGTTTGGGACAAAAACAAAACGTTGTTTCCGTAGCGAAATTCTGTTGGTAGGGAACGTAAGGCCCTTTTACAGTGACGGTAAATCTCCTTTGTAATGGTCTGCATGCTCGACATCTCGGTGTTATTCCTCTTTTTTTCCCTTAATTTTCGGGATAGTATATGTCTGAGTATATGTCTGAGTTTCCAACGACAGACAATGCCTCCCCATCTGTCAAAAACAGTTGCTGCAACAAATGTCTGTTCTCTAGTATTTTATTTAGTTCCTCTTCGTACATTTCACGCAGGTGGACTGGTACTGTACGTGGTGGATGGAAGATTCTACACTGCAGTTGAATTTAACTAACTCCAAGTCATCACATCCTCTCTATACACTTCATAGGTAGTGGTCAACCCGAAAGCCTTTGCTCCTTTGACCACTACAAACAATTCCTGTAAAACTCCGTTTTTTTCTTCTTTCCTTATTTTCTTCTCCATTATTTACTTGTAACTCATGCTTTATAAATATATCCTGTGAATAGTGTGAAATAAAAAAATGGTAAACAGGTTTTGCAACCAAGCATTGCTGGTCCAGCAACTTCTTTTGCGAACTCTGCATGTGGTGAACGTACTACTGACAGGTACTAAGGTTCTGTATGTTGTGACCCCTATAAGCAGTGATCTTTCATTGTGGTGGGCCAAGTTGGCTGTAGTCCCGGTGGGGGGGGGGGACTCCTTTATGTGAGGGGTACATGGATGCTCGTCGTACTTTTAGGGGTCAGAATCAGGAGTTTGGTACCACTTAGGGTATCCACCATCAAACACAGACATTTCTATGTAAAGCGGTACCTTTTAGGGGTTGGGTGTCAATTGAACAAAAAAGCTGTTATCAATTTACGTTTTTATTATCTTTTAGGGGTCAAAATAAGCTTGAGCCACGCCCATTTTAGTACCTCTTAGGGGTCAAATCGAAAATGTCCGACGAGCATCCCTACCCCTTTTATATGGGAGGGGGGGGGGGGAGGGGCTGTAGTCTTGCTTTGAAATGACATTTAGCTGTGTAGTACACTTAATGATTTGGCTTTGCTACAACGTTTGTCTCGGTCATAATGTTAATTAGTACGACTGTTTTGCTCAATGCTGTTCTGAACCTGTGTCATTAACTCTACTTTAGTACCTAGAAAAACTCAACCTTCGTAATCTGAGCATTCACTTGAGTTTTCACTGCTTTGATCACCTTGTAGTGTATTGACGCTAGATTTCTCTGTTGTTCTACACATTTTACTGGTGGCCTTATTTGTGGCACTTGTAACACTCCATTTTGCTAGCTGTGCACTGCTGACCTTATTATGTGGTTTGTCACTTTGGGGAATCTATCATGCCCTAATTTGGCTATCCCGGTGACCCCCTTTGTTTGTTTGTCTTCTTGGACTACCCTGTTGTTGATATGCATTGGGTTGGTATTTACCTCTATGCTTGTTATGCTGCTGAGTGTCTACTTGGCTGGGTCGTGGTGGATTACCCATAGCTTTGATTTGCATACGAGTGGTCTCGTCAGTGCTTTATCAAATGTTAGCTCATTATGTGTTTCAGGATCTACAACAAAGACTAATGAGTTACGCATAAGTTTATTATGCAAATATGTCTTGCCTCAGTTAGGAAGGTAACTATTGTGGTTAGATTGAGGTTTCACGTGGTTCTCAAATAGTTTCAAATACTCCTTAATGTCTTTTTGTTGTTGTCATTTGTGTCCCATCTGTTATACAGATCGAGTCCATAGTCTCCTGTCCACAACAGAAGATATTTGCATTCCTACTCGCTCGCTCGAGCTTTCAGTGGACCGTCAAATAATAATTCACAGTTTTGGCGAAATCGCTTGAGACGCAATTTAGGCAAGCCTGGGCGAGAGGTCCATTCCATTTTGGGCGATTCGAAGCCAATCAAGTCGCTCATTTTGATATGCTTGTTAGTTTAGACAGCAGCGAGTTTCCCGATGCAGTCTGTAATTGCTAATTATCGCGATAGAGAATGTTTTGGTGTAGTATACTGAGCTGTGATAAAATCCACTATTTTTGCCGTGAGACCTAGCTTCTAGTCATTCATTTACGGTTTGGCGCTGTTTTCCACGTTCTATTGGCGATTTCTCCCACCGAGTTGGCGAATAGCTTGTACCACTGAATTTTTTTAGGCGTAAATCCCACTTCTGACAACATGTTTTATGGTCTGTTTCAGTGTTGCACTCTCGTAGAGTATAGTTACATCCAAGTAACTATTTACTGTAAACTTAACTTATAAACTTAGCCCCGTGGCCAACAACAACATGGCGCGGGATCTCCGACTCCACGTGCCTGTAGCATACGTCATTATGCCAATGAGTTACATGTAAAATAAGTCACCTGATACTCTGAATTTCTAACGAGACCTGAAACAATCATGGGGGCTGATCAAAGCCAGGACCCGGCTAATCCACAGATCGAATTGGAATTTAGCGTGTTGGTTTTTCAGTGCGGAGGGAGGAAAACCGGAGAACTCCGAGAAAACTCTTGGAGCAAGGGCGAGATACCAACAAACTCAACTTACATATGGCGCCGCGTCCGAGAATCGAATCTGGGCCATAGAGGTGAGAAGCGCTTAACCACTGCGCCACCCCGACTCCCTATGTTTGATACTGTGACAGCAAGCTATCTATAAAGACGCTGTTTTAGAAAGATCGACAATCTATTGGAGGTGGAAAATAGCATTTACTAACAGTTTTGCTAATAACACCTAATAACACCGATCTCGTACAAGTGCCTGTAAATATATGAATAAAGATGTTCTTGCCACACAGTACAATCACGTGACTGCATTCCTGTAAAAGGCTCATTCGTGTTTGAAAAGTTATTCTTCAATCTCTTGCGTTATTGTACAATTGTACACCTCGTTGCCTCTCATCAGATGTAACACAATCGCATTGCTTCCTTTCCATACTTGTCTTCAATCTCTGCGTTATCGTACAAACATGTACATCTCGTTGCCTCTCAACAGATGTAACACAATCGCATTGCTTCCTTTCCATACTTGTCTTCAATGTCTGCGTTATCGTACAAACATGTACATCTCGTTGCCTCTCAACAGATGTAACACAATCGCATTGCTTCCTTTCCATACTTGTCTTCAATCTCTGCGTTATCGAACAAACATGTACATCTCGTTGCCTCTCATCAGATGTAACACAATCGCATTGCTTCCTTTCCATACTTGCACATACTTTTTCGGTAGCTGCGAATAATGAACTTGAATATTTCATTGGAAATCTGGAAAGCTGCGATGGTGCTTGTTAGGATTCAATGCACTCTCTCCAAGTCTATGTTTTATATCGCTTTCTCGAAGTGCATTTCCACATTCTCTCTCTTGCAGATATAGCATACGACAGTCTCACTTCTTGTTTGAATCTTTGCATCCGCAACAAGATTTTGCAAGAACTAAATTTAGTTAGGCACATATGCTAGTATAGAGTTTCTCAGCAAAACTTAAATTAACATTAGTTCATGTTTTCAAAGTTACCGTTACCATAAATTTTACCCTACTTTCAAGATCAAGTCGAATGTCAGAGTTACCAAAATAAACCTCATATAATAATCTCATATCTACAGGTGATTAGTATGCAGATAGGATTTGCGATTGACGTCATGGAATCCAAATATAGATAGTAACCGCCACTTCCTGAATCCAAAAATAGATGACGACTCATCGTGAGAACAATAGGCGCCACACGGCCGCTGCATGAGAACAATAGGCGCCAGTTGGTGAACTCTTATTTGTATACAATTAAATATATATATAAGACTGAATACTAACCTTTACATGTGACTCCGTTTCCACAGAAACCGTGAAAACATGTACAGTAGAAGGAACCGTTGATGTTCGTACATGTGGCATTATGTGAGCAGTTATCAGTTCCATTTTTACACTCGTCAACATCTGATAAATAAACATAAAATTTAAAATCCAACAGCTCACATTATATTTTAGTGATGCGCTATTACTCACCCTTGCATGTGACTCCGTCTCCACGATACCCAGCCCGACACGTGCAGATGAACGCTCCGTCAGTATTTCTACAGTTAGCATTCTGTGAGCAGTTTTGTGCTTGATCTTTACACTCGTCGATATCTGATAAAAGGAAGTAAATGCTAGTTTCAAATTGAAATAGTTTAGTTTGTATTCGCTCAGGCATTGCGAACTTGCTGCTTAATATGGTTAATTTTGATATTTTGTAATTTGAGATGCAAAATGTTCGATAAAATAAACACTCGTCAGTTTCACTCTGATTATACGAACATTGTTCATCATCTGTGCTAGAAATACTGACATTTAACTTTAACTCACCTCCATTCGTATAACCCAGAGTATAGGATAGGGTTGTGCCGCGGAGATATCGAAACCCTGACCCTATTTGAGGGTAAAAAATGGTAAAATGGGTACGTAACCTTTCCAAGACTTGAAATTAAAATATGACACCCTATTTAACGGGACAAGTGAATTTATTGAATAGGTCGTTTTTATTTTTCTCTGTCTGTTTAATGCTTTACGTTTATTGAAGATTGCTACGTTTAGCGGGCGTTGAGCAAATGCACGATATTGCATTCAAGAGTTAGGGGAACAAAAAAAGCGTATCCTATTTAAGGATCGGATATTTTATTTAAGGATGATAATACAGAATATGAGACCATTTTACGGGTCCGGCACCTCGAAAACCATACCTATCCCGCGACTTATATATGGTTTTCAGATTTTCTTTTCTCTGACGTGCAACACAGAAATAAAATAGCAGAACTTATTTCTTTCGACACATTTTTGTAATAGTCGTTGGGTTCATTTAGGGTTCGGTTCCTCTTTAAATTTGATAATTCATATCGTGAAATTTAGGATCAATCTGAATTCGTATGTATTCCCAACAATAAGATGATTGCCTGGACTCGTGTTAATAAATAACTTACCTCTGCACGTCTTATTGTATTCAAGGTAACCATCAGTGCATTGTCTTTTCTCCTAAGAAACAAAAATAACAATTGTTTTAGCAAAATACAACAACAACTAGAAATGTAGTCTGTTTTAGGTTACAAAATCTCGGTCAAACGGTTTCAACATCTCTTCAACATTGATATTTTTGAAAGATGTTGAAAGCATGCGCGTTAAACAGTTTCAACATCTGTTCACATTCTAATTAACTGCTAATGTTCTTGGATATATTGGATATAGTTCAAACGGTTTCAACATAAAAATGGTTTCAACAAATGTGTACCGATGCATGTTGAAATAATGGCTCAAAACGTAGGATAGTTAGACTAGTATGTGCATATATCCGTACTTTAGAGTAGAGATCACAAGGTGGAAGAGCATTTATATAAAGTATAAAGAGTAGCGGTCTAAGGATGGATCCTTGTGGTATTCCACAATTAAGTTTACAGCTATCTGACAGTACACCATCCTGACACACGTTTTTTGTGTAAATGAATAAATGAATGAATAAATGAATGAATAAATGAATGAATAAATGAATGAATAAATGAATGAATAAATGAATGAATAAATGAATGAATAAATGAATGAATAAATGAATGAATAAATGAATGAATAAATGAATGAATAAATGAATGAATAAATGAATGAATAAATGAATGAATAAATGAATGAATAAATGAATGAATAAATGAATGAATAAATGAATGAATAAATAAAGCGAACCAGTTTAGACTTGCTTGTCAGACACCATATAGTTTCAATTTCCCTAATACGATTTTATGGTCCATGGTGTTAAATGCCATTTTTAGGTCCAAAAAGATAATCCCCTTTAAAAGACCCTTATCCATGTTTAAAAACCAATTCGGCATTGGTGGCATCTAGTAGAGCAGTCAACGTGGAATGTAAGGGTCGATCTGAAGCCAGATTGTGAATCTGTAAGTAAACCATTTTCTGTCAGATAGCTATAAAATAGATTAAAAATAGTCATTTCTATTAGTTTAGTGACGGCAGGCAAAACAGAGATAGGTCTATAGTTATCGGGAATGCATTTCTTGTCATCTTTATAGATTGGTATTACCTATCCAACTTTCCAATCACTTGGGAAAATCCCATTGCAAATGAGGTTAAATATAAAAGTAAGAGATGGGGCTATTATTGTATCTGCCTCCTTTAACAGCCTAGTTGAAATGCCATCTAAACCACATGCTTTATTTAATGGCAGGGTTTCTAACAGTTTAATAACCTCATTGTTTGATGTCTCTTCAACAGTAAACGAATGTTCGGTAGACCGCCTCCCGGATAGCTCAGCTGTTAGAGCGCCGGTCTGTTGTGCGGGAGATCGTGGGCTCAAACCCCGGTCGGACCGACACTCAGGGTCTTAAAAATAACTGACGAGAAGGTGCTGCCTTTGCTCTAACATCTGCAAATGGTTAGACCTTCGCCGTGGCTTGGATGACCACGTAAATAATGGCGGTCCCGTCTCCAAATATTGGGGACGTCGAAGAACCACTGTGGACGCAATAAACCCAGGCCGTGACCACCCACAGTGCCAGCAAGAGGTGGGCTTGCTGGATTAGTGCCGGGCTACTGGTGAATGAGACCTCTTACATGTATAACGGCCAGTAGTCCAATGGAACTAATAGCGAGCGCTGGAACAATACTGAAGACTGAAGTTATATAGTCAGAATACTGCCTTACAGAAGGGGGTAGTTGAGAGGCTAGTTTAGGCCCTTAACCTATGTAAAGTGAGCGTTAAATGCATTGCTACGACGTTGGAAATAATATACAAATGCTGGAGGGTCTGAAAGAACAACAGATATGAAGCCTAAAGTTACCCGGGCCTACGTAAGCAAAATTCATAAAGACAGATGTGCCGTGCACCTCTATGAGAAATGCTTGAGCTTGTGGTAAAAGAATCAGTTACATTTTAATGATATTATTACATGTTTCAGTTGAATATCTATGTTAGAATACTATTATTGTAGTTGTTGTATAGGGTAGAGCGGAGCTGAATTCAAAACCGGGACCGGTCAAACTTAAATTTCAAATTAAAATTTTATGCAGCCGGAGGCTAAATTACAGATATGTCAGGCCCAAACCCTGAAGTCATGAACTGGATACAGAATAAAGTGGCTATCCCTTATTATTTTCAGCACTTTAAAGGCGAGTTTGCACTCAGGCAGACATGACTGTGCCTCTCCTCCGTCCAGACGTTTCCCTAATCATGCAAGTTGCAGGAAATTATCTTCATCATTTCCGACGATATCAAGTCTCGAGTCTCCTCGGGTGCTTTTTAAAAAACCTTGGGGTAAAGTTCTCCATTTTCTCCGCCGCATATTGTTTCTTTCCTCACAGTCGAACCCACTTAATTAAAGTCGAAATTATATGCTTAAACTTACGGTTCCTGAATTTACGGATTTCACACAAGCCTTTCAATTTGGATTCTGTGATTGACGTCTCTCGTTACAACCTCTGTTTATAACCACAAACTTTTAAGTGATGAACGTTTGACCTTTGTCGGGTCGAGTAGGTTTTTTTTTTGTCTCTTACAATCTGCCATTTGATTGGAAGCTCTCAGCTTACACCCACCATACAACTGGCTGGTCTTTGGGCGTCTCCATCTCCCAGTTCATAGATGATAGATATGTTATGGGTTCCAACGCTCAACCATATCTACATGTACTTGGCAACGCTTTGCCCCACTTCACCCCGTATCCTACTCCAGGCTCTTCGGGTGTGAATTGTTTTCTCCCAGTGTCACGCTGCCAAGATCGTCAAGCCGGACTTCATGCGTAACTCTACGCCTTCCCTCTGATTCCAGCAGTAAACACTTTCCTTAATCAGGAGCTCATCGCTGCTACAATCATTCTACCTAACATTTACCCGCATCGGGTTTGGCGGCCATAAGTTCAAGTGTAATCCCCCAGGAGAGTTTTACTGGCATTAAAAGTCAGGAAGTCGTGGTTTGGTTCCCAAGCAAATAAGGGTGGGATTTCTCAGTTACCCTCCATGGGATCTGTATGCCTTCCATGTTTTGTTTCTCTGCTGATGATTGATATTTCCTTTCCCATCAGACACTCTCTCTTGCACCATGTATCTGGAACTCGGCTGTCTCGTGGCCACAGTACCACTACCCGAACGACCAAGACATCTTCTTTTATTATCAATGTGGCTACAACGCGCGAATGCGCACAGTGGGCACAAATGACCCTCAAATCGCTCATGTTGCTATATTTTCAAAACTAACTAATGTCGAAGATTGTATTTTTGTGGGAGGATTAAGACGGATGAACGAAACAAAATCCGATGATTTGCATTACCGTATACATCTTGATAACGTCACAATTACGTCATGTATCCAATTATAATAGGTTTTCCAATGTTTTCAATTACCTTTAAAATCAGTAAATTGTATTTTTGAATTCCCATCATCTTGACAACAAATAAATCCAAAACCCGAGTTCGATTAGTTAAGAGGGAGACAAGTTATTAAAAGTTAAATTTGGTAATTTTCCCGCCAAAATTTGGCGGGAAATATTCAACCTAAAACCATTTACAAAATAACTTCTTCATTCATCTTATAGAGTTTAGAATAGTTGTAAATGAAAATCTAGCAACTATAGCAGAATACATCTGTACCCACAATCGTATGTTTTTAGAATTTTCAATTTTTTAGAGGAATTGCTTTAAAATGCAACTAACCCCTTTTGCAATTTTTATACATATGAATCTTTGAAAGGTTTTGAGTACTTCTGCGAATAAATTTTTGGCTTACAGAGAATACTCTATGTTCTAGGCTTGTTTGAAATGGTGAAAATTTGACCTTTCCTGACCCATGACTGCGCAAGAAAAAGCCTGGGTCGATTCTTGATCTTACGTCACCTCATTAATGCATTATTCTCCATGGCGCCTTTCCATCACAACAACATCGATATATAGAGAATATACACAGTCTGTGAGTTGTTACTAAAGAAAACAGTTATTTTAGAGTAAATGCTAAATATGTATTCAAATTATTGCAAAGTCGAATGAGTTGGATGACGTAAGATCAAGAATCGACCCAGGCTTTTTCTTACGCGGTCATGGGTCAGGAAAGGTCAACATTTCACCATTTTAAACAAGCATAGAACATAGAGTATTCTCTGTAAGCCAAACATTTCTTCGCAGAAGTACTCAAAACCTTTCAAAGATTCATATGTATAAAAATTGCAAAAGGGGTTAGTTGCACTTTAAAATTCACCGTGAACAAGAGTATACGTCATTATGACGTCATATATTTTTGAAAACGTCGGCTTAGGAAATAAATATGTGACCATTTTTCGGGTTTTAACGAAGAAATGTACTTATTGTACACTGGATAGGCTCAATATGGTCTTTTTTAATATTTCTTCAATGTAGAAAGCATAATTTAAGTCAGACCCAAGACGTCAGAAAACGTGACGTCACAGCATTCAAAAATATGTATTGATGTTGTTGTGATAACATGCTTTGTTGCAAACGTATACCTAACGAAGAATTTGACCTTAAAAGGAGTCGTTCATCATGACGTCACAGCAACGTCATTAGACAAACCCGATTGAACTTGAAGGCGTAATTTCATATTAACATTAACCTACCAAAATTTCGTTAAATTTGAGGTGGAAATAATTTTTCTTGCTAGTTTACATATTTTTGGCACGCTCAACATGAGCGATTTCTAGGCCGGGTCATTTATGCCCACCGTAAACCGTATATAAATTAAGCTTTAACCCTAGCTTCATCGTATTCGGAGGCTTTCACATACTGATCACAAGTATGATTTTCTATCCCTAATGGTTCGAACCAACAGGAGGAACCTTTTCCTAACTTTGTAAAAATAGCTCTTAATTTGCCAATTAAACAGTCCATTATTTCATAGGCTAGACGATATGGGCACAAGCAAGCACAAGGTCTTTATTGCCAACGCGCGCGTGTGGACAGCCCACTGTATGGACCTGTGTTTTGGCCTTCTCGATCGTCCTTCCAGATGAGAAACGTCTGAGATTCTGAGGAGTGGCAGAGAGCAAATGCCAGGGGAACGAGTGAGTCAAGGAAACGCTGCGCAGTTATTCGCCTTCCACAGCGAGAGGAATCTCTTGAATGATCAATGTTCTAAAGCCTAGTATCGATAACAGATAAATCAAGTTTTAGTTTCAGCTGGTACGGGGGCCAAAGCCAAACAAGCTAACCCCCTTTTCTTTGATATGCTGGTATCGTTGCTCACATTATTGAATTCCAAGTTATTGGGCCTTCTGTTCTCTGCAAAACAGAATTCGAACTTCTTGTTCGCCCGGGATGCAGCCTTCTTTGCCCTAGAGTTCTTATTTGGCGCCGGATCCTGGCTCAGATCTCGCTTGGACTTTATCGCACGAGATAGCATTATTATCGGACAACAAGGGTTTCATATTCAATCACACATTCGGAAAGACCCTAAGCGATGGCTCGAACAACCTGCTTGTTATCATACCCTCAAGACACCCCACTCAAGTTCCTCAAGAATTATGCCAAGGTATCTAAGACACTTAATCTCAACATTCATGATGGTGAAATGTTATACAGCTTTCGAACTGGCTGCTAGATTATCCTCAAGCTCTTAAGTGCTTCCTCTGACGAAATTGTCCAGCAATTTGGTTGGAGATCGATCTTAGCCTCAGCATTTCATTATATGAAGACGGTCCAGCTGACATGGTCCTCCCCCTCCCCCCCCCCCCCCCCGATGCTAAGTCACCCGCCATTATGTTAGCTGAACAGTACTCAGGCGCAAGCTGTATATCTCTCACTCCTCTATTTGCGGATGGCACCATCTGATGGGGACGTCTTTATATATACATCGCTAATATTATTTATTGTTTTGTGAATATTTATTAGGGTTTAAGGTTTGGTTTAGTTATGGAGAGGATAGCCTTCTTTTGGTCATATTATATATATTATTGGATCAAATGCTCCGTGCTGAGCCTTTGCCTTGTCACACACGAGAACCGTCCGCAAAGCACGGCCGAGATCCCCATATGTCAGTACAAGCGTTTAAGTTCACGCTTGATTTTAACGGAACACGGGAAACATAATAAGCGTTATTTGTAAACGTGAGAGCTTCAATCTCCTTTAATAGCACGGGTATGGACTGTTTTCACATCAATTTCGTAAAGTCTGCCTATTGTACATTGAAAAAACACAGGGTTATAACAGCTCTAAGTAATCTGAACGGTATTTTGAATTGTATTGAACACACGAAGTGATGGGTTATTTTCTTGTGTCTTAATTGTTATGAAATAGTGTACTGGTCTGAAAAGGAGTATGGAAAATCTTATATTTCTGGTCTGTAATAAGGTCAGGATTTTGAGACCCGGATGGCACACCCCACCCAAATTTCTGGTTGTACCCCTCCCTCCAAGCGTGAGGTGCGAACAGGGTTTTAAACTCAACTGGACGGATTTTCATCTCAGCTCGCTTGGCGGAGTAGCGATGTCCCTTCCAGTGGTACCAGTTAACACAGTCAGCATATGACGAGTGCGCACCGTTGTGGTACAAACCGTTCAGGTTAGAGTGATGACAGTTTTTATGCCACCACGCACTCTTGTACTTGACTGCACAGTTGCTACTGGATCTGTCGTTGTCTCGATCTTTCGTGCTAAAGCGTTGGCCGCGATGGTAACTCAGTGAATCACCGGCATTTCCTATAAAATTAACACAGTCATTATGATCTATCTTCATTCATTGGATTGGGAGGCGTCTCTGATAGTTATAGGCATTTATTTAATTTGCAGCCGTAGAATATTACATCACAAGTGACTATTTGGATGCCTGTTTCCAACATCTAAACCTTATAAGATGTAAAAAGTTTGGAACGCGCATTTCAATACTCATGCAACTTATGCACGAGGCAACGCTTTTGAAATAGCTCTCTGTAATCCTCTTCATCCCACATGCTTTGTATATTACTTATGGCTAAATTATAACATTCAATCTATAAAATTCATTACATGATATAGTCAGTGGTATACCGCTACCTCCAGTGGGGATATCATTGTTATCAACGCGTGTGGGATATCACTTCGCAGACGAAAACTTGTTTAGCTTCATTTGACCCTCATGTGAGTAGCACGGAACCTCTCGAGACCTGTATTCTGATTGCACCCATAATACTATACTTCTATTGTTTTTGTACTGCATTTTCTAAAGGTTAGGGTGTTTTCTATTGTTGGGACAATACTAGGCCAATACTGATGCTCGTTTCGAGAAGTTCCACCCGACTCCCTAATGTTCCTAAAATATGAAAAACATTACTTTTAAATAGAGACAACGTAATTTTGAGCGAGCAAATGTTTTATTGTGACTTTCTTTAAACATATTTTTGAGATTTTGCTGATTTTCAAAAATATAGAAATGAAAATGCTCAGTGTAAATACATGGCTGCTTGGAGATACAGAAATATCTTCCCTTGTTTAACTTGCTGAACACTCGAAGACAAATACCGTATCTCCGCGCAGCCATGTAAGTACAGGTTGTATACCGCTACCTCGTACAAGTGATACATCAACCCGAGGAGAAACCGAGGGTTCATATATCGCTTATACACCGAGGTAGAAGGTATATAACCGTCTTATATACTCGGTGGTGAAGTTTCCTAAAAAAATGAATGAATCTCCAAATTACATCTGCTCTCTTATTACGTACACACCATCTCTTCCATGTGGGACCTTACGCTATGCTCTGTTATTGCATACACACTGTCTCTTCGATGTGAGACATGTTTTTGTGAGAAACTAAATCATCCCACATCGATAGCAAGGTGAGAGAAATCAAAGTTTAAAATTTACAATATTCGATCGTAGCAATGTAATGTATCGGATATACAATGGCTCGCCGAAGCGGCTCGCTATTGTATATATACGATACAACATCGCCACTCATATTGTAAATAGTACATATCCTTTATATATCTATGGATAAAAATATATTTCATCTGCGCTTTATTTAATTTTAATTTTCTACATATATTACCATTGCATGTTTCATCAAATTATAGCGATACAGCCAAACGAAAAACCTTTACCGGAATAGGGTCCAAGTCTCAGACGATACTTGTCACTCTCGCTTGACACAGCGAAGTAGCCAAACTCAGCGAACTTGCTATTTTCCATTGTGTCTTCCAACTCAACACGAAGCCTGTTTCCAGTCTGGTAAGTAAGGCGGTAAATCTTGTCTAGCCCCAGCCAGAAGTCGCCTGTCAGATTTCCGAAACCGTTTTTGTAGTTTGACCATCCTCGGTAGAAGTTGACTGATCCATCTTGTCTCTTCTGGAATACTGTCCACCCACCGCCTGAGGTTTTCTGGTCACAGAACACCTGAAGGGATTAACAAGAAGCCTACGCTTAGTCATAGAAAACCTATTAGGCGTCATGTTGTGGCCATTGAACTATTGATTATCGGCCTAGCCTTCTGCAACGGGACAGAAACCAAACACGTCTAGAAATACATGAACTCGTGTAAACAACCGCCCTTCATAACACACGAAGGTGGTCGCTCAGTTAAGAGAGCTGATCGCTTAATTACGCCGATTCAAATTAGAGATTTGACTGAGAAACAAAATTGTAGTAATCTGGTCAGCGGGTTTACCCAATTATGTAGCCTCGCTTTGAGGCCGGGCCTACATTTTGTGAACGTTGGGGAATTTTGTAATATGACTGAATAAAACACACCGTGTTGGAAATAAGCGTAGTGGACATTATTACACAAACCAAACTAGTTTTAGGGTACGGGTTTTAAGAAATATGGCCGGCCACGTTTTTACGGGCTCAGCTTTTAGCTTTCTATATTTTGTATCGCAATATTTACACCTAACTGCCTACTGCTATGCACCTGGATATCTCTTCCACCGATCGTTGGCTATGACAACCGACTACCGACTCGTTACTATTTACGTTTTTGAAAAAGTGTCGGCGGGAAGATGGAAATTGACGAATTCAAAACCTCCTACTGCCGCTCTTCTGTGGTCTATACATGGATCACATATCAAACGATTTCTTGAGAAAAGTGTCGTTCCTGAGAGCTCTTTGTGATATTCCATATATGGTCAATATATTCCATATTTGGAAAGCAGGACGGATCGTCGAATACTAGAACACGTTCAGGAAGTGTAGCGAGCCTGCAGAAGAGAGGCGGATACAACGTAGGCTACAGGAAGTGCGATTAAAAAAATCGAATCGTTTTTTGAAGATTGGATAGCGAAATTTGAAAAGGATGAGCGTATGCCTCACTAGCATCTAGTCAGGCCCAAATATTACTCTGAACGACAACACTTGTTTGATATGCAATGTGTCCCCTAAATCCTGGTCACGATCCACTCTGTGACATTACCGTACTTATGGACATTTCCCGGAACTCAGCACCCGATGAAACTGCATCTAGTCAAAATGGCGGTGCTTCATGTCATACAACAAGCCAGGACTATAAAAGTGTCGGAACCACTATCGCCAATTGACTGTACTACTCACGATATCTATACCTCAGTAGAACTGCCTCTAAAAGGCCTTAATGTTTGTCTGCTCCTTACTGGATGAAATCAAATTGCTACTGTCAACCATCTCATATCGAAAAAATGGAAAGCAAAACCTCCTACGTGGCAGTTCAGAGATTTCGATGATTCCTTGTCGAATGTAAGTCTCTCAGCGGTAACTACCCCATCTTCCGCGCTGGCCGAGCTGGAAGAAAGGGCGGCGGATTACTAATCTATGTTCATCTAACATCCCCCCCCCCCCCCAAGTGACTGCGCTCGCAAGTCTTGTTTCGTCTAAATTTTCGTTCTATCTACGCACGTGACAGACCTATTCTGATCTGATCCATGAGAGTTGGAAGAGATTCGCCACATCAGTAGTGTTGCTTAATATTCTGACGTACCTTGAATAGTCCCAGACCATCAGGATCCACAGTATACACACCGCTTCTCTTCTTACCACATTTGAGAACCTCATCACAGTTTTTAGGCGACACTGGGGAAACTAAAGACAAATTTGACATTAACTGACATATCGTATTGTTTCTTTTTTTAGTCTGTTTTGCCTCGTTAGCTTTAATTAACATTAATTACGCTCAACAAGAGAACCATAACAAATCTCTAAATTTGTAGGGACGAGTGTAGCATATAGACTCTGTGGCAATTATATACTGGATCCATAAATTGAATCTGAAGAATAAAAATATATGTTCCATTTAATGGCGTTCGTGTGACTGCTTGCTTTCCTGCCATATGAACCCTTGCCGGAAAATGGTATGACATTAATTTGTATTCAGCTTTTTAAGTACTCTGGTTCCAACGCTCTCGTGCCAAAGTAGTCAAGAAAAATGACGTTGATGGCTTTCTCCAGTGATATTATTTCTTAAATTTTGTTTATCGAGTGAATTTCTGACTTATGCCAGAAAGGCAGTGACGACATTGAACCTCCGTTTTTTATCATACTTAAATTTCTAAACTCCAGGTAGAAATAAAGATTTATGTCCTCATCCAGAAAGGTTTTATCTTGATGGTATATGCTATGCCTATATATGCATGAGGATTATTATACTAACATAAACATAAGAATAAACAGTACCTTTACATGTAACTCCGTCTCCACAGAAACCGTCAAAACATGTACAGTCGAAGGAACCGTTGATGTTCGTACATGTGGCATTCTGTGAGCAGTTATGCGTACAATCTTTACACTCGTCGATGTCTGATCATGAAAAATGCTTAGACTTAGTTTTTCCTAGCTTGCAGTGCAGGTTCAAAAATAATGATTTGCAATAATGAATGAAAAGCGTTTTTGTCTTCTATCTAAAGGCCTCACATAGTGTTCTGTAATAAACAGAACGGAACCTGAGTAGTATGAGAGGCACCGAATTACCCCCTTTTTTAAGGCGCTATGCTAATTCTTAAGGCGCTATGCTAATTTTTAAGGCGCGCTCATTAATTCAATGACGTCACGGTTCAATTGTCTTGGACTCATGAATAAAGTGCGGTGGTTTCTCATTATCTATTGTCTTGGACTCATGAATAAAGTGGTGAGCTCATGAATAAAGTGGTGAGCTCATGAATAAAGTGGTGGGCTCATGAATAAAAGGGGGTGAATAAATTATCTATTGTCTGGAAATTGAAGTGGAATCTCATTAAATGAAGTGGAATCTCATTATCTATTGTTCCTTTGGATGAGGTCATCGATCTATTCGGGCATGTTTGGGCAAATCCTATTGTTTGGAGCAGCTATAAAACCAGGAGCAATCGGCCCTGAATACATTCGAAGTTGAATGAAAAAAGTAATAAATATCTCGCAATATCTAAACCCCTTTGTAGCGTAAATAGTAAGAACAAACTACTCGTGATAGGCTCTAAACTGTCTTTATTATTTTCCTTTACAGTTAATAACTCATAAGATAATTGTATACAAAATCCACTGTGACTCATAAGATAAATTTTGCTATTGTCCTTAGGGATTAACGATAACTGAAGAGCCTATTGCTTGGAGGAAAGCTCTTGTGATGCAAATTCTTCTCTAAAACTGAACTATAATTACCATACGAATATAAACAAACCACCAGATAATCAAACAAAGTTTATTCAATCTCAAAAACACCAATTTTAAAAACAATTCGTTTTCCTTATCCTCGCGGAGTTGATAACTTCCTTATTTCTCAGTTCTTGGGTTGATATAATGTACCGTGTTACAAGATTACACTGATTTATGTTTTATTGATTTTTTCTTGTTGACAAATGCTACAGACAGTTGTGTTTTTACCGAGGAGAGGAAAATTAATGACCAAGGTAGTCTAGTCTAAAAACTATACTTCAGCTATCATTTTCTAGTCTAGTCTAGAAAATTTTAACCTTGGTAGTCTAGTCTAAAATGTCGTTCTAGACTACAAATATCTAGTCTAGAAACTAACAACACTCACAAGCCCTGAAAGCCCGCCGCCCGTCAACGCCTACCTCCTCCTCCTCCTCCTCCTCACGAGTAGTTTGTTCTTACTATTTACGCTACAAAGGGGTTTAGATATTGCGAGATATTTATTACTTTTTTCATTCAACTTCGAATGTATTCAGGGCCGATTGCTCCTGGTTTTATAGCTGCTCCAAACAATAGGCTTTGCCCAAACATGCCCGAATAGATCGATGACCTCATCCAAAGGAACAATAGATAATGAGATTCCACTTCATTTAATGAGTTCCAGACAATTGAACCGTGACGTCATTGAATTAATGAGCGCGCCTTAACAATGAACATAGCGCCTTAAAAATTAGCATAGCGCCTTAAAAAAGGGGGTAATTCGGTGCCTCTCATACTACTAACCTGTATCAAGCACAAGTGGATTTCTTTTCTAAAGTCTACCACTAGGGAACTCAAAATATAACTTCATTTTAGATAGAAATGTCAATATGGATCATCGACATTCAAGTCCTTCTTACCCTTCTTACAATTTGTATACCTATCGAACCTTTGAAAGGTTTTGAGTGTTTCTGCGAAGACATTTTTGGTTTACATAGAATACTCTATGTACTACTCTGGTTAAAAATCATGAAAAGTGACCTTTCCTGACCCATGACCGCGTAAGAAAAAGCCTGGGTTGATTCCCGGGTAGACGTCATCTAATTAATCCTACTTTGCAATATTTTATATAAATACTTAGCATTTTGTCTAAAATGATTTTTTTCTTTACTAACAACTCGCAAACTGTGCATATTCTCTATAAATCAATGTTAGTGTGATATAAAGGCACCATGGAAGATAATTAATGCATTAATGATATATGACGTCTACCCGGGAATCGACGCATGCTTTTTCTTACGCGATCATGGGTCAGGAAAGGTCAATTTTTCACCATTTCAAACAAGCGTAGAACATTAAGCAATTATTAGACGAGGTTGAGCAAAATATCGTGATTTGTTATGCGGGTATCAGCGGCCATAATAATAATAATTCCTAACGATAAACATAGAAATAATACAATCATTAAATAGTTAATTAATTAATTAATTAATTAATTGATTAATGTTCGGTATCTAGCGCATAGTTAAGGGAATGAAAACCAGCCTATCCTATGTATTTTTGCCCAACTAGATTAAATCTTTGCGTTATTACTCGCGCAAATGAAGTTCAGGGGGGGTTAAGCCGTTTTGAAGTTTTGATTTTGCTAGCATTTCCCCCCCTGAACTTTAATGTCAACCACATTACGAGGAACCCCTGCAGTTTTCTATGGGTAACATTTTGGTAAAACCCCCATTTCTGTACGATGTTCCTTTCTACCCGTAAAAATCCATCGCCCTTTCCGTTTTGGCCGCAAAGCATGCTGGGACAGTTTCATTGGCTATTTCCGAGTCCAGAACTGGATGAAATAACGTTGCAGCGTTAAAATCTTAGTTTGGGTGGTAAACACGACGAACACAACATATTGCTTGAAAATTTGGGGTAAGATATGCGAACCATGCAAAACTGAGGGGGGAGGGGTGAAAAATCCTATGCATTTCCTGTTAATAATGGCACCCTCCCCCATTAGAAGTGGCTAGAATGAAGTTGCAGCTTAAAAACAATGCTTTTGTTAGTAAACACGACGAGCACAACATATTGCTAGAAATTTGGGGTAAGAAATGCGAACCTTGCAAAACTGAGGGGGGGGGGAGGGGTGAAAAATCCTATGCCTTTCCTGTTCATAATGGAACCCTCCTCCATTCAGAAGTGGCTGACAGAGCGGAAAAACGGAGCGCATGCGCATTAGCCACTTCATAAAAAGTGAATCAAGATGGCCGCCGAGCAGGGGGTGGATTGTAGCTCTTTTTCAGGGACCTCTCACAGCTCAAGAAATACCACGATTACTTTATTGCTTCACACCATGGACTGATATTCTTCAGTGACTTCTCTGACCCCAAATAACACATAATCCAGTTCACTGAAAGAACGCTACAATTGCTCGTTCAACTCTGTCTTTAAGAAAAACGAACCATTTCGAAATGTTCATATGCGACTGGAAAAACGCTTTATACTTCGGTAGAGAACTAAGGAGGTAATGGGTTTCAACATATAAAATACCATATTCGAGATTTTCATACCATTTTTCAAACGAAGCATTTGAAGTTACAGTAGTGATTAGACTGTCTACAGCAGGCAGTAGAAATCCTGGAACGACGATCATTACCAAAGACTAAGTAAATCTACAGAGCTATTGTCAGGAAAGTATACAATATTTCACTTGATTTTATTATTATGGTATTACATCGTCATTTTGACGAATTAGTTGACTGATTTACCAAATCTAAAGAAAACGAATTTTAATTTTGTTTTAAAATGAAGTAATATATATATACATGTAAAAAATATATAATATGTTATAATTGTTCTGTTATCAGAAAGCCAACAATAAAACAGTTGTAATCGAATGCCTTTGGAAAAGTAGTTTTGTGTTCATTTAATTTTGTTCATGTTAGAAGTGGGTGACGCTTAATTATGTTGTGTGGGACTTTTGTGCGTTTCTGTATAAAGGGAGGTATGGTGGTTGGTGTACTTGAAATCAAGAGCCTACATGTGGACATTCTCACCCAAGCTTTGCGTTTTACACGAAAGTTTTGTGCTTTACACGAAACAGTACTTCTTGTTGTTTTCCCAGAAAAAAGAAAGCCTGCAATAGTATACCTTTCCCTTCCCAGCTCCATCAGTGTTTACTTGATGTTTTTGAATATCTGGAGTAAACAGCAAAGGAGCATGTTTGCTTGTGTAGACTACTTGAGAAATGGAGACTCTTCAAGCACCATCACTTCTCCTGATCTTCACTTTATTCTCCCCAAGCACAAGCAAAGTGAGACAAATACATGACTTGTGTAGGATAATTGAAAGATATATAAATAGCCTCCATAGCAAACTTTGCACATGTATGAGAACAAATTTACATTTTTCATGTATACTTTATTTGAGTGTTTTAAAATTGTTAAAACCTGTTTTTTATTGTAACAGAGGAAGGACTACAAAGATTTTTAAAAAGTATTTGCTTTAATGTTGTTAACATGCAGCAGAATTCTCTACTATCATGCTGAGTTTATATCCAACCAATAGGTGACATAACACAGGATACAATAACTTTCCACAAAAGTTAAGCCTTAAATATTCTAACAATGAAGCTGTTTGTGTGTATCTCTCTTTTTTCATTTGCCTAATGGTTACTAATACATAATATTTGTACAGGAATCCATAAGCAATTACATATAATAAAATGAATTGTTAATTTCTTTGAAAAACGTGGTAGCTTCCTCTTTCATGAGCCTCTTTAATTTGGAGTTACACAGAAACTACATAATTAGCATAATGCAGAGGTTCATCAATTTTCAGTGTACATGTAGCTGGCTTGGACTTTGAAAGTAGAGCTCTGTGAATATGCCTTCAGTAAGAAATGTATGTTAAGATACAAATATAGTATGTGTAGCTGGCTATACATGTATATACAGCTATTTCAGGCTAAGTGCAATGTAAATACATGCTAGTGCTGGAGCACTGGCTGTTAAGCCAGGTTATTTTGAAACCCCTGATAATTATAGTGACCATTTCCTGTATGGCCCCATTTTCTGTACACCTGTAATATACTTATTTTATGAAGTGTGTGAACATTAAGTAAATATTATTTTCTGAAATTATGCGAAGGGCTAATCTAAGAAACATGTCAATAATAATAAGTAACATGTTTTCTAAACTTGATTTTTTAAAGGAAATTGGTATGAATTATGTGAAATTGTTTTAAAGGTTAACTGTGAATTGTGGCTTTGTCAAAGTGCTTATATATTACTTTATGTGAACTTATTTCAGAGGTGAATCATGTGTACATGCTAATGCACCTAATAAATCATATCAAGGCAGGAAGAGGGTCAGCTTTTTATTGGATAATTTTGAGGTAGGAGGGGGAAGGGTTAGGTGCCCAGTGAATGAATGAGATAGTCCAGTCTGTATAAGCACAATTCATTTGGGAAAGGAAAGCAATGAGGGGGAAGTATGTTGGAATGAAGCACATGTTTCCAATGGCTTCCATTTTATAATAATAATAACAACAATAACAATCAGACTGTGTATTATTAAATAAATAATTAATAATAGTTCTATTATAATAATGATATCAATGCTAAGAATGACTCTGCTTATGATCATGCATGTTCATTTAAAATCAATTTTTTTAAACATAATTAAGTTTTAAAATGCTAAGTGTGCATTCTGTATTAAGCAGACCCTTTTTAAATGGCTAGGACTGGTCTGCCTATGACCTAAAGCTCAGGGATTCTCTGAGTTGGTAAACTCTTTCTGAATTTAAGGTTCAGATACAACATACATAAATATGTAATTTATTATATTAGTATTTTGATAGCTAGTATTATAATTTTATGTCAAAAATTTAACTTTAAAAAATTAAAAACCCTTGTGATTTGAATTAACATGAACATGCAATGTATGTGTGAGCAGAGATTGTTAGTATTGATAATCATTATTAGTCAATTAGTTATTTTATGTCATGTTTTGCACATGTATCTGATTGTTAATGTAAATTAGTATCATGAATGAAACCTCATCGGAATTAACCTCCATAGCCATCATGATTTTTCTTTCCCAAATACATTATCAAGCCCACATATTAAACTGAATCAACTATCACATTCTTTCAATCAACACTTACAATGTTATCTTTCCTCACTCAAAATTTTAGTTACAACACCAAGACAAACATGATTTGCCTCTTAAATTAAATTTTATAGAATAGTGTTTGCATATTTTAAGAAAATAACTTATTTTTAATGTTTCATAGATACATAAATGTTCTTGTTTTTGGTGGAGAATAAAGATGAAGAGAAGTGATGGTGCTGAAAAGTATACATTTTTTTAGTCTTAATTCCATATAGATGTGTTCCTTCCAATGCTGTTACAATATGGAACCAGAAACATGTAAGTGTCATTTTTTTTCTACAGTAAACATAAATAGGTTTAAAACGCTTATAGTCTCAAATAATGAGAAATTATATAGATGAAAACTGTATACGTTTGTATTTTTTTTCATAGTTTGCTGTATTTGCCTGACTTTGCTTTTGTTTGGGAAGAATAGAGAAAGAGAAATATAATTGTGTTTCAAGTCTGTATTTCAAAACAAGTAATCTGTATAACCAGGTGCTCCTTAAAGTGCAACTAACCCCTTTTGCAATTTTTATACATATCAATCTATGAAAGGTTTTGAGTACTTCTGCGAAATTTTTTTTGGCTTACAGAGAATACTCTATGTTCTATGCTTGTTTAAAATGGTGACATTTTGACCTTTCCTGACCCATGACCGCGTAAGAAAAAGCCTGGGTCGATTCTTGATCTTACGTCACCTCATTAATGCATTATTCTCCATGGCGCCTTTCCATCACAACAACATCGATATATAGAGAATATACACAGTCTGTGAGTTGTTAGTAAAGAAAACAGTTATTTTAGAGTAAATGCTAAATATTTATTCAAATTATTGCAAAGAATCGATCAAGAATCGACCCAGGCTTTTTCTTATGCGGTCATGGGTCAGGAAAGGTCAAAATGTCACCATTTTAAACAAGCACAGAACATAGAGTATTCTCTGTAAGCCAAAAAACTTCTTTGCAGAAGTACTCAAAACCTTTCAAAGATTCATATGTATAAAAAATGCAAAAGGGGTTAGTTGCACTTTAATGCTATTTCGGTCCAGATATTCCAAAACAGCAAACAAACACTGAGTGAATTGGGAAGAGAATCAAGTTTTACCATTTTACAGGAAAATAAACAAGACCAGAGGTACTGCTTCTAATTGCTTGATCTGCATAAAATGTGTATAAAAGCATAAAATGTGTATAAATTAAAAGCAAACAATGCAAAGCTTGGGTGAGAAAGTCCACATGCAGGCTCTTATGATTTCATACACCAACCATGCACCTCTCTTACAAAACCACACAAAAATCCCACACAACATAATTAGTGTCGACCCAGTCTTCAAACATGAACAAAATTAAAAATGAACACAAACTACTTTGCCAAAGGCATTCGATTACAACTATGTTTTATTGTTGGCTTTCTGAAAACAGAATTATAAAATATTAAATTAAAATTCGTTTTCTTTACATTGGTAAAACAGTCAACTAATTCATCAAAATGCCGATGTAATCTTAGATCTTAGATTTTTACTTCCTTGGATAGTATACACTAATACCGGAAGGTATAACCAAATCAAGTGAAATATTGTATAATTTCCTGACAATAACTCTGTAGCTTTACTTACAGTCTTTGGTAATGATCGTCGTTCCAGGATTTCTACTGCTGTAGACAGTCTAGTCACTACTGTAACTTCAAATGCTTCGTTTGAAAAATGGTATGAAAATCTCGAATATGGTATTTTATATGTTGAAACCCATTACCTCCTTAGTTCTCTACCGAAGTATAAACCTTATATATTCACAAGTTTCCTTATTTTTGGCGTTTTTCCAGTCGCATATGAACATTTCGAAATGGTTCGTTATTCTTGAAGACAGAGTTGAAAGAGCAATTGTAGCGTTCTTTCTGTGGTCTGGATTATGTGTTATTTGGGGTCAGAGAAGTCACTGAAGAATATCAGTCCATGGTGTGAAGCAATAAAGTAATCGTGGTATTTCTTGAGCTGTGAGAGGTCCCTGAAAAAGAGCTACAATCCACCCCTGCTCGGCGGCCATCTTGATTCACTTTTTATGAAGTGGCTAATGCGCATGCGCTCCGTTTTTCCGCTCTGTCGAAGTGGCTAGAATGAGGTTGCAGCTTCAAATCACAATGCATGGAGTGATGTGGCATGGTTTCTGCACTCGACGCGACAACCGCCATGCGGCATGAACTGCGGAAGGCGGTCGGTTCGCGAGCTTGTGATGACATTCCATGCACTTCGATTTAAAACTGAACAATCGTTTCAAGGAGAAACTTTTTTGGCTGATGTTTAGGTGAACAAGTCCAAGGACTACAGAAAAGCTGATCAAACAACGTATATATTGATAATCTAACAATATTTCGGCTGGCCAAACCAGCCTTCTTCAGGTCACTAGATCTTACATTGATCTTACATTGATGTTTAGGCCACTTATTTCCACGGCAAGTGCTCCAAAATTCCAGTTGAGCCTTAGTAGGTGGGAAAACACCATACACCCAGGATCACTACCATGCAAGTTGCATGGCACTACCCAAAACGCGCTATGACCTAGCTAGCGTCCAACACACATGTTGGATTATCGTTAGCGGTATCCACTAGTTCCAGTTCCTAACGATAATCATAGAAATAATACGATCATTAAATAAATAATTAATTAATTAATTAAATAATTAATGTTCGGTATCTAGCGCCTAGTTGATGGCATAAAAACCAGCCTATCTTATGTATTTTCGCCCAACTAGATGAAATTTTGGGTGTGATATTCGCGCAAATTAAGTTCAGGGGGGTTAAGCCATTTCTAAATTTTGTTTTCTCTCTCATTTCTTCTCCTAAACTTTGATTTCAACCAAATTAAGAAGACCCCCTGTAGTTTTCCATGGGTAACATTTGGGTGAAAACCCCATGTCTCTACGATGTTTCTTTCTACCCGTAAATATCCATCGCCCTTTCCGTTTTGGCCGCAAAGCATGCTGGGACCGTTTCATTGGCTATTTCCGAGTCCAGAACTGGATTAAATAACGTTGCAGCGTTAGAATCTTAGTTTGGGTGGTAAACACGACGAACACAACCTATTGCTTGGAAATTTGGGGTAAGATATGCGAACCCTGCAAAACTGAGGGGGGGGGGGGGGGGGGGGGGTGGAAAATCATATGCCTTTCCTGTTGATAATGGAACCCTCCCCCATTAGAAGTGGCTAGAATGAATTTGCAGCTTAAAAATAATGCTTTTGGTAGTAAATACGACGAACAGAACATATTGGTTGCAAATGTGGGGTAAGAAATGCGAACCCTGCAAAACTGAGGGGGAAGGGGTGGGAAATCATATGCCTTTCCTGTTAATAATGGAACCCTCCCCCATTAGAAGTGGCTAGAATGATTTTCCAACTTAAAAATAATGCTTTTGGTAGTAAATACGACGAACACAACATATTGGTTGCAAATGTGGGGTAGGAAATGCGAACCCTGCAAAACTGAGGGGGGAGGGGTGGGAAATCCTATGCGTTTCCTGTTAATAATGGGACCATCCCCCATTAGAAGTGGCTAGAATGAATTTGCAGCTTTCAAATCTTAGTTTGGATAGTAAACACGACGAACACAACATATTGGTTGCAAATGTGGGGTAAGATATGCGAACCTTGCAAAACTGTGGGGGAGGGGTGGAAAATCATATGCATTTCCTGTTAATAACGGTAACTTCCCCATTAAAAGTGTGTTGAAAGACGCTGCAGCTTAAAAATCATAGTTTTTGTACTAAACACAACGAACATAACATAATGCTTGCGAATTTTGTGTAAGACATACGAGCCTTACGAAACTAAGGGGGGAGGGGTGGAAAAGCATATGTCGATCTCTGTTAATAGTGGTACCCTCCCCCTTTAGAAAGGGATTGAATAAGGTTGCAGCATCCAAATCATAGTTTTGGTACAAACCACGATAAATACAACGTGTAGTTTGCAACTTTTGTGTAAGATCTGTGAAGCTTAGAAAAATGGGGTGGGGGGGGGGGGGGGGGGGGGGGAGGGGTGGAAACCATTTACATTATTATCGTTAGCGGTATCCACTTGTAATAATGAATCCTAACGATAAACATAGAAATAATACAATCATTAAATAATTAATTAATTAATTAATTAATTAATTAATTAATTAATTAAATAAATAAATAATTAATGTTCGGTATCTATTGGTTGCAAATGTGGGGTAAGAAATGCGAACCCTGCAAAACTGAGGGGGAAGGGGTGGGAAATCATATGCCTTTCCTGTTAATAATGGAACCCTCCCCCATTAGAAGTGGCTAGAATGATTTTGCAACTTAAAAATAATGCTTTTGGTAGTAACTAGCGCCTAGTTAATGGCATAAAAACCAGCCTATCTTATGTAATTTCACTCAACTAGATGAAATTTTTGCGTACTAATTCGGGCAAATGAAGTTCAGGGGGGTTAAGGCGTTTTTTCTCCGTTTTTCGTTGGCCGAGCGGGGCCTGGGCAACCGTTTAACTCTAATTATGTGCTTCTGTGTTGAACTTGAAATCTTAGAAACCGATTAGTTTTGTCATGAATGACCTTCCGGAGACATTTTGCTAACACAAATGGGTATACCATTTCCAGGGGGAGTGGGGTAGGGAATAATTGTAATTTATAGCTTGGAGGTGTTAATGTTAGGAACGTTGCGCTATGTTAATGCGAATTAAAACAAGCCTATTATATGTAATTTCATCCAACTAGATTAATTTTTTGATGTAATATTCGCGCAAACGAAGTCCAGGGGGGGGGGGGGGGGGGGGGTTAAGCCGTTTTGATTTTTTAATTTGGCTGCCATTCCCCCCCCCCCCCCATCCTGAATTTCAGCGTTAACCAAATGAAGAAGACCCCCTGTAGTTTTCCATGGGTAACATTTGGGTGAAAACCCCATGTCTCTACGATGTTTCTTTCTACCCGTAAATATCCATCGCCCTTTCCGTTTTGGCCGCAAAGCATGCTGGGACCGTTTCATTGGCTATTTCCGAGTCCAGAACTGGATTAAATAACGTTGCAGCGTTAGAATCTTAGTTTGGGTGGTAAACACGACGAACACAACCTATTGCTTGGAAATTTGGGGTAAGATATGCGAACCCTGCAAAACTGAGGGGGGGGGGGGGGTGGAAAATCATATGCCTTTCCTGTTGATAATGGAACCCTCCCCCATTAGAAGTGGCTAGAATGAATTTGCAGCTTAAAAATAATGCTTTTGGTAGTAAATACGACGAACAGAACATATTGGTTGCAAATGTGGGGTAAGAAATGCGAACCCTGCAAAACTGAGGGGGAAGGGGTGGGAAATCATATGCCTTTCCTGTTAATAATGGAACCCTCCCCCATTAGAAGTGGCTAGAATGATTTTGCAACTTAAAAATAATGCTTTTGGTAGTAAATACGACGAACACAACATATTGGTTGCAAATGTGGGGTAAGAAATGCGAACCCTATGCGTTTCCTGTTAATAATGGGACCCTCCCCCATTAGAAGTGGCTAGAATGAATTTGCAGCTTTCAAATCTTAGTTTGGATAGTAAACACGACGAACACAACATATTGGTTGCAAATGTGGGGTAAGAAATGCGAACCTTGCAAAACTGGGGGGGAGGGGTGGAAAATCATATGCATTTCCTGTTAATAACGGTAACCTCACCATTAAAAGTGTGTTGAAAGACGCTGCAGCTTTAAAATCATAGTTTTTGTACTAAACACAACGAACATAACATAATGCTTGCGAATTTTGTGTAAGACATACGAGCCTTACGAAACTAAAGGGGGAGGGGTGGAAAAGCATATGTCGGTCCCTGTTAATAGTGGTACCTTCCCCCTTTAGAAAGGGATTGAATAAGGTTGCAGCATCCAAATCATAGTTTTGGTACAAACCACGATAAATACAACGTGTAGTTTGCAACTTTTGTGTAAGATCTGTGAAGCTTAGAAAAATGGGGGGGGGGGGGGAGGGGTGGAAACCATTTACATTATTATCGTTCGCGGTATCCACTTGTAATAATAATAATAATAATAATAATAATAGTGTACTTATATAGCGCCATAGATAGATAGATAGCTAGATAGTAGGAAACTTTATTTAGACACGGTAGTTTTAACAGTAACTAAGACTGGTTTACATAAAAGCCGTGTGTAAAAATCTCATACATCAACATTAAATGATATTATTACATTCCATTGAAATCTGCTAAAAACTCCAGAGTCAGTTCTTTTAGCGTTCGTGTACGATATATTAAACAATAGTAATTGTAAGAGAGTAAATTATAAGGCGTCAAAGAAGCAGGGAGGTAGACCATTTAGCTTAGTTTTAAATGTATTTAACGATTTGCTAGTCCTCAGGTCTTCTGTTAAATTATTCCAAATATGTGCTCCTCTGTAGCCGAATCGCTTTTTACCATAATTCGTTTTGGGGAGGGACAGTTGGAATTTTGATGATGAAGCTCTTGTGTTATATGGTGTATGAACCCTATTAAATTTGTGTATTAAATACCCAGGCGCTTGGTTATTATAGATCTTAAACATTTCTATTGCTAAAAGTTTGCGCCTGCGTATTATTAATCTGTCCCAACCCAGTTCGTGAAGTATTGGGCGAGAGCTAGAATCGAAACTAGACTGCGTTATTATTCTAGCAGCCCTATTTTGGAGTTTTTGGAGTTTATTTGCGAGTTCAGTACCCAGGCTCTCCCAAACTATGCTGCAATAATCAAATTTAGGTTGAATAAATGAGTGGTACATAGTCTTGAGGGAGGACATGGGCACGTAGGGCCGTACGCGCTTGAGAGCTCCAATAGAAGATGATAATTGCTTAGAGATCTTCTCAATGTGTTTTGACCATGTCAATGTTTCATCTATGTGCACCCCTAAGTACTTAACGAACGCTATTTTAGGGATGCTTTCGCCTCCAATTACAAGGTTTGGACATGCCACATGAGAGAATCTCTGGCGAGAGCCTAGCGCTACTAATAAAAACTCTGTTTTTGTAGCATTCAGACTCAACTTGTTTGCTTTCAGCCACTCATAAATATGTTGTAAGTCTGTATTCAATTTAGATTCAATGTCATCACATGATGAACCTGCCATTGTAACACAAGTATCATCTGCGTACATTTGAGTGTCTGAGAATTTTAAGCAATCAGGAAGGTCATTTATATATATTAGGAACAACAAGGGTCCCAAAATTGTTCCCCAAAGTCTGACATTTCACCGTTGACCATACACCTTTGCTTTCGTTCGTTGAGATATATACGATCTAAACCACGCAATACTTGGAGAAGTCAAGCCGTAACTTTCTAGTTTTTGAAGCAAAACATTTAGATCAACGGTGTCAAAAGCTTCAGGTCTACAAAAACAGTTGCATTAATCAGACCTTTGTCAATATTTAACGACCATTTGTCCGTAGCATGGAGCAAAGCGGTCACTGTTGAGTGTAACTTTCGGAAACCAGATTGACATTAGTTAATAGACCGTTATTTTGCAAATAGGTATATAGCTGGTCATAGATGATCCTCTCAAATACCTTAGCTATACCTTAGCTATGCTCTATGGCACTTTACAATGTTGAAAAATTAAAAACTAAATACAAAGATCATTAAAATACATTAAAAATATTTACAGTAGACCTACATCTAAGGTCTAGTGGAAGACCATTCCAGAGTTTTTGGGCAGCAACGGAAAACGATCTGTCCCCATATGTCCTCAGGTTTGAGGGTGGTACAATTAAAAGGTACTTTCTAGCAGACCTTAAGTTGCGATTGGGCACATAAGTATGAAGCTTATCCTGAGGGGGCGACCCACGGGCAACCCACGGGCAACCCAGGGGCTTTGCAGGGGATTTGTAGCAAAAACATGCCGCACACGCGGGGCATTAGAGTGCTTTTGCGTTTTCGTCAAAATACCACGGGGACATACCCACGGGGTTTGCACGTAATCTGCTGTCTCGTCGCTCAGCGGTTTTCGCCACAGGACTCGATCGATCGATCGACGTTCTTCGATTTCTTTATCCTTGAGGTAAGTCATATCATTATCATTCAAATTAAAAGATTAAATTAAGCCATCCACTGTCGGAAGACAGAACAAAGAAATAAAGGATAATATTTGTATAAAACTATTAAGATTTTTGACACTTCTAAAACGTTTAGCTTCTAATACTTATAATGTTGCAGAGGTTGCCCCAGGGTGGGGTTTTTTGTCACAATTTTCTGCCCCACCCGAGGAGGTTTAGCATGTATTTGTCATGGCTGCTGTGACAAATGCCCCTGGGTGCCCGGGGGCCGCCCCCTCGGGATGGCCGCTGATACCGGCATTAGTGTTGAGCAAATAATTGATTGGGGGACACTAACAAATCACGATATTTTGCGATAACCGAGTCCAATAATTGTTTTATCATTCACGGCATTCAGAGCAACCTTAAGTCGCCTTTTGTGTTTTCGCTGTTTTTACTTTCTATCAAACTTGCCAAGTAATGTACCGACAGCTCAGGATAGCGAGCCATGTTGAAAAATGCAATGTTACTGCGCATGAGCAGACCATTATTTGCAGCAAAACGGTTTTGCACCGTATTATTTGTAGGCAGTTATTTGCAGTTCTCTCGGCCAATCAAAACGACGGAAAAATAATTTCAATGATAAAGAGTATTCTCTGTAAACAAACATATTCGCAGAAGTACTCAAAACCTTTCTTATTATAGGTTTCATAGCTAAAAAAAATCAAGAAAGGTTAGAAGCACTTTAAATGCCATCAACAAGACACAAGGAACACCATATTGCATCCGACAGATAACGATTCATTTCCGTTCAAAAGATGATTATCAATTAAATTTAAATTACAAAGACTCTAGCGAATATTAGTTGTGTCCAATCATTTTTGCCAGGTTTCTGCACTGCACAGAAATGCTGGATACTGAATGTTATTTGTCATTTGACATTTGCGATTACACCAGCAACCGACATATTCGATTAGTTAAACACTGGTATATAATCAAATTAAGTCGGTTGAGGTATGCTAACCGCCGTGGAAAGCGAGTAGCAGCTAACGTTTCGAGCGCTAGCCCTTCGTCAGAGCAAGTATTCTATTGGTTAACTAGCTGTATTGTTGTAATTATGAGGTTGAGGCCTCACTCGTCACTAGTTTGCTGGTAGAATGTAGCACGACTCTAAAAAATACGATAAGTACAACTCTGATAAGACCTTCAGTTGTGAGTAATTCAATGATATTGAGAATTTTAATGTTCCCTTCTCTAAAAACTCCACTTGCCGAATAGTCAATATCTTGCCGTAGAGGATAACTACCAAAATACGTAGTCAACATACCTTTACACGTCTCTCCGTCGCGATGGTAACCATCAGGGCAATCTTTCTTCTAAAGAAACGTAATCATGTAAAGTATTGAAGTTAACAAAATACAACAACTACTGAGAGTTTAACTATGTTTAAATATAAAGACATCAGGAGGAATGGCAACATTTTTATTTCACTCAACAATATAAAGTACAGGCCTCAAGTGATAGAAAATGCTAAAAATATGGCTCGGCCAAACTCGCCGCGATGTTTCACAGAACCAAACCGAAATTGCGCCACTGATTGTAACTATGTTTAATTAATGCAATTACTTTCCCTGTGGCTATTTCCTCTTCGTGTTGTCTCTTGTGAGCCTTCAAAATTACTGGTATAGAATAGCAAGCACGTGCTTTGTCACAAAACTATAGTTCCCGCGTTACCGAAGTAAAATATACCTTTAACCTTTTTGTTTTCACACGAGAATGTATAGAAAATTAAACGGAATCCATCTTGTACCATATCAATTTGATCTTACAGTCTCTAAAACGTTTGTAATCGAACGCTGCATTCTGCCGACTCCGCTGACCTCGGTGCAAGAGCAACTGGTCGGCTAGGGAGAATTTAGCCTCCTAAACAGCCGTATCCAGTGGAGGAGGGACTGAACATTGGACACGGCTGTTTAGGAGGCTAGGGAGACTTGCGCTAGAAAAAAATATATTTCCGTCGCGACACTATAGATCCTTTGTATGTGACGTCATCAAAAATCTAAACTATGAGATATATAAAGCTGTTCTTTTAATATAACTAACTTTATTTAAGTATCAAATGTTTTTAACTTTGCAACCAATTAGAGACACTAGTCCTACGATTTTACGTCCTTATCAGAGAAGACGTGAAGGTCTAACCCATTTGCAGTTGGTTCACAAAGGCAGCACCTTCTACTCAGTTATTTTAAGACCCTGAGTATTGGGTCCGGCCGGGATTTGAACCCGCGACCTCCCGCTCAATAGACCGGAGCTTAACCACTGAGCTAACCGGGAGGCGGTTATTGAAGCTTTCCGACGGAACAAGTGAAGTCGGAAAGCCTAATATTCATAACGGCTTAAGAGCATCATTGTAGTAAGGTGTCGTAGTTTTGTTTATATTGGGCATGTCATTGGTGACAAAAGGCCGGAATGCAATGGTGCATGTATATAACGAGCAACTTCAGAGAGCAATTCATATCTCGCTGTTCGTGCAGTGTCCGGAAGGCAAATTCGAGGTTGACTTCTACACAGCGCCTGGACTTGATAGCTTCGCGCAGAAGTATATAAGAATGGTAGATTCTCAACTGACTTCATTAAAAATATAACTTCAACTACACCATGAAGACGCCCTACAGTCCTTGGTCAAGAAAGTAAAGACCGCAGTGAACTCCAATACCTACGACTTCAAAAAGAAAGGAAATGAGATGACCGAGAGCACTTCAGACGATGCTTTACACGATGCTTTTCACAACTCGGCCTAGAAAGAAAGAAGTTATCCGAGGTCAAGACACGTCTAGAGGAGTGGTAAGCTCTTTACAGATAAATTAAGTTAGCAGACCAACGCAGTTCGGATTTTGCAGTAGAATACTTCTCATTAAACAAGCTGTATCCTAATAAGTTGGAAAATTATACGCAGAGATATTGACGCTTCGTTAGGAAGGGTACTTGTGTCGATTCTGTTCTTCAAGAATGCGAATACTAATTATTTGATCGATGTTACTTCGAGCTCTGCAAGGCGGAGTTAAGTCTAATTCTTTTCTTCCCTGCATGTGTTTCTACTGTGGCAAACTTGGTCAATTCTGGAGAGTCTATCCGCGAGTCTCTTCCATCAAGAACACCATGGCCACAAGCAGTTGGATACCGAAGTTACAGTCCAATCAGCAACCGGTGGGCGGATTAAGCCAACGTGGAAGAACATTATAATTATCTATTTATGAAATAATTCAATTTTAAAAGCAATTCAGAAAGGAATTTGTAGAATTTAGATAAAGTAAGCTCTGATTCATTGAGTGTTCAGGGTAGGATTGTATAATCATTCTAAGTATGGTGCTATCGTAATTTGCAGCTCTCACATTTAGTGATCAGGTTTCGAACAAGCTAGGTCATAAACTTTCTTGGAAGTTTACTAGGCCGATATGTTGCAACATTGCAAACAACCGAGAGTGCTTCACATTGCGTTCAGTTCGTTAGAAATGTTACTAAGAGCCGTATCATCGAAGTAGATTCGGTTCCATATTGTTCTATTCCTTTATCAGTAGTTAGTGCACGGAAGAAGTTTAGGCGCGTGATCAGATTTCAGCAGGTCAGTAAATTCCGTTAACCAGTACTAGTATCTTCAAAGATTTCAAGTCAAATACGAAGCTTGCCATCTTTACCTGAAATGTTTCATTTCGGCATGCAATGGTGCATGTTTATAACGGGCAATTCATATCTCGCCGTTCGTGCAGCGTCCGGAAGGCAAATTTTATTCAACTTTTAATTATTTACTAGAGAATTATTTTAAGGTTTTAACCCCCGAGACCCTGTGCTACTACATTCGATCAGGGAATATAGTCATAATATGAGGTCCCGTGGGAATTTTGTGCTGAAAGCAAGCTACCGGTCTAGAAGTGTTCATTGGGGCCTAGTAGACGGGATTTATGGGGGTTCGAAATTGTGACGTATCGAGGCCAGCATAGAAACGAGGCTGGAATATAAAACTTATAACTTCCATAAAAATGCACCGTTCCTCACCAAACGTGGCTATATTATAATGATCGATGCTCTTTAATTGTATTTAGCGGTTCTTAATTAAAATAATGGTCACGTGACCTCGTAAGCATGGAAACGAGGCAAAATAATCTATATAGGCTACATTAAATTTATAGAAACCAAAAAAAAAAGAAAAAAAAGAATTAAACTAATGCTCATTGCAACTGAGAACTTATTTTCAATAGGTGTGGTCATAAGACTCTACAGTTAGCATGAAAACGAGGCACGTTTTTGTGCAGTGAAAGAAGATAAGAGGGGGGAGGGGATGAGGTGTTGAGGTGTGCTTTTCTTGTCCAATCCTATTTGTAGTTTTTCAATAACCTTTCTTCAAAAATGATATTCATTATCAGATTATCAGAATGAAATGACATTTTTCGATCTCACTGGGCAATATCAATATTATTTATTGACATTACCTTAAAAGTGGCCTAAAATTGTTAGATTTTCCCAGATCGCGGATTTTCTTCCAGTAGAAAACTCAATCATCTTTTCTTTATGTCATTTATTTAGCATTACTATTTTATTCGTTACTGATAAAATCCTGTGGTGTTCATACTAGAGGGGAGCCTGGGCTCCAAGTGAGACCATTTATTTTAGGTCACCGGTAATTATCATCAGATGAGAGGTCGGCCATCTTTACTTACAGACGAACTAATGAGATATGCAAAGGTCAGTGGCACCTGGAAGTGTCAATTTTCAGTTGTTCATCATTTGTCAAGCAAAGAAGCAAGATGATCTTGTTCAAAGACCCAGTTCTCATGACAAAGTATTTAGTGCAATCAAATATGGAGATGTGACTGAGTTAACAGAATTGTTGTCGGTTTTGAAAGACATCCCATTTGAAGAGCTCGCAGAAAAGGTGACATGGCACAGGAAATGCTATCAGGATATGACACACTCGGGAATGTTAAAAAGAGCCAGAGAAAGATTAGAAACGGAATTAGCTGGGCCAAACGAATCGAGGCGAAAATCAAGTGATAATCTCCAGATAGAACAGAGACTTTTAACTCGTTCGAAGACTGCCCCTTATGACCGGGATGTTTGTTTCTTTTGCGATGTCCAAGCAAGATATCAGCAGCCACTACACATGGTCTCCACCGAGTCTGCCGGTATAGCTCTTTGGATGCTGCGGTAAAGAAGTTAGATGATCCGAGGTTTCTTGTAAAGCTCTCAACTGCATTGGATAGTCAAGACGCTCATGCGATTGATATCAAGTACCACAAGAACTGCTGGGCGAGGTACGTCAGGAGCGTTCTCCGAAAGTCGTCCACCACAGAAGGTCCCGGAGAGAAAACCAGTGAGATAGCAGCTAAGATCGAGTTTCTAACGATGACAGAAGTTGCTCTGAATAGTGGAATGGTTATGAACATGGCTCAGCTACAGGACGCCTTTGAAAGCATTTGTCGTGAAAACAACGTGCGATCGAAATCATGGAGCCGAAAAGCAATCAAAGACCTTATTTAAAGGGAAGAGAGTCGAGTTCCATAAGCCAAAACGGGTCAATGAGTCTGAGAGAGTCAGTGTGAAGCAATCCTAATCCTTGAATGAAAACGCTGCAAGTAACATGAGAAGCCTCTATGATGCTGCGTCGATATTGCGAAAGGCAATAAATAAGAGCGAGAGGTGGATTTTCGCTGGCTCCCTTGATACTTTATCCGATGATCATTGTCCCGAGGAACTTCACTGTTTCTTCATTATTCAAGGCCCAAACAACACTATATCTGATGAAGAAAAATGCAACGAAGTACATAAACGGGCAATGCATCTGGCCTAGAGCACGGTATCGATGTGTTTGACTGAATGGCAAGTCAAAATCAAGAAGTCCCAAGTAATCAACTCTACTCGTGAAATGCCTCAGCAGCTTGCAGTGAGTCTCGCTATCCATCAGGCAATCAGAAGCAAGGAAATTGTCAACCTTTTGCAAGGCTTTGGAATGGCAGTTGAAAACAATCGTCTTTTGCGAGTAGAATCTGATATCGAGAAAACTGTCCTTAATATAAACGGATGGAAAAGGATGGCGGGGTGTACCTCCACCCTGATATCGTGAAAGGAAGGCATATTTTCTTTGCGATTGACAATATTGATTTTGCTGAAGATACTCCTGACGGGAAGCGCACTCTGCACGGCACAGCTATGGCGATATACCAGAAGACTGACCCAGATGACGAACAACCAGAATTAAGGTAAGGCACTTTGTGTGTTTTTTACCCACGTCCTAAAAGATAATATCTTCGTTATGTCTTATCTAGGTTAGAACTACGGATAGGGTTTCTCACATCTTCAAACATTTACTAAATTCGCCGGCATGTCATTCTTTATGCTCCGGTGAGTGTTTCAAAATCCTAGACTATGCCGACACCGGTTTTCAATTAAAGATAAAAGAGGCTATATATGTCCTTTGGGAAAAGCCCTCCTTAAACCAACAAGTCTATCACGTTAATATAAAACTATCCTTGTAATTTTCACGTTCCCTTTGTACTTCATTTGTATATATTATCACTTTATTCTATTTAAACATTCCAATTGCTATCATTCAACGTTGCACTGAACATGCCTCCATCAAATCTCAGAGTTGTTGTTTTGGTTTTGAAATTTACTGTAGGTTAGACGAATCAACAGATTCCTGCCGCTCGGTAAAAAAACTGCCTGATTCTCTTACATCATTACGTGAATGTCCCGTGCCGTCTTCAATAACCAGTTGCTCCTATTCATCCCACATTTGGTCTATTGACTGAGCACGAGATATCCATAACCTTGAGCCGTGATGACTTTGCCTGGCTTTTGTCACGTACCCTCAATGCTCAAGTCGAAAATGAGGATGACCAAGCGCATGTTCCAGTGTGGTCTGGTTATCATTCGTTAGTCAATGAAGCGCTGCCTGTTACACGCGTGGGCGCACCTTTATTGGCACCTTTATTGGCACATCCTGCACATGAATGGAACACTTTGTTGACGGTCCTAATGCAAGCTCAAGACATTTCTACGAAAGTGGTTGGCCCTGGGAAGAAGACAGTTATATCTCTTGACATGGGGCTGTATCAACCCGCCAAAAATCTCCAGATCGCTCGAAATGACCTAAACCACCTTATACTCCGTCCTGGTGAGTTGCACATTGGTATAGCCATGCTGAGGACAATCGGCGCCTATATTGAGAGTAGTGGGATCGACATGTGCTGGATTGAGTCAGAACTGTAAGGCCCCTCTACTGTCAAGCAGATTCTTGATGGCAATCACGTCAAAAGGGGAGAGAAGGCGCACATGACAACCTTGTAAGCCTCGTTCACACTGTACCTGGAAGCTTTCCTTAAGAATGCACCGGAGCTGCGCCAGAGTCTTGAACATTTGGCAAGAGAAGTTAATGATGTATGTACGGATGGCACGAGAGCAAGGATGGAGAGAGCTCATCAACATTTCGTCAACACCATCAGTTCCGTCAGAGTCATCGAGAAGATGTTAGAGTTCGATGCTCCAAACTACAGCAATCCTTTGTTTGTAGTGATGCGTCACTACATGCGCATGGTGATGGAAATGTTTGCGTTCATTAGATCTGTTCGCACCGGTGACTGGGAAATGCATCTTCTCACACTAGAACTGTTTACCAAGTACTTCGTTTCGCATGATAGGATTAACTATGCACGCATGATTCCAGTCTATCTTGCTGAGATGGCCTCTCTCGAATCATCAGATCCTGAGATATACATGTATGAAGAATTCGTTAATGGAAACTGGGTGGTCAACAAGAACGAGGATGTGCAGTAGGAGCAGACAACGCCTTGGAACAGCTCAACCGCTCCATGAAGGTGTCTGGAGGACTGGTTGGCATCACATTGAATGAAAGTGTTTGAGCAAAGTTTTTCCTAATTACACCAGAGTTTGCAAGACTAGCTGAAGAAGCAAAATGCATGGCAGGTCTGTCTCCGGAAACTCCAGAACAGCATCATGCCCTTTCTGCTGCTATCTTAGCACGCGAAGAGAAAGGCGTCCATCAGCTGACGGCAACGGTTATAAGCTTTACAAATCCTTTCTCAGCCAGCGATGATTCAATTAATACTGACCTCTACAATTTAATCACCAAAGTGGTCATGTCTGAGAAAATTAAGGACGATGTGTGTCAACAGGGCCTAATAGGCAGGAAACTGTTCCATTCGTTTGTAGATGAACGACTCAAATCAGGAAAGGTGAACCTTTGGTCGACTATGAAGAAGCGAAAACTCCAGACTTGAAAAAGTAGTGGCAAGGTCATAAAGGTGAAAGCAGCAGAAAAGTCCTGGAACTCAAGGAGGACAGGTCTCTTTTCGCGCGTCTCATGATGGTTTGCAAGAGTGCTATCATGCACATTTTGGAAAAGCTCAAGGGGGAGTCTAGGAGTAGCGTTACTGATACCAATACCGAGAGTGCCGATGCGCAAGTCAAGGTATCCGTAGTGGATGGAATGGCTGATGTCCAATCGTTAGACAAGCCAGATTGGACCAAGAGTTGCAAACAGCTGGCAGAACATTTCAGCAATCGCCTCTTTAGCAAGTATGATGATAACCAGGAAATTCGCTTAATCTTCGACAGATATGCTGTCCCATCATCTCTGAAAGCTGCCACACGGACCACAAGACAAGGATCCGAAGACCCGATATATCGCATAACCGATTCCACACATATCAGCAAAGTGCCACTGAAGAGACTACTCTCTCACACGAAAACCAAGGCAGAGCTCACCGCCTTGCTGACAAAGAAGATAAAGGAACGTGCTGAGGTTATTGGCAGGCAGATTGTTGTGGCATGGGGAACGGAATGCGAAGCGACGCACAAAGATATGGGACATCTTCAAAGTGACCATGAAGAGGCAGATACGAAGATGATATTACATGCCCTCGATGCCGCTGCTGACGGTGCCACGGAATTGTGCATTCATTCACCAGACACCGATGTCCATGTACTGGCGATCAGACGATATCCAGAGATGTGTGCCAATACCTCATTTGTGACTGGAAGGAGCCAAATCATCGAGCCATTAAGTTACAGCCAATCGTTGAAGCCCTTGGTTCTGCCAAAACAGCCGCGCTCCCCACATTTCACGCCGTCACAGGAGCTGATAATACAGGTAGCTTTTCGGGAAAGGTAAAGGTGGCTTGTTGGAAGGTGTTTCATGAAGCCGATGAGTCCATCCTAAGCGCCCTTGGTAATATCGGTCGAGAAGAACAGCCCGATGATGAGATCAAATGCGGGATCGAAAGGTTTGCCTGCCAACTGTATCTACCGAAGACCGACATAACAACTGTGAAAGAGCTCAGGTGGTTCCTCTTCAGAATGAAGCAAGCACAGTCTGACAGATTGCCACCAACACAGGCTGCACTGAACCAGGCTATAATGCGCGCTCATTTTCAGTTGATGGTTTGGAACAAGGATGCAGTACCAAATCGAGAGCTGCTGTCACCAAGAGATTATGGATGGGCAATGGATAACAAGGAATGGGTACCTGTAATGACAACTCTAGCACCAGCTCCCGAAGCTATCATACAACTTATTAAGTGCAGGTGCTTAAAGGAACGATGCTCGTCCAATCGATGTCAATGCCGAAAAGCAGGGCTTCTCTGCACAGATCTGTGTAGTTGTTCTGACGACGGCGCATGCGAGAACCAGGAAAACGACGACGACGACCTTTATCAAAGTGACGAGGACGAAATTAGTGATGAGGCAGACACTGAGTAAAGATGCGTAGAACTGTAAATGGTGGTGAGTACCGTATATAGGTAATCTTCGGAAAACATTGTACGTCTTCTGTATTATGTATTTCTCAAAAGATACTGACAGGGATAAACCCGCCACAGTAAGCTAACAGTGGCTAGTATCCACTCCCATGTGTCAGTGAACCCCAGTAAGGGGTCTGTCCAAGTTCATGGATTTTTTTCAGGAGTACTAAAGAAGGCCATAGATTTCTACAGGGGTCTTCTTCACGAGACAGACTTCCTCGATAGGGGTGTGTGGATATTGCAATAATAACCCCGACTTGCAGCAATCACGGGTTTGTTCAAGCTTATTCGTAAAATTTACATAACCTGGACGACTTCTTTGTTACAGCCTCGTTTCCATGCTTACGAGGTCACGTGACCATTATTTTAATTAAGAACCGCTAAATACAATTAAGAGCATCGATCATTATAACATAGCCACATTTGGTGAGCAACGGTGCATTTTTATGGAAGTTATAAGGAGTTTTATATTCCAGCCTCGTTTCCATGCTGGCCTCCTTACGTGAAAATTTCGAACCCCCATAAATCCCGTCTTAGCAAGTTACAAAGTTGCCACCAAAACTTTTCATGTCTACTAGGCCCCGATGAACACTTCCAGACTGGTGGCTTGATTTCAGCACAAAATTCCCACGGGAGCACACTTGCTCCCAGACTAATACGTTTCCCAGAGTTTTTTTGCCTAAAGAAGGTTTTTATCTCTGGGTTTTTCGTATCGGGCGGAGCACGTTTTTAGATTATGTTATTTCCATTTAGACAATGTTATTGATGTAAACGTATTTTAGTATAAAACACGTAAGTGTGAATCATTAGTGTTAAGTCATTGGACACTCTAGCACTGTAAAAATTAATATTATACAGTTACGTGTGAAGTTATTTTTTCACCTGTAAACCGTGAAGTCTTGGACACATGTACACTGTAAGCTATTGTGATGCATGTAAAGTAATTATATCGACACAATTAAGTCGTTGTACAGACACACCTATAAGGTGTAAAGCTATTATAGATACATGTGGAGTGGCGTAAAGTCATTGTAGACACACGTATAATTATAGTCATTGTGTATAGACACACACGTAAGGTGTAAAGCTATTATAGATTCAGAAGTATAAGTCAATGTGGCACACATATAGTCACTGTACACAGACACATGCAGGCGGTAAGCTATTATAGATACACGTGGTCTGTAAATCGTTGTGGACACGCGTAAGCCGGGTACAGCTATTATAGATACTTGTACTCGTAAGTAATAATCATTGCGGACAAGTTCACGCGTAAAGTAATTTTGGACACATGTAAATCATTGTGCATAGATACACACAACTGAGGTGTTATGCTATTATATATGCATGTGAGTGTAAGTCTTTGTGGACACATGTAAGTCCTAATGCTTAGACACATGTAAGTGTAAAGCTGTTTTAGGAAAGTCTTTGTAGACACACGTAATGTACAGTTATTATACATGTATTTATGGAACTTATAGTACTTGTTTGTTTGTAAGTTACGTTATAATAAATCTACTATTGTCGTTGCACACCTCGGCGACAGTACAATAACACACTACATGCAGTTGTATTGTTGTTGATGCGGTAAAGAGTTATGAATATGATTTAGATAACGGTATTCTCAGTATTCTTAAAAAAATTACGTCGATAAGGTGATTTGTTTTTGTTACTGTATTTTGAATTTTGTGCCAGCCCAGCCGCCAGCGTGTTTTGATCAACAACTCATGTTTACGGTAAGCTAAATTCACATTTTATGATTCTTAACTAATTGCTCTCATTGTTATCTCTTATTGAGACAAATAACTAACTATATATAAAACTTTTACACTATTACACTAGTAAAGCCCAAGACTCAAGTAGTCATTAGAGGAAGAGTTAAACATAACCAGACATCGAGCGAAAAACATGAAAAAGTAAGTAAAAACGTATTTTAGCATACTTAACTTTAACTCCATTGTCAACTTAATCTCCCTTGTCCACTTAATATAACCAAGCTCAATAATCGTACCGGTTCATTCAATAAAATTCGGCGACCTAACATTTTATAAACAAAATGGCTGACGCATAGAATTGGTCGTGTGTATTTGCGTGTTGGGTTAGGCGTGGGCCCGAGGCAGAAACACGCGACCGTCTCAGATCACCTCTGGGATTTAGGTCCTAACAGACTTCCTAATCCCTGAAGAAGGGGTCTGTTAATCAGAAATACACGCTTGGCAATTCAATTCTAGTGTAGCCTTAACGTAAAAGTATTTTCACATAATTTTTACTCTAAATATTTTAGATAAATAAATTACAAATATTTTAGGTGAAATAAATAAATTGTTGTAAATAAAATGAAAATAAGGGGGGTAGGGAGAACTTCATTTAACCAATAATGGTTATAGTTATATACTAGATTAAGAGATATATATTTTTATACTCAACATTCAAAGTTCCCATACATAATTTATTCACATATCATATTTTATCAAATCATATCCATGGTATAATCACATTAATCAATTTCATACCACTATTTAAATATATTTCATAATAACCCACTCTTCAAATTATCACTATAATCTACATGTAACGCACACTAGTCTGACACATATAAACACATATAAATACAATACACATAAGATAATAATACACAAAAGAAAGAAATAAGTATGAATTGGTAATGCTTGTCTTATACAAGTAAATATACACATACCAAAATTGACGTAAATAAATTTATACAAAAATGTAACAAAATAATCTGAATATAAATTATTAGCCCAACAAAAGGGAAGGAGAGGAGGGGGGGGGGGGGGGGGGGGGGTACGTATCATTTTAATCAATAATCATTATAGTTCTACACTTATCCTTCACATAATCACATTAATCAATTTCATACCACTGGTTACATATTTCATTATAACCCACTCTCAAATTAACACTGAACATCTTCATAATAAGTAAGAATTGGTGTTGCTTGCTTGTACAAGTACATTAACACCGCATACATGTATAATACCTTCACTCATATAATATAAACTTAGACTTAGTTAACACCTTCACTCATAATAATCCTCCTAATATTCATAATAAAAACTATATTTTTTAACAATTTCACTGATACTAAATAAGTTAGAAAATAAGTAAGATTTTGGTGGTGCTTGCTTGTACAAGAACATTAACACTTAAACCTTTGAAAGTGTTTTGAAGTGAACGCTAATCATATTGATGGGAAAGACACCTTTATTCAGTAAAGTAAATTTACGGCCGCCATCTTGGTGCACCAAATTAAGCTGTATACCAACATGGCCGCCGCATACTAATTACACTAAATTGTTCGAATATTATTTGTCCAACAGTTCTGTTATGAAGTACTCTATTGCTACAAAATTGATCATTTATATATTTTTGCCTGCTCTATAGACAACATTAAAAATATTTTACTGATATAGGTATGCACAGCGTCGCGACGATTAAATGGCTGGAAACCATAGAAAAACAGGAGCAAGGTTGAGAACATGCTATTCAAGGAAAATAATTCATGCACACAGGCTACGGGCTACAATGCTCACGCTGTCAAATATGGAATAAACAAATAATGCGAAACTTTATCAATTCAAGAACGTCCTCACTAGCTGTATTTTATTACACCAGCTTTACAGAAATATTTTTGCCATTCCAAATGGGGGGTAGCTAGCCACGCCCTTCACCACCCCTGGATCCGCCCCTGATGGATTAATTGAATGCAGTGACTGCTATCTTCAATGGAATTATTACGTTGACCAAGATCGTCTAGCTAGCTACTACCAGACTTGTGGCTCTCAAGTAGAGTGAAAATCTTAAATTCTTTTATATTTAACTCTATAAATGCTTACAACATGAACAAACTCGCCTAAAACGTATTGACCATCAAAATGTATTGAACATTGGTTAACACTCAGTGGTAAAAAATCATCTCTAAGCGAAAATGCAAATACAGTTTTATAAATAAGTAATGGTTTAAAGTCATTAATATGAGAACATTGAGGAAAAAACAGTTTCATGATATATTGAAGTTCTTCATCTAATATTATTGGTAAATCCATTGCCTGACGAGGGAATTCCACGTTAAATTTCACGCGAAAAACCGATATCCGTTTTTTCAAGTGAAATTTAACGTGGAATTCTCGAGTCGGGCAATGAATTTTCTTTGAATCCCATAGCATTTAGTGATTTACGAAAATAAATAAAGAATGGAGTCAGTTAGAAAGTTGCTGAAATTCCCGACACGCGCCAGGTAAACTAACGAGCGAATAGGAATCAAGCTAAAATTAGACTGAAACTCACACGAGGTTCAACTAAAAATAAAAGTGCAGTCGTTGCTCACAAAATTTGTTTTTCGACATCAAAACTGCATTTTTATGCATGAAAACACCTGTATTTTATTTAAGTACACTTAATTTCGATCTAATCTTTACCAAGAAAGCAAAAGTGCATTAACTGGAGACAAACTTGTGAATGTTTGTGAAAGATTTAGAAAACCGGCGGCCTGTTGAAACCAATTGTCGATAAGTGACAATCTAAAACCTGACAAACCGAAGAGCTGCTGCACAAGTATATACGCACAAACTTGTAAGTATTAAGTGTTCCTTACTTTATAAGCAAATTACCAAACGTTAATGCTCAATTTCTGTCTCACAATAAATAAGCCTGTTTTTAAACTGTTGAATGTTCAGTCCACTCGTTTCCAAAATTTTCCTTGTACCACGATTTTAGTACCGTTCTGGAGTCGTGCCTTTCGTCCTGCTTTTACTATTTTCAGTCATTTAGCTTCTCTGTGTGAAGATTACATGAATTAAATCAGCAAATCCACGAAGCCCCAGCTTTTCCGTTCAAAATCACACATTTTTGCTGCAGTTGTTTTTGTCGATTCCTCGGATCAGAGTCGGTTTCTTCTTGTTCAGTCGAGGGCTAAAACATATCATTTCTCGTGAAAAACGGATTGAATAAAATATATATAATTTTCACGTTCTTTGACTACTGTTAACTTTGTCAATATCCTGGTTTGTAATTTTAACATGATTTGTCTCTGTTCGCGATATTGAAAATAAACAAAATGTTTACGCGCGCGCTTCCTGTACATCGTTGAATACAGCTTTTCAAACCGTTGAATTCCACAGAATATCAAACGCTTCGTTAGCCAATCAGCGCGCGAGTTTGAGTCGTGCTTTGGAATTATAGTGTAAATATTGTGACTTTGACAAAGTCACAATAATATTCTATTATTATTCCCACTAGGCCTGTTACAGGTGCCAACTTCCCATTCCCTATCTTAACTTATTTTAAATTCAATGTTTTTTATTGTTAAATAATTTAGTAAGTTGCCGATTATTTTTTGTAAAATATCGTGGACAAATTTAATAGGCCTCAACAAGTAAATTGTTATGATCTTAATATGTGAATGTTATTTCTTTGGAAGAAACTCAGTGCACTTTGGATTCAATACTCACTCAGTCACGAGCCTCATTGTTAAAACTAGACATAGGACATCCAACAGCACGTCAAAGCACTGTATTTCAATGTAAAAAATGCAGTTTTGCATATCGCTATCACATTACTTATTAATAAAATGGTGTTTGCATATCTGCTAGAAGATTAATGATTTTATAACCTGTATGTAAAAGACTGTCTTCGAACATATTTCAAATTAAACTTCCCTTGCAATTCGGCTTCGCTTAGTATTCTTGTAAATAAAAGGCAATTTAGGATTTTATCAAAATTATCCTATTTTATCAGATAATCGCTTTACATTCCCGAAAAAATGTCTTTGCACTAAATAATCTAAACAATTATATAACGGTTCTGTTGTCAAAAGTCTTTACTCTAGCTAGCTCATCATTCTATTTTCCGCTTATTCGGTATTATATTCGCTAAGCCATATTAAGTCAGAAAGGTTATTCTTAGTCTATTAACGTATAGCTGTAGCCTTTGATCAATTTGCCAATGTCATGGAACACATCATCATAATTACGGATTGGTAACATTTAGTATAAACATGGGATGACTAAATCGCGATGCGATATAAACATTTCATCAACATTTTATCATGTATGTGAAAAAGTGAATAAATGTTGAGGTCCATGCGACATCATCTGAGATGATTCTGTTTCTCAAATTAAGGTTCAGTTCTTTATTTATCCAGTTTTGAAGTCTACCATGCTTACACTTTACTCAATGCCATTTATACTCATCGCTGTATTCTCTTTTAAATTTTGTGTTGTTTACTTTACAAATAAATGCTAAAATAATTAGTTCGACCTTCATAAAATCGTTTCTAAAGTCATAATTTCAAGATGGTATCGATAGCAATGTACGTGAGTTTAGATTACCAATCTTAAAAGTTTCATCAGTTCTTTGTTAAGTTTTTATCGCTACGTTATTCAATAATGTTATAAGCGATTCTTCTTTTTTTTTCAACTGTTTCTTAATTATTTTATTCTTACGTACAAATATATTCCCACCAAAGGATCACTCCTGATGATTTTAGACTGCACACATTAGTTCTGTTTTACTGATCCTCAGGGCTCGTATTATTTCGTTAGATTTGCAAAACGAAGCAGTATTTATCCCAGTATTCGTACGCTTGTTTGTGTTTCATTTTACATTGACATGTATACTTAATGCAGTAATTAGGAACGCTAACCGCTCTCACCTTCGTACAGATAAACTCCAAAGATAAAAGTGATCCATCCTTTTGCCAGCGCTTGTCTTGCACTGGTTTATTGGGATCCTTTCCACATTCGTTCGAGTTCAACAGGCTTTGCATCCACTCTGCAACATACTTCTCGAAATTTTCGTCGTTATCCGAATCTTCGACATCGTCTGCCGAAGCATTTGCTCCGAGCAACAAAATGAAAAGAAATGGTAAGGTTAGTGTGATGTGGAGAAAGCTTAGCATTATTGTGATGTGCAAACACTGCAATAAACACTGCACATCCTTCTCAATACCAGTGAAAAGGGAATGAATGGTCCTTCAGAGGTCCAAACTTGTTTTGTCCAAAATAATGTAGGTAACTGGAGAACTGGCATAAATAAGTAAACAACATTTAATTAACTCTGCAAAACAGTGACTCGAAGGATACGGTTATATGTGTTGCACGGTCAATTAAAAATCTTCAACGATTGAAATAACGAATAACATTTTCGGTTCAGATAGCTTAACACATTTCTCATTTGGATAATGTGCAATAACATTTTGCAACTTCTTCATCATACAAGCCAATCAGAATAGAAAATAAACCTGATGTTTACACCTGTTTGATGATTGAAATAGCAACGAAGCTTATTCAGATCGAAACAAGGATATCTGGTTATTTTATTGATTATTTTAATTCTGAAAATCGTGAGCCTGAAATCTTGACTTAGTTTTCATTTTCATTTGAATATTTGAAATAGACTTCGGACGGTGTAATCTCCTCTTTTCTTCATTTGCTCTACAGCAGACGTTTTATGAAAGGAGAATACCGGTGCCCCAAGGATTTCTCGTCCCGGGGTGGGAGGGAAAACCCTGCGACACCGGCATAAGTTATATTAGGCGTGTTTAACATATCCAGAGAGTGTGTGTATTGTGATAGCTGTCATTTGCAGGAAACAGCCATGTGCTGATATAATAATTTGTTAACGAATGAATTGAGCTTTTGATCCCATGGGAAAGGCGTTGCCGTGGATGCTGGTCAGGCAAGCTATCTTCAAAAACACTGCTTTAGAAAGTGGAGGTGGAAAATAGCATTTACAGACAGGTGTTGCCAATACCACTACCGATCTCTTACAAGTGCCTTTAAATATATGAAGAGAGGTAATCGGCTAACTCTGTTCCCACCCAATTCAGATCATGTGATGTAAACACATTACTCTGGAGAATTGACTCTTTGAAAATTAATTTTATTCAGATAGGCATGACTGCATTTGATTAGAATTGATTAGAAGGGAACAATTCCCCAGAGTAGCATCTGTTTACATCACATGATTTATTTATATATCATAATTCGCAAAGCTAATGCGTATCACTGCGAATATATAAAATAAATTACGAAGAACAAAACAACTAAATATGAACAAAACATTGGCGGTTTGCTAGACACGTTATTCAAGTAGTGCAGACTTAAATGCACTGAGTGTCTGCATCTCGATGAAATAGTCCGGAAGCAAGTTCCAATCCTTTATGGTTCTTGAGAAAAAGCTGTATTTATAAGTATTGCTAGAACTACCCATATTAATGAAGCGCATAGGGTGACACGATCGCGTTACACGGGTAGGTTTCTGAATGTATGAAGGAAGCTCAATAGATGTCAGGCCGTTCACGATTTTATAAAAGATAATTAACCTAGCAAACTTTCTGCGCATTTCTAAAGTTGGCCAGTTCAGTTCATTCAGGAGATTCGTCACAGTCCCTGGTTCGTATGTGTGACATCCCTTCACGGACCTAACTGCCCTGCGTTGGATACTTTCGATGTTCTGTTGGTGCTTCTGTAGGTGTGGGTCCCAAGCACTAGAAGCATATTCAAGGCGAGGCCTAACAAGTGTAGTATAGGCATTCTCCTTTACACTCTCTGGACAGCTACCAAGGTTTCGCCTAATGAAACCTAATGACTGGTTAGCTTTGCCAACAATGTTGGTGATATGATGGCCCCAGTCAAGATTAGATGTCAATTCGATGCCAAGGTAGGTATGGTGTAAAACAGATCTTAAGGGGATCCCCCCCATGGTATACTGGAAGATGGTTGGTGGCTTTAACCGGCAAATCCGAAGTATACTGCACTTATCAGGATTGAATGTCATCTGCCACACTCTGGACCACTTAAACAGCCGATCCAGGGCATGCTGCAGGATTGAAGCCACTGGCTTTATGAACATTGATGTTAATAATAATAATAATAATAATAATAGGCTACATTTATATTGCGCCATATCACCACAGTCTCATGGCGCTTTACATTTTACTGACAGATCCCGTCAGTGAATTTTTCGGACTGCTTTTGGCGCCAATGGCAGCCACGCAGTTTACAATGTTGAGTGTGTGGTTATATAGTACAATGGCCAGGCTGCTGTACCGGGTGACAATCCCCTTCTCTTTTTCGAGTAGTACAACAGGTTCTTTCACGTCCCCTTCAAATACTGATTAGAAGTAGAAGGAGACATCAGGAGCTTCGCGATGCCATTAACATCAAACTCCAAGGAAGTGATGTTGGGAAGGGTGTTGATGATAGAGTTGGGAAGCTTGTGAGGTCTTCTGCTGTAAAGACAGACTTGAACTGGTTACAAAGGATTTCAGCCTTGGTCTTACTATCCATAGTAACCTCTCCCTCAGATGTTTCATGTAAACCTGCAACTCCAACATTATCCTTGCGCATTGACTTGATAAAGGACCAATAGATGGCTGGTTTTCATGTTCAGAGGGCTCCAACAAGTCTGCGACGTAGGAATGGTAAGGCTTGGATAGGTTGGTCTTAATATCTTCCCGCAGCCTTTTGAAGTTATCCCAATCAACTTGGCATTAAATTGTGATGCCTTAGCCTTGTTGTAGACCCGTTGCATTTTCCTAAATAATAATGGCCCTTCTAACCCTTAGGCTGTCATCCAGGGCACATTCCAACGACCTGAGATCTTTTTGTGTGGAACAAATTTGTCCATTACTCTGGAGATCACGGCTTTGAATTCAGTCCAATAGGTCTCAATATAAGGCACTTCTGAGTCAAGCCTGTCAGGTGGGAGGGAGTGCCTGATGCTATCCTTCAAGCCCAGCACATCTGCTTTCTTTTTGACGCTAGTAACCAAGTTCGGGTTTGTAGTGAGTCCTAAGTCCAGGATGTTATTTCCTCGTGTGGGTTTAGTCACACATTGACTCAATGAATGTTGGTGAATTGTATCGATAAATGCTTGGTTAGCTAAAGTTCCATACTGAGGATTGTCCCTTATCGCAAACTTGTTCTCACCATCAACACAATCCCAAGATATATGAGGGAGGTTAAAATCACCAGATACTAGGTTATTTGGAAGACTGGGACTAGAGGTTATTTTAGTCAGGGCCGAATCCAGACAGTAGATGGGCTCAGATAGATGATCAGGTTTACGGCACATGCATCCATTAAAGGCGCTGTGTCACGGTACTGCGCATGTGTGAAAATCTGATGATTTTTAGAATTATGTTCTAGCCCGGAACGAAATTCTCAGAGGGGTGAAATACCGATTTTTAAATCGACTTCCATCGGTGTTCTTTTTGAACTCATCCTTGCCTCCTTTGGTCATTTATGGAAATGTAAGATGTGCTTAAATAAGTTTTAATTACTTGTTTATTCAAAATTAGTCGTTGCACACTGCAACACAACTAAAACAAAACAGCAAAGTGATACCGCTTTAACCGGCTGGAGACCGCCACTGAGTACTCTGAATACAGCAGCCGAAAAACGCAAGAAATTGGAAGCTTTTTGGCATTCCAACCAGAAGCGAAGAGGGTTTGGATGTCCAGTAGAGTTCACGAAACACATGGAAACTTTTCAAGTCATATTATAAATGATATGGCAGTTTTAAACAGCGACACGAAGAAATATATATATACGGCTTAGAAACGATCGAGGCTGAAATGATATGAACCAACCGGAGTGCAAAGACTGTACGAAAAGTTAGATAAAACCTTTCTTTGCTGGCAAAACAACCTCATGAACTCAAATATGATAGCCTTGTGAGCAATCGACGTACATATGAAGCTGTAGAAGTTTATATTATCGACTACGTGAGAGTCTGCAAACATCGAACTGCTATGAAACCGCTTGTCAGTATTCGCACTTTCGTGACAAGCGAACTTTTCTACTTTCGACACACGGTCGCTAAACTGTACGAAATCTCCAAGAATAAATCCCTAATGTCCAAACTAACGGGGAAAACTGAAAGAGGAAATCCTTGTGAGCAATCGACGTACATATGAAGCTATATAAGTTATAATCGACTACATGAGAGTCAAACATCGAGCTGCTAATTGAAACCGCTTGTGACAGTTTGTTTACGCACTTTCGTGACAAGCGAACTTTTCTACTTTCGACACACGGTCGCTAAACTGTACGAAATCTCCAAGGATATATCCCTAATGCCCAAACTAAAGGGAAAAACTGAAAGAGGAAATCATTATGACCAATCGACATACATATGAAGCTCCAGAAGTAATTATTGAATACATGAGAACCCATAGAGAAAACCGATAATAATGAACACGGTATTAGTTTCACGGACATTTGTGACTTAACTGAACTCGCGCTTCAGCATAGCTTGAAATACTGTACGAAAACTCCCGTTTAAAAAATTCCTGATGCCGAAAGGACCGTAGCATCTTAAACAAGATATTCTTCTGACCAATCGACGTAGATATGAAGCTGTGAAAGTATGTTTCCATTCCATAACAGCCGATAGTGCAAACTAGTAAACTGCCACTAGTAAATTAACCTTGCGTACTTCCGCGTGTACTGAACTTTCTAGCGTCAAATGCATGTGTTAACGTTTTCAAACTTTAGGACAAGAAATCTTCCATAGTATGTTCTATTTTTTTAACAGCAAAGAACTGTATTATTAAACATGTAGAAATAAAACAATGGTGCCATTGGAAGAATTATATCATGTCAAAAGTGCATAACGAAGAAATATATATCTACGGACGCGAGCAACTCGTTTCACTTTGGTCAAATTCGGACTGTTTACGACTGGAAACAGCAAAAAATACAAGCAGGTAATGAAATATAGATACCATTTGCTCAATGCTGTTTACCTTGGATGTAGGAAAAATAAAATCCTTGTAAATCTCGCCATATACTGTGTAAAACTACAATCTGTGAATCACGGCAGTGGCGTACAGTGTGGCGTTTCCGGCAATTTATTTTGATTGATTCTCATTGGATGTTACACAATACAGCTGTCAATTCAATGTCTGGAGACTGTAACATGCGCAGTACCGTGACACAGCGCCTTTAAGCAAGCACTTAGACCCTGCAACTTGAATTTTGCACCATATAGACTCTGAATCTTCGCCTTCAAGGTGTTGGAGTCTTGACGCAAGTATACAATCCTGCCTAGTTGCGATCAAAACACCTCCACCATTGCAGTCTCTGTCTTTACGGTAGATTTCGTATTCACGAAGGCCCAATTCATCTGTAAAAATATTCCCATCAAGGTGAGTTTCGGTAGCGTTGATAATTTCTGGTTTGTGATGATCAACCAATGCAACAAAAGCACATCGTTTTTTTTTCACTTGTCAAACTTCTACAGTTAACTGTTAAGATCTTAAAGGGATACCCGAGTGAAAAACACATTGGGGCTCAAAAGAATCTTCAACATGTTCTTTGTTCAGAAAATGTATTAAAATTTGATCAAACGTTTTTAGTATTAAGAACGAGCACCTCAAAGTTGGCCCCACGAAGACATGGGCGCCGCCATCTTTGTTTGCATTTACGGAAGTGACGTCACTTCGTCCCACCAGCGTTCTCACTCTCTCACTTATTAGGTGTTTTTAGGAAGATAAACGCCTTAAGGTGGCTCGCCTGGATTTTCCAGGGACGCACCATACCCACTTTGAACGGCTGACACTCCACTGTCAGAGCTCGGTCGGGCTAGCCACTTCACCCATTTACTAGAAATAGAATAAACTTTCCAAAAATGTAGGTCTGTTTGACATCGGTCTTACCATAGCAACACAGCGTTGACGTCATGTAATTTACATATCATCAATTTTCTCGAAATCTAGACCTAAACTTTTAAAACGACCTAGTGTCCCTTGTAGACTAAATGTAGGCCTTCAAGACTGCAAAGTTTAAAAAAATTGTATGAGAGCGTTTTCGAAAGAAATTGGGTTGAATATTTTCGTTTAAAAAATAAACAATTCGCCTAACTTCCTGTTTAGTCGTCGAGAACTGTGTTTTCCGAACCGATTCAAGCGATGTTTTAGCATATTTCATATCTGTGGCATAGGACTACTTCCCATGAAAATTTCATTCCATTTGCTTTATTCGATTTCGGTTTATGGAATCATACGTAATGTCATAAATATGCTCATTTTACTCAAAATAGTAACGTATTTGCTAAGGAAGCTGTAATTCAAAAACTAGTCGATAAATATTTGTTTTAATCTTTTCACCTGAAATTCAACATGTACTACCCTGTCCCTGTAAATTTCAAGAGCATTGAATCATGTTAAGGGCGCAGAATAAAAACAAAAACATAGGCAACTTTTACATTCATCCACGCAAGCTTTATTGCTGTATCATTTTGTTTATAGCTTGTGTCTTTCCGAAATTTCTCTTTTGTCTAGATTCTACATACTTGTGTGCTTTTGAACTAACAACTTTATCATGTACGCTTGCTACGCTTCGCTACTGCCGGAGCGCTCGTGCAAATTCTGTTCTTAGTACAATGACATGCAAATTAGATAAACCATGAAGCCAGGCAGTGCGGTATGATAATGTTGATTAAGTGTATTTTTAGTAACCAGATCGGGAAAAAGTGCCCGTGACGTCTAGACCACACCTTTAGACAGAAGAATACCCGAAAACACATTTTCTAAATATTAATTGACCTATATCATTATGACGTCATATCAAAACAATATATTGTTTAAACGCTAAGGATCACGGTCATGGGAGGGGGACAAAACAGCAACAACACAAAGGAAATCGCTATCAAATGCATTTTGTAGAACGTAGAATAGCGGTAACAGCCACCAAATACGGTAAATACTGTGGGATAAACATTATTACAGCTGATATCTGGAAACCAGACAATTCGAAGTTAAATTTTCCTCAGCAGAGCAGATTTAGTTCAAAATTCTATTGTTCAAGTCGATTCTGTCCCCCTCATAAACAAGCCGTGACGTCATAATGATATAGGGTAATTAATAACGAGATTTTGTATTAGTGATATTATAAAACGTTTTGTAAGTAAATATTCTAAGTTATATTGTAACAGCGTTACAACTGACAGCATGACTATGATAATTGCATGCCATTGTTAAGAACAGAATTTGCACGAGCGTTCCGGCAGTAGCGAAGCGTAGCAAGCGTGCATGGTAAACTTGGTAGTTCAAAAGCACACAAGTATGTAGAATCTAGATAAAAGAGAAATTTCGGAAAGACACAAGCTATAAACAAAATGATAGAGCAACAAAGCTTACGTGGAAGAATGTAAAAGTTCCCTATGTTTTTGTTTTTATTCTGCGCCCTTAAAATGATTCAATGCTCTTGAAATTTACAGGGACAGGGTAGTACATGTTGAATTTCAGATGAAAAGATTTAAAAAAATATTTATTGACAAGTTTTCGAATTACAGCTCCCTTTGCAAATACGTTACTATTTTGAGTAAAATGAGCATATTTATGATATTACTTATGATTCCATAAACCGAAATCGAATAGAGCAAATGGAATGAAAGTTTCATGGGAAGTAGTCCTATTCCACAGGTATTGAAATATGCTAAAAACATCGCTTGAATCGGTCCGGAAAACACAGTTCTCGACGACTAAACAGGAAGTAAGGCGAATTGTTTATTTTTTTAACGAAAATATTCAACCCAATTTTTTTCGAAAACGCTCTCATACAATTTTTTTAAACTTTGCAGTCTTGAAGGCCTACGTTTAGTCTACAAGGGACACTAGGTCGTTTTAAAAGTTTAGGTCTAGATTTCGAGAAAATTGATGATATGTAAAATACATGACGTCAACGCTGTGTTGCTATGGTAACACCGATGTGAAGCAAACCTACATTTTTGGAAAGTTTATTCTATTTCTAGTAAATGGGTGAAGTGGCTAGCCCGACCGAGCTCTGACAGTGGAGTATCAGCCGTTCAAATTGGGTATGGTGCGTCCCTGGAAAATCCAGGCGAGCCACCTTAACTGTACCTCACATACATTGTAGTTCTTATACTTATTCAGAAGTCACTCGAGTCTTTTAAGCCATGTTGTTTTGCTGTTATTAAATGGCAGTTACGAGACCTTGTTGTTCGTCTGATAATTTCTCGCCTTCCCAATGCTTTTCTTCCTCCTCCCAGTCTTCTGAACTTTTCTCATAATGTCGTCTTCATCATAATTCCGGTTTCTGTAAGAATTCCTCTGCAATCTCGATGAAAATATATCCACTTTAATTCCGAGCGTGTGAAAATCATACAAAGACAAGTAGCCGCGATACGCTGGTGGGACGAAGTGACGTCACTTCCGTAAATGCAAACAAAGATGGCGGCGCCCATGTCTTCGCGGGGCCAACTTTGAGGTGCTCGTTCTTAATACTAAAAACGTTTGATCAAATTTTAATACATTTTCTGAACAAAGAACATGTTGAAGATTCTTTTGAGCCCCAATGTGTTTTTCACTCGGGTATCCCTTTAAGTTTGGATGGTGAATTATTCTTGGTCCTAGTAATTAATGTTGCGGCTGGTGTTGGGGATGAGGCACGCTCGGGTGAACCAATGCTAGCGATTGATGAGTCGCTCAGGGAAGAATACTTGTTCACTTGGCTGATATCAACACGGGAGTCCAGTAGAGAACTAGAAAAGTTTGGCAAACCACAGTTATTACATTCCCAAACACAGGATGAATTTGCCAAGGCATTGTAGACAATGGTGTTCATGTCCATGCATAGTTTGTGGTGCCAAATATTGCAAAAGTCACATTGTATCCCCCTCTGGTTTATATTGACCGGTTGATTACAAATTCCGCAAGGATATTTGTAAGGCCCTGGGTTAAGTTGAATATCTCCACTTAAATATAAGAGAGAGATAAATATCTTAGCCGACAGGGTTTCACTTCGTTTCGAGTCACGCTCGAAGACATCACACGCCAGACCACGAGCTCGTGCTAAACCCCGGGGGGGACTCCTTTATGTGAGGGGTACATGGATGCTCGTCGTACCTTTTAGGGGTCAAAATCAGGAGTTTGGTACCACTTAGAGTATCCACCATCAAACACATACATTTATATGTAAAGCGGTACCTTTTAGGGGTCGGGTGTCAATTGAACAAAAAAGCTGTTATCAATTTACATTTTTATTATCTTTTAGGGGTCAAAATAAGCTTGAGCCATGCCCATTTTAGTACCTCTTAGGGGTCAAATCGAAAATGTCCGACGAGCATCCCTACCCCTTTTATATGGGAGTCACCCCCCCCCCCCCCCGGGTGCTAAACCAGCTTGAATTGGTTGTTTTGACGCAAAAGTGATGTTCAGAATTACTTCAGATGGATCTCGAAGATTCTTCTCAAAGCCGAAATGACTTTTCGATGAGCGCTGAGCGCAGAATAAGGCGATAAACAGGACTGTCAACGGAGCTCGAAAAAACATGTCCGCCATCTTTGGAAACCGCTCCCAACTTTGGAAACCGCTCTGAATTGGGTGGCAACAGCGTTAGCCGATTACCTCTATTAAGATTTTTAGCCACCCAGTACAACCACGTGATTGCTTTCCTGCAAAAGACCCATCAGGGCTGCTATTTTCTTTCTACGAAATGCTAGTATTTCATAAACTTAGAAAACAATGAACTCGACTAAATAGACCAGTTCGTGGTTTATTCCAACATTTTGAAACTGGGGTGCAAACATGTCGCGAAATACAGTGTTTGTATCGGAATCCGATGCCAAATACAATCCGTAAAATCAAATTTCTGAAATGTTCTTAAGATACAAACTTAAGATACCAGGTAAAATATTAACTGATCGAAATTTGAGGGATGTAGCTGTGCTGGGAAGCTTGCAATCGTGTTTTTAGTTTTCCATACAGTTGTCTGTAACTTTTCCCGCCGACTTTGACTCGTTTTTAAGTCGTGGATGCGCGCAAGCGCAGAACACGAGTTATTGGGGTTAGTGCTCCGAGCTAATTTATTCATCGTTCTATGGTGTGTAGATCGGTTTTTCTGTGTACTCTCCGGGGACTCTCCGTTGGCTGTCCGAATATTCTTCGATTTTCCGAAGATGTATTGACGGAGTTTATGGCAGAGTCCAAGTTTTCAAATTATCGGAAAGACGCTTCGAAAGGATATGGACGTATTGTAAAGGTAATTATTATTCTGAAAGCGGCCTTATAATTAATTTATCACTACAACTATATTGTTAAGGACAGACATTTGGTCGCGTTCGTATTTACGAGAGAAGCGATCCGGAAATTTATAAGCGCATTTGGCTTAGCTAAGCAGAAATTAATGTCTTGAATGTACTGTGTTGGCAGTTTTGGGAACGTTTTGGATGCAACAGAGATAGAGATGGTAATGTACAACTGTTTTCGCGACAAAGCTCCCGGAGTCTCATGGCACGTTCATAATACATCCCTACTTGTAGTATTTAGTCCTTTAGTTTAGGTTGACAATACACGAGGCAGGAAACAACATGGCGGTTCCCAACACACCTTTATTACGCTAAGCACTCTGAGAACTGGCACAGTTCCTTAAGCATTATGCTACTTAATATATTACACTGCTTTCCCCTTAGGAGTAAGATATAAACTTACAACAGGTAACATCAACATTAGCAATAGTATTAACTACAGGTTAAGTCGGTCAACAGGTTAAGTCGGACTCTCTCTGATCGCCTCATTACATTGGGCGATGGTGTATTTACTATATCCTCGTTAAGACTAGGTTCCTTATTTTCATCTGAGAAACCGACTGGCGGCTGTGGTGGCTGTCTGAAACTGGGATAGCACTTATACTCAGGGTAGATTGCTCACATATACCACAGGGACAGTTATCTTCAACTCTCTAGTTTCATTTGGCACTTTATCATGAGCCCTAATCAAATGATCAGCATGAACATACCTAGTTTTATATCCTGTCTTAACCAGATAGTTCTGGGTCCGCAGACCTTAGCTATCCTTCCTAGAATCCACTTCTCAGTATTACTACTAGCTTGAATGTTTCTTACTCGAACTGTGTCATTCTCTGAGAACAGTCTGTCTTTATGACACTTCAAATCCTTATATTCATTCTATTTATTCTGTTTACTCTTTATCACCTGGGCTAGATCAGGTTTCACTAGACTTAAACGCGTACGCAGGCGGCGTCTCATTAACAACTCAGCTGGCATCGCACCTGTGGTGCTGTGTGGGGTGGTGCGATATCTTAAAAGAAAATCTGCTAATCTATGTTTCATAGACCTACTCTTGTTACTCGGGCTGCCTGTGGCAGCATCGAGTCTATATCTGCAGGCCGTTGTTCTGTGCAGTAAAATGTTTGCCCATGTATTAAATTTCAAGTTCACCACCAATCAGATTGCACTGTGCTGGTCACGTAACACTCTCCAGGTTAATTTATTTACATAATTTAATACAGTAAATCAAGATGGCCCGCGAGGAAATTTCTCTCTAATTTGGAGTCCCATCTCTCAAATGTAAGCAGTTTAATGTTTTATTTAACTTCACTCGTGCGAAAGCCTTCCAACAGGCTCAGGATATTTCAACTGGCGCTCTTGTCGGAGCCGAATGATCGCGTTTTTTACCCAGATGGCCAGTGAATTTATATACGAGACGACGACCTGAAAGGGCTGCATGATGAAATCTAACATTTCTCGTTTAAGCTTCTCTTCCGCCACGGCTTTGTTATTTGATCTCTGTGGATTGGTATACTCAAATATACTGCACAACACCATACAACTGAATAAGAAGTCTTTAACAAAGCCAAACTCAACTTCAACTCAAGAGCAAAGCTGAGAGGGAAAGTGAAACTGAACAGTGTCTTGCTAGGTCATGAAGGTACGGTGAGGTTGAAATCATTGCGTGTTTATATCTGCATTTCTTTGTCGATTCTTTGTGATAGTTATAGTGTACTTGTTTACCAAGTCTATTTACGAAGCAATATTCAACTCTCAAGGTAAACAAGAATCCTCTCACGGCCGAGGTTTTGGTTCGAGAAATTCGAGAAAGGCTTCCAACAGTTCCCTTTATAGTTCTGTAATATAATGAGCAGACTGCAGTTTTGGGAAGGAGGTAAAAGCTTTTAAATAGAGATAAAAGCTTTTAAATAGAGATAACCAACAGGCATTTCAGTTAATAATCTTTAATCCAACAATACTAATATGGACGCGATCAGCGAGCTGCGATAAAGAGCCGCAGGGTAGAAAGAACAGTAGAGAAATATAGTGATAGCTCCATCATAGGTGGACAGGTTACAACTTATAATATGGGACAAATATAAACATACATTTGAGACACTCATCTAATAGTCGTCTGAACCTGCAGAACAGCAGACTAAATTGTAAACGTGCATTACATGAATAAGTAGAGGTCAACTTCTTTAATTTACATACACGAGAAAAACAAAAATATTAAATTACATATATATACTAGGGGAGCAGAGAATGAATGTCACCGCGCTACCGGCCACTCCTAAAGACAGCTAATAATTCTTCCCTTCGGTTATTACTAAGAGGATTTCAAATGAAAGTGTATTTCATCTTCAATCTCATGTGGCCTGAGTGAAAGCCCAGATGGGCTCTTGTTTCCTTCTAAAACCTGTTTGAGTAGTGCCTCCTTTACTACTCTCACCGATCTTTCAGCAGCACCGTTTGATTGTGGGTGGTAAGGAGGAGTGTGTTTGATGCCGTTTTTGTACATGACCTCAGCAAATTCATTTGAAACAAATTGTGGCCCATTGTCAGATACCACTTCTTCTGGCAAGCCGTGTTGGGCAAATATAAACCGTAGCTCATCTATGGTGTTCACTGTGGTGATTGAGGTCATATATGTGCTGTACTTCGATCCATTTCGAATGACTATCAACCACCACTAAGAAATTGTCACTGCCCTTTTGACAAAAGTCAATGTGGATGCGCTGAAAAGGTCGCGTGGCCCATTTCCATGGTATCAAAGGAGCACTAGCTGGGGAGCTCCTTACATTCTGACAAACGGTGCATAATCGTATTTCTCTCTCAATTTCTTAATCCATCTTGGGCCACCAAACGCAGGTACGGGCTATTGCTTTCATTGCACAAATACCAGGGTGCTCCAAATGCAATTCCTGTAGCATTTTCTCTCTCAATACTTGGGGAATAATTACCCTTGAGACCCACAGAATGCAATTCTGTTCACAAGAATGCTCGTGTCTACGGGTGTAGTAGGGTTTCAAATTTTCCACTTTACATTCTTCTGGCCACCCCATCATGACCCAATCCAGTACTTTGCTAAGCACCGGGTCCATCAATGTGGCCTTCCCAATATCCTTTGCGGTTATTGGGAATTCTTTGTCAATAGCACTTACTCTGTAGATTTCACTTTCACTGCCCAGCTTAGAGTCTTCATGGGGCAATCTGGAGAGTGCATCGCAGTTGCTGTGCTTATCAGATCTCCTATATTCGATTTGATAATCATATGCTGAATGGATGAGAGCCCAACGCTGCATACGGGCGGCTGCCAGTGTGGAAATTGCAGCTTTGGGGCCTAAAATAGCTAATAATGGCTGGTGATCCGTTATTAATGTGAACTTCCGTCCATAAAGGAACTGGGGAAACTTTTTAACCCCAAATATGATAGTCAAGGCCTCGCGTTCTATCTGGGCATAGTTTCTCTCACTCGAACTAAGTGTACGAGAGGCATAAGCTATTAGCCTCTCCTGGCCATCGTCCATCACATGAATAAGTACTGCTCCCAAACCATAACTTGACCGAGGCATCGTTAGCTAACCTTAGCGCACGATTCAGGTCATAGTGGACTAACAGCGAATCACTGGTGAGGCCCTCCTTACAGGTTACAAAAGCTTTCTGACAGTCCCCTGTGTGGGGTGGTGCGATATCTTAAAAGAAAATCTGCTAATCTATGTTTCATAGACCTACTCTTGTTACTCGGGCTGCCTGTTGATTCAGACGCCGTTCTTTTCATGTATCTATAAGTGAAACAATTAAGAACGGGTCATGAAAAGTACGGTGTTTGAACTGGGCCTTTAAGAAAGCATAAATATTTAACCATGCAGTTATGAAGTAGAAGGCTTTTATTGCTAGTAGTTTTCTTAAAACTAGAGAGCATATAAAATGGTCTCTAAATCACCTCTGAGCAACGATATTACACTACCCATGTAACGCTCGCACGTTGCGTCTTATCAAGTGTTCTCACATACAGCATCTCTCCTTTTTCATTTTCCTTCATTACTGCAAAGATATGAATTGAAAAATGCTCAAGTTGTAAAAAAACAAAGGCCTAGAAATATTGCCACAAATCCCGTATGCTTTGGTAAATAATTAATATGGTTAATTGATGTTAACGCTAAGCTAAAGAAACCCAATAAAGTGTTCAATTGAGAACAATATACCAAATTTGGTATTTACATTGATCAAGGGAAATCTTGTAGGACGTAGCCTGCGTCGCATCCGAACTAAACCCCGGTTAAGTCCGTCTGCGAAACAGCGACAGAAAGCTTGTTCTAGACCCCCAACGAAGTACCAGGATATATGTAGTCGATTCTGATTGGCTTTTAGTAATGTTCATTCTTACACGTCTTCTGACTGGCCATTCAACTGTCACCAGTGCGACTGACGGCTAATTTACATTTCAAAATGTTTCGGCTTTTATACACGTCGAGAAGAGCAATGATATTTGTACAATATCAGTTTGAAATCGAGAACAAGAACAGTTGACCGGAGTTGAGTTCGGATGTGGCACATACTAGATATTTCCAAGCTGCATGGGAGTTTTCTTTGTGTGTTCCTCGAACGAGCATTTCGTCGTGACAGATTCTATTTAATGTGTTCGGCAAGTTTCCTTTCATGTCGCACTAAACCACGGGCAGCCTATTACGTTACATTACTTCAAAACCTGACCCGAAATTGAAATAAACCTAACCTTTTCCGATAGTAAAACACAGGGAAACGACGACAGAGCTCGTCTAGGGCGAGAAATCTCAAGTAAACAGCTGACCACGTGCAGACGAACAGTCTCAACCGAGCGGCCTCGGACGTGACATGAACTGCCCATCATAACAATCTTTGAGGCTGGTGACAGTTGAATGGCCAGTCAGAAGACGTGTAAGAATGAGCATTAGTAAAAGCCAATCAGAACGCGTACTGAAATCCAGGTACGCTGCTGGGGGTCACGGAACAAGCAAACCGTCGCTGGTTCGCAGACGACAATAACCAGGTTTTGTTCGGATGAAACGCAGGCTAGTAGGACGTAGCTGTGTACATCTGATTACAAGTCGTGAAAGTGACGTAACGCGCGCGGTTATTGACGAATTTGGGAACGCTTAATTCAACTATTCTCTTGTTCATTTGGTTTTAATTCATGGCTCGACCGCCGAAAGTCGCTGTTGTATTGCAGATGAATAAAAGTAAGGTGAGACCTTTATTGTAATGACATGAAGATTTTCTGGCTCAAACATAATATAATTAAAGCGGGATTTGCGATTGAGTAACGAGTTTGCGATAGTTTATGGTATACGCTATCTATACACTCTAAAACCGGTCTTTGCCGTAAGTGATGGTTCGTTCAACTCGGCAATTTCAATTATCTTCTAGTTAATGTGCAATACTCTAGATTCTCTACTTTTTTCACTTTAATTCCCTCTTCTTGTTTCTCTGTTGCTTATATTTATTTCATATAGATGTTGATATTTGCTCTTAGCTTGAGCGGCGAACAGGGTCATTGCACTGGCGATGGAATATCCATTCTCATCTTAGATTTGCTAATTTCCCGACATAAATTCCCGTGTTCGTCGCTTTGGGTTTCGAAGCCTTACGGACAATGTACCGATTTTGTTTGCTATTTTCATCGGAAAGCGAAACAGTCCGCAAAACATCTGAATGGGAAACAGAAACAAATCTCAGACGGGGCAATGCCATAGTGTTAATACGTTTCGAGAAGTCTTATCAAGTTTTCTCACATACAGCATCTCTCCTTTTTCATTTTCCTTCATTACTGCAAAGATATGAATTGAAAAATGCACCAGTTGTAAAAAAACAAAGGCCTATAAATATTGCCACAAATCCCGCATGCTTTGGTAAATAATTAATATGGTTGATGTTAACGCTAAGCTAAAGAAACCCAATAAAGTGTTCAATTGAAAACAATCTAGCAAATTTGGTAAGTAGTAGGGACCGAATTAAGCCTCTTTTTTTAAGTGGAATCTCATTAAATGAAGTGGATTACATTATCTATTGTCTTTTCTCATAGATTACTTCATCTATTGTCTTGCACTCATGAATAAAATGAAGATTTTTAAGGTGTTATGCTAATTTTTAAGGCGCTCATGAATGAAATGGGGGTGAATAAATTATATTTTGTCTTTCCGCATGAACAAAGTGCGGCGCTCTCAAGAATAAAGTGTGGTGGTTTCTCATTATCTATTACTCCTTTGGATGAGGTCATCGATCTATTCGGGCATGTTTGGGCAAAGCCTATTGTTTGGAGGCGCTATAAAGCTAGAACCAATTGGCCCTGAATCCATTCGAAATTGAGCAACAACAAGATCGATCGTCTCTGAAACCATTCGAAATTGAATAAAAATAAATAAAACATACCTCGCAATATCTAAAGCCCTTTGTAGTGTAAATAGTAACAACAAACAACTCGTGATAGGCTCTAAACTGTCTTTATTATTTTCCTTTACAGGTAAATAACTCAGAAGACAATTGTTTACAAAATCCGCTATGATTCATTAGAGAAATTTTGCTATTGTTCTTAGGGATTAGCGATAACTGAAGAGCCTATTGTTTTTAGAAAAACTCTTGTGATGCAAATTCTTCTCTAAAACTGAAATATAATTACCATAATCAACAAAACAAACTACTCGGAACAAGATTTTATTGATTCAAACCATGATATATAAGCGATACGATTTACAATGAGGCATAAACAATTAAAGAGGTTTATTTACAATCAGTCCTCGTCGTCACTTGTTGGGTGATAAGTTTCTTCCTTTTTACTTTTGGGATGAACATACCGTACTGTTTGACAATGTTGGCATCGTACCAAAATTATCTTAACCGACTTGGTTGTCAATGGAAACGCATTCTCGCAAATGGTACATGTGGTGATGGCATTCTTAACAATCGGGTCAAGTAAAATATCATACCATAGACATTTGGGGCAGCCAACAACACCCGTTGCGTGAACATTGGTAGAGTTACAATGATCACAAGAGGCATTGATTTTATTTTCGTTGTTATCTTCACTGTCCTCTTCATCACTACTCTGTTCTTCCTCGTTTGCAATAGTACTATCTTGGTTTTCGGCATCACTGTTATTGTCACTGTCCTGAGACTCGTTCTCATTTTGACTCTCTTCTTGCTCACTGCTGCTAGTTTCAGGCTCCTTTTGCTGGTATGTTTTTTTTCTTTTTCGATAAGATCGCTCAAAACCTTTTTGTTGTGAATTAGACGTTTGTTGATTCCTAGCTCAGCAAGACCCTCTATAAATGTATTGAGAGCGCGAGGTCTCAGCATATCCTTATTATAGGGAAGTAAAACATATTCTACCAGGGCCGCTATATTCGTCACCGGAATTCTACCCTTGCTACGAAGCAATTCTCCTCTTGGCGTCCAAAATAAAATATCCTTAGAAGAGGCCATACTATGCAATAAATCCGAAGCATCTTTATGGAAGATGACTCTCGGAAGATCATCCAAAACATCTTTAATTATTGGTTCCTCTTCATCCTCACTCTCATCATTCGAGGTCTCACTTTCGTCACCTTCCATGTCAATGTTTCTCTTTATGTTCACCGCAGAGTGACTTCAGTAGCAAATGATCTTGAAAGACCTAAGACTCCCTATTTATGCCATCAGAAGCCCAGTGAGAATAGGGGCTAACAAATGTTCAATAAATCCACCTCCCTCTTGCACTAGTAGTTGCTTCTTTTCTTTGAATGGAACCTCTGGATCCACGAGTGTATAAATAGATTATCTGTGTGGAGTTAGTCTTCGCCTGTCTTCCTCACTGATAGGTACATATCCTCTAACAACATTATGTGTCGCTTGGACGAGCGAATGTACTTGTTCTGGAGATGCCGTTTCGAGGAGAAATTGACGTTGATGGTCGGGGCAAGAAACTAAGAGATGGAGAAAGCCACGATTTATCTTTACTGTACGAGACATGGTTGAAACTGATCTGCGATTTGAATGCGCTAGGATATTTATAGCGCTAGGGCAACCGATGGGTGTTGAGGGAAGCGGCCGTTCAGGGCGGCGGGCGTTGGCGGGCGTTGGCGGGCGGCGGGCGTTGGCAGGCGGCAGGCATTGGCGGGCGGCGGGCGGGCGTTGGCGGGCGGCGGGTTATTTTCTCAACAAGTACGAAAAGGCTGTTAGGAGACCGTATTGTTATTTGTTTGTCGACTTAAAACCAAATACACCGGAGGGCTGTAGGTTAAGGACCAATGTTTTACCCGGTGAACAGCAACAACCACAAGAGGTATCTAACGAGGATAACGTTTCTAACGTACTGCGTAAGTACGTCGAGCAGCGGAGCTTTACAATTTCCCCGCAAGTACAAAAAATGCAAAGCTTGAAGGATGATATGAATAGGGTATTAAACCGTAATGATCTCAGTCAGACCCAGAAAGCAAGAAATTATGTCCAGCTTCAAAACAACTTTATGAGGTATAAACACCAAATGAGTCACTATCCTGTACCTCCTACAACTCTTTCACCTGGTATCGCAACCCAACCCCAAGAACAAGAAATAGCCGATACACCCATCACACCGCAACAAGTATACCTACATTCAGCTGAACCAGCCACAGTGCCGTATTCAGCAAAAGTATATCAGTCCCCAGACACGAAGATTTCTTTGAGCTCACCAACCATACCGCCACAATTACATCTAGATTCGTCTAAACCAGCCACAGTGCCCAATTCAGAGAAAGCCCCCATTCCCTAATATTTCTTTGTCTTCTTTGAACTCATCAACCAAAAAGCTTCTCTCCTCGCTACGAAAAAAGAAGAAAACGCCGACGTTTGGAACTCAAGAATTACTTGGATGATGATACCGAAGAAAGTCTTGGACCTTATCTAAAAGCCGATCGGATCAGACGATCAATGCAAATTCGGAAGCCTTATCCCTACAAGTATTAACATTGTAAATCTTATCGCTTATCGTGGTTTGAATCAATAAAATCGTGTTCCGAGAACTGCTGCGATCTCATAAGGAAAACGAACTGTAAATAAGTGTTTTTGAGATTGAATAAAGTTTGTTTAATTTATCTGGTGGTTTGTTTCTATTCGCATGGTAATTATAGCTCCGTTTTAGAGAAGAATTTGTATCTCAAGAGTTTTCCTCAAAACAATAAGCCCTTCAGTTATCGCTAATCCCTATAATAACAATAGCAGAGTTGATATAATGAACCATACCGGATTTTGTATACAATTATCTTATGAGTTATTAACTGTAAACAGGAGCCCATTACCAGGAGCGTTCCTCTGTTATGGGTTGGGTCCCCAGCACAGAGGTAGATGAGGCTATTTTTAGATTCGAAATTCCCGCGAAAAGAGGTTGCCGCCATGTTGGTGTCCTTAAACAATAGATCCCTCGTTAGCTTCTTTTGTTGGGGCACCAACATTTGAATCTCTGGGGATTGAGTGAAAACCAGCAATTCGAATTCCCGCGTTGAAAGTGAGAAGAATGATAATGAGAAGTGACGTTAGCTATCTGATTGGCTAAGAATAGCCTACCTTTGTTCTTTTTCGCGCGAAACGCAATGCTAAAAATAGCCTCATCTACCTCTGTGCTGGGGTACAGACACAGTGGAGAAGATGGACGCTCCTGGTAATGGGCTCCTGCTGTAAAGGAAAATAATAAAGACAGTTTAGAGCCTATCACGAGTAGTTTGTTCTTACTATTTACGCTACAAAGGGGTTTAGATATTGCGAGATACTTATTACTTTTTTTCATTCAACTTCGAATGTATTCAGGGCAGATCGCTCCTGGTTTTAGAGACAACCCCAAACAATAGGCTTTACCCAAACATGCCCGAATAGATCGATGACCTCATCTACCGCGGCTCCCAGGCTCTGGAACAAGCTACCTTTAGACATCCGTGCTTCTTCCAACGTTGAAACGTTCAAGTTAAAATTAAAAACGTTTCTTTTTAAGAAGGCCTATTGCTAATTCATCATTTTTATTGCTTATTTTTAGTATTCTTGCGAATAGTCTAGAGAAATGTAATGATTTGCTTATTTCTTTTCATCAGTTATGTTAGTCACATTTTTAATTTTTAATATATATATACAGACATTTTCTGTAGAAATTCATGTAAAGCGCCTAGAACAGCAATGTATAGGCGCTATATAAACTCATTTATTATTATTATTATTATTCACAGAAATAATACTTTTATTGATCTAGTACGCCGCATTTTATTCATGAGCCCACCACTTCAATGAGCGCGCAACTTTAATTTATGCATACACCATAAAATTAGTATTCCGAATTAATGTATACGCCCTAAAAATAGGGCGTACGCTCTAAAAAAATAATTCCTTAATTAATTCAATGGACAATAGGATTGTGACGTCATCCGAATTAATGAGAGCGCCCTAAAATGTAGCATAGCGCCCTAAAAAAACGGCTAATACCATCCCTCTCCTACTACTTGACTGTATAACATCTAAAACCTTGATCAGGCATTAAAAGTGCATGCATGGACCCAATTTGTAAAAACCTGAAAACAGTTTCATTCACAAGGAGAAAGAAGTGACAGAAGACTACTGCTTCAATTTGAATTCTATTATGCATTTTTGGTGTTTTTCGGTATTCTCTCACTTTAGAAAATCCATTCTTGTAGTCCCGCCTGAAAGTCATAGCATAACTCAAGTTGGTTTGTGCAGTGATTATGCAAATGTTATGAGCCTGCAGGTATCGTGCCTTCATCGAGCCTTGGATCGTGCTTTCATCGAGCCTTGGATCGTGCCTTCATCGAGCCTTTGCCTGAATATTATCGTGCCTTTATAGAGCCCTAATGGTGCCCCATCGGGCCTAACATAAAAGACACGATCTAGAACTTCGAAGGCTCGATAATCGTGCCTCGACGCTCGATTCGAACATCGAGATCCCGAGTGCACGATACGCGAATTTGGCAATTTTGTGCATTTAAAATGGCAGTCTAACGCTATAAAATGGATTGTGTTTGTAAAACCATCAACAAACCACAAAAAAACGAAGTGCAAATGAAACTATAGTTAATGTGCATCACAAATGTATAACATTTTCCCATATGTTGGGGCTCGTTTCGAAGGTGAGCTAAAATTAAGTTGTTTGCTTTAGAAAAAAAGTGATTTTAAAAATCGTTTCGAAACTTCAGAAAACGATTTTCACTCCTCTTGGTGCACACGAACAACATCATCTTCCTGTGAAAAATCAAGCTTCAACATTAAAGCATAGTGAAATGATGACACTAAATCTAGCGTTAGACTGTAAAATGTGAAAAGGTGATCACCAACATTGTGCGCGAGGCCTTGTTCGCAACTAATTTATGCATCGTGAAACGGCTATCTGCTACGTCATCAGTATGGAATGTTCTGCCTCGCTCCCCAGACGTCTCTTTCGCGAGTGGGGAGCGATAAGAGTCGGCTTGTTTCCCAGGCTAGCAAAGTGACGGCTCTTTTTAAAGCAGGCGAAAGAAGCGATCCAAGTAACTACAGACTCATTACTATTCTGCTAACCGTCAGTAAGATTCTTGAAAAAGCCGTGCATACACAGGTCTATGCTTATCTTTCAGATAATAATATGTTAACATCTAGACAATTCGGTGTTAGACCCAATTGCGCTAACGCATTTCACTGACCAAATACTGGAAAAAAATGGGCGTGGGTTTTATTACGGGCGCGGTCTTCCTCGATCTGTCGAAAGCTTTCGACACCGTGGATCATTCACTTCTACTAAATAAGCTCACTAGTTTGGGCTTTTCGAGTCCCGGTGTGGAGTGGTTTAAATCTTACTTGTCCCAGAGAATGCAAGTTACTTCAGTTAGTGGTGTCAGCTCATCAGCCAAGCACGTACCCGTTGGTGTCCCACAGAAAGCGTATTAGGGCCCCTCCTCTTTATCATCTATATTAATGAACTGCCATCTTGTGAGAGGTGCTGCGATGTCTCTCTTTACGCTGATGATACAGTCATATATTACTCTTCGAACGATGTAAAGGACCTTACAGACAAATTGAACTCGGACCTGAAGATTTTTAGCAAATGGTTTAATGACAATTTATTAACTCTTAACGAAGATAAATGTAAATTTGTAGTTTTTGGTAGTTTACGTAAGTTAAGTTCCTTTAGTGGTTTATCGCTAGAGATAAACGGTTACCTCCTAGAACGGAAGGAATCTCTAATTTTAAATACCTCGGTATACAAATACAACAGAATATGAGCTGGGCTGAACATATTGATGCCCTAAGCAAGAAAGTTTGTCAGAGGCTTGTAGTACTTCGCCGTGTGAAAATCTTGCTGCCATTAGATGCCCGTATCACACTGTATAATAGCCTTATTTTACCTTTACTTAACTATGCTGATTTAGTATGGGGCGACAAAAACAATGTAGTTCTCATGGGCCATTTACAAATTTTACAAAATAATGCTGCCAGAACAATCTTAGACCTACCTAGATACTCTTCAGGAACACAAGCTATAGAACAACTACAATGGCAGCCGTCACAACCATCGCTGTATAGCTATTTTTAAGTGTTTGAATAACTTTATTAATTTTTACTTTAATCTTAAAAAGAATAATGCATACCATAATTACAATACGCGCCACAGTGGAGATTTACATCTCCCACGCGTCCGCACAAATTGGGAAAAGCAGCGCTTTTTGTTCCAAGCAATCGAAGACTGGAACGCATTAGACCTCAATTCGAAGATCGCTGAGAATTTGATCGTTTTTAAAAGTTTTTTAAAGTAATAGTCTAACATTAGTATTCTTAGCATTTTAGCTCTAGTTCTTAACCTTTTATAATAACCTTTTAGTCTTCATTATTACTTTTAGTTATGCAGGACCTCCCTGAAAATCACAGTGAGGGAGTTTTTCCTGTAGAAATATTGTTATTATTATTATTTAACAAACACTTTTTCCAGGACGACTTTAAGGGTTACTTCACAGCCAAAACAACACCTACTGCGGAATCGTTCACGGCTATGATAGTTTGAGTTCCAGAGCGAGCAAACAGAAATAGAAGACACGTCTCATTTTAAAGCTCAAGATTAATTAAATTCGTTTTTGCATTTGTTCATGATGCGCGAGCGTGTTTTACATTGTTATGTTGGTTTTCATTTTCACTTTACAAACGCTTCGGCTTGCGGTAATTTTGTAAGGAAGGTGGGGACGGCTTCCCTGCACACCGCCGGGCAGCCAGAAACAGCCTTTTCCTTAATTAACGCTATTGTTTCACACTTTTTTGTTAGTTGTTATCTAATGGAAGTAACATCAACAACGTTTGTAAAGGAAATATGTTTTGTTTACTAACCGATCTTCAACTTAGTATTTGTAGTCTTACGCACTTTCTTTACTAAGTACCCGACTTTTTTCATTGCGTTTCCAACGCGGGTACAATAGGAAGAAGCCAAACCATATACCATACTATGTAAAGTTTCCTCGAATTGGGAATTTTGAAACCCTAAATCTAGCAAGCGAATTTGTGGCGCCCAGATGCGTTCTAGAATGCGTTCTATAGATTTATATAAGCATAACATCCGGCAGATTTCAACGAAAAAACGTACACGGGTTAGTAAGCCTAAGAAATACGACAATTAGTCGAAGAGAAAATTACCCTCAACGTCACACATTAGCCATTTCCCCTTCTAAATACTTCGAAAAACACCGATTTTTAGGTCAGAATATATAAGGTTATTAATACGCGGAAAACTTTTATATTGAGCAGAAATGATCGAATGATATCTCTTCTACTAAAATCCGTTGGGCCTAATGCATACGGTATTTAGTTTTTCCGCAAATGAGTGAAACCGTAAACTCCCTGACGCGTTTCAGACCATTTCTTTGTAAATTTCATCACGATTCATTAAGTAGCTTTTAAATTTGGCGCTAATGACTATAGAATGTCCCGCATGCATGTCGTGCCATTCTGCCCGATGTATATTGTTATTTATTGAAGACATTTGTCAAACGAATTAATCTGCTAAATCGGAACATTTCACTTGATCCTGCAGTAAGGATTAAAAGAAAAAGTGCCGTGACCAGGATTCGAACCTGGGTTATTGCGGCCACAACGCAATGTCCTTGTAACCTCTAGACGATCACGGCGCGCCAACCAGCTATTGGGTTATTGAAGGAAGGTTATTTATTGGTCTGCTACATACTCATTGAACAAAGTCCAATGAATTAAGCGATCGTTCGCTCCCGGAACCAATCAGTTCGTTGGAAATCGTAGGCTTTTATGTGTATTATGAGGTGATATGATTTTACGAGGTGCAAGGCAACCGAGTACTTTGTCTTGTGCGTATATACTTATGCAATAATATTTTCTTATCTTCCAACTAAAGTTAGCAATCGGGAAAGATTCAACATTCCATTGTGCAATCTTGAAAGCTGGTGCCCTGAAAACAAACTTCGCCGTTCTGCCTACCAATTATATTGCAGTTGTTTCTTGAAGTATCTCATTCCTCAAATGAATAAATCTGCTAAAACGGAACATTTCACTTGATCCATGCAGTAAGGATTAAAAGAAAAAGTGCCGTGACCAGGATTCGAACCTGGGTTATTGCGGCCACAACGCAATGTCCTAACCTCTAGACGATCACGGCGCGCCAACAAGCTGTTGGGTTATTGAAGGAGGGTTATTTATTGGTCTGCTACATTCTCATTGAACAAAGTCCAATGAATTAAGCGATCGTTCGCTCCCGGAACCAATCAGTTCGTTGGAAATCGTAGGCTTTTATGTGTATTATGAGGTGATATGATTTTACGAGGTGCAAGGCAACCGAGTACTTTGTCTTGTGCGTATATATACTTATGCAATAATATTTTCTTATCTTCCAACTAAAGTTAGCAATCAGGAAAGATTCAACATTCCATTGTGCAATCTTGAAAGCTGGTGCCCTGAAAACAAACTTCGCTGTTCTGCCTACCAATTATATTGCAGTTGTTTCTTGAAGTATCTCATTCCTCAAATGAATAAATCTGCTAAAACGGAACATTTCATTTGATCCATGCAGTAATTATAAAAGAAAAAAATATTCCGCATCTGCCGTGACCAGGATTCGAACCTGGGTTATTGCGGCCACAACGCGATGTCCTAACCTCTAGACGATCACGGCGATGGTATTAAGCAATGCTCGGCTAAGAACAATAGCACTGAACGGCAAGGAATGTGAAAAGGTGTTAATTTTCTATTCTCCTTTCTCGTAATTTCATTGGTTGATACTCATAAATTCAATAGAAGACCATCGAAGTAATGCACTTTCATTAGATAACTTTTGAAGTTTTAATTTTGTTTCGATCAAACAAACTATGGTTCGATTTCAATGAAAGTCAACCGTGAGGAAAGTTCTCACATTTGTGATGCAAATACATTTTGTCTTCCCCCTTTCCTACAGGCTGGATGGTATTTTCGTTAAGTATTAAAAATGACCAACAAGACACAGGGTGCTTACCATTTGACAAAAAAATCCGGTTGGGGTGCCCGATGGATAATGGTAAGCAGATTACCAATTGACCGACATACCGGAAAGAATAGCTCTTACCATTTGATTTCTATATGGCGGATGCGAACTTGATGATAGCGCTAATGTTTAGTGAAGATTTTGAGATGGATAACGTCCTTAGCGACGACGAATAATTTATCAGTGTTTTCTGTTTTGGGTACATTCATATGAGGAGAAACTTAAATCGCATTGATGCCAAATGTTGTTGTCAAATAAGAAGTCCTATGAAAAATAAAACAAGCTTAAAACAATTACATTTGAGTTGGCGGGAAGCTTGAAATTCACGATGTTTTTATTTAGTGTTTACCTCCGATTTGCCTTCGGTTGATTCATAATTCATCTCTCAGCGATCACCAAAGACCGCCTGGGAATGCTTCGTGTTGTAGACATATCTTTTTATTATAGTTCTTTCTTTTTTTTCACCGGTTTTTTTCGGATAGCGTGTTTTCAGTTTTCCATACATTTCTCTGTAAATTTTCCCGCGGACTTTGACTCGTTGTTACAGACAAATGTGTGGTAAACTGCAAACACGATTGCACGCTTTCCAGCGCAGCTACATCCATCAAATTTTAATAATCTTGTCGGAATCTGAACCGCAAACTCTCTGACTCTATAACGGGACCTTCAGCGTGTTGGTTTTTGTGGAGGGACGTAAACCGGAGGACCCGGAGAAAAGCCCTCGGAGCAAGGGCGTGATACCAACAAACTCAACTCACATATGCCGATATGGCGCCGCGTCCGGGAATCGATCGATTGGCCTCGCTTTCGAGTGCCACAGGTAACCCATCCATGGAACTGAGTTATCCACAATCTATCTTCCTAACTCCAGTTACTCCTCTAGAAATTTCAACTATTATCTCTCAATTAAACAATATTAAGTCTGTTAGCCCAAACAGTATACCAGTCCTATAAAGTTACTGAAAATTCTTAATAATCATATATTAATTTCTGAATTGCTAGCCTTATTAATGAATGACTCATTTAACTCTGGAGTTTTCCCTCATTTCTAAGGCCAGACACTTCAAACCTGGAAAGACATGGTAGTGAATCCCTATCAATCACTAAGTGGTGTTGACGTATCGATGACGTAATCGGTCACGTGATTTTAAGTACATGCCCATATCTCCCTCATTTCTAATGCCAGCTGGCTCAAACCTAGACAGACATGGTAGTGGGTTGCTATAATCAGATAGTGGCGATGACGTAACGATGACAGCGATCAGCGGTCGTAGGACAACATGGCGGCGTTTTCTCTCCTCGTGGAGAAATCGACAATATTTACGCTAAATTAGTGTCTATTTCATCGTTCTAGTGTTTTGTCTATCTGTTATATATCTACCATAATGTCTTATGTCACAAGTCAGAAATTAGCTGCCATTCTGGAAGAAAAACTCGAAAAGAAGCTGGCTCCTTTGAGCTCAACCATAGCCGAATTAACGAAGACAGTTGGAGAAGCGATGAATTATCTAAAGTTTATCGATGCTAAGTATGATGAACATAAAGAAAGAATTGAATCGTATGAAGACGAGAGAAAGGCAATGTCGAACGAAAGCAAGATATTGAAAGTTTCCCTTCGAAGTATGGAAGATTCACTACTGTCCTTGATGGAGTCGAATAATGAGCTAGAGCAGTATACACGAAGAGAGTGTGTTGAGATCAGAGGGATTTCTGCACCAGCCGATGTATCTAAAGAACGAACAAATGACATCGTTATAAAAGTTGGTGATATGATCGGAGTTGAGATTGATGAACAAGACATATCAGTGAGCCATCGTCTCCCTTCTAGTAAATCTTATAAAGGGAAGAAGTCAGAGCCGACGCCTATCATCGTCAAATTCGTGAGACGGGATGTGAAAGACCACTTCTACCGCGCAAGAAAAGAACTCAAAGATAAAACAACTCAAGATTTGGGTTATTCTGTGGCGAATAATATTTATCTTGCTGAAAGTCTAACAGATAGGAATAAAGAGTTGTTCAAACTATGTCTCAAGGCGAAAAAAGAAAACGACTTCAAGTTTATTTGGACCTCTAATGGGAAGATCCTTATGAGGAAAGATAAGGACAGCTATGTTTTCTACATAAAGAACAAAGATGATCTTGTGAAAATACATGCTTGATAAGTATATGTTTGCAATGGATTTATAATGATTTCTAATGCAGTGTTTAAAATGCTCTAATGGTACTGTCTCAGATATTAATGACAAGGTCATTGATCTTTCTAACTCACTCCCATGTTTAAGCATTACCTCCTCGATCAGTGATATTCCCCATCTAACCAACCTAGATGTTGACTTAAATATGCCTTCTGACAGTAATTTTGGTTACTATAGTACACATGATTTTCATGATAACTATGATATAAATGAGTGCTTTACGAATGATCAATCTTTCTCTACAATAAATTGTAATATTAGGAGTTTACCCGCTAATTATGATAACTTGGTAAACATGCTATCATAATTATATTTCCCATTTTCATTAATTGGTCTTTCCGAGACCAAGCTCAAGTCTGATCAGCCTCCAATAACAAATATTGATTTACCTGGATATCAATTTGTTTCACAGTCTAGCCTCTGTAATTCTGGAGGTGTTGCTTTTTATATCAACAATAATTTGAATTTTACTGTACGATCTGAACTTACAACTACTAAAGATGAATTTGAAGCTCTTTGGATTGAAATACATAATGACTGCCATCCTAATTTGCTATGTGGAGTTCTTTATTGACATCAAAGTGGAAATTTGGATACATTTATTGAATACTTGTACTCTACAATGGAGAGAATTAATCAAGAAAATAATATTTGTGTAATAATGAGTGATTTTAATGTAGATCTTTTAAAAATTGAATCTCATTCAGGCTCTGATAATTTCTTAATACCTTAGGTTCATTTTTTCCCGACCCCATATATTGCAACCAACCAGAATCACAGATCATTCAGCAACATTAATTGAAAATATTTTCTTTAATTCACTTGAACATTTTGTTATTAGTGGTAATATAGTGTATGATCTCACTGATCACCTGTCTAATTTTCTAATTTTTAATAAATTTGCCTCTCTTCCACCTAGCATTAAATTATATGGAAGGGATTATTCTAAACTCAATCAGTCAGCCTTGATCAATTAAATACAATCTATTAATTGGGAAGCTGTATTTACATCTGATCTTAATCCTTCTACTATGTTTAATTATTTTTACACAAAAATATCTGATATAATAGATAAACATATACCTATAAAACATATAACTAGAAGAGAATTAAAACTAAAATCTAAACCATGGATTACTCCTGCATTAAGAGCATCCGTTCAGATTAAAAATAAACTATATAGAAAATGTATTAAGACAAAATCTACTTACTATCATACAAAATTTAAATTTTAAAGAAATAAATTAAATCATCTCTTAAAGGCAAGTAAAAGACAATATTACAATCAATATTTCTTTGATAACATTAATGATAGTAAACGAATATGGAAAGGAATTAAACAAATTATTCATTTCAAGCTCCAGGCTAGCCAGATATCTATAAAGATTGTAGATAATAATTGTGAAATAACTGACCCTAAGCTCGTTGCAAATGCTTTTAATAAATATTTTGCTAATGTACATGTAGGTAAAGAATTAGCAAGTACAATACCTAATGTACATAAAACACCACTAGAGTATCTAACTACACCAACATGTAACAGCTTTTTTGTCTTTCCTACCACTAGTAATGAAATTGAAAATTAAATTGCTAGTTTAAAATCTGGTAAAACCACAGGCCCCTTTAGAAAACCAATATCCATACTTAAAATTCTAAAAACTGTTATATCAAAGCCACTGGAATATCTCTTTAATGCTTCTTTTATGGCTGGTATTGTCGACAGAGCGGAAAAACGGAGCGCATGCGCACTAGCCACTTAATTAAAAGTGAATCAAGATGGCCGGCGAGCGGGACCTCTCACAGCTCAAGAAATACCACGATTACTTTATTACTTCACACCATGGACTGATATTCTTCAGTGGCTTCTCTGAGCCCAAATAACACATAATCCAGACCACAGAAATAACGCTACAATTGCTCGTTCAACTCTGTGTTCAAGAAAAACGAACCATTTCGAAATGTTCGTATGCGACTGGAAAAACGCCAAAAATAAGAAAACTTGTGAATATATAAGCTTTATACTTCGGTAGAGAACTAAGGAGGTAATGTGTTTCAACATATAAAATACCATATTCGAGATTTTCATACCATTTTTCAAACGAAGCATTTGAAGTTACAGTAGTGACTAGACTGTCTACAGCAGTAGAAATCCTGGAACGACGATCATTACCAAGGACTGTAAGTAAATCTACAGAGCTATTATCAGGAAATTATACAATATTTCACTTGATTTGGTTATTATGGTATTACATCGGCATTTTGACGAATTAGTTGACTGATTTTCTAATGTAAAGAAAGCGAATTTTAATTTTGTTTTAAAATGAAGTGTTGTATATATGTTGTGGTTCAAATATTACCTCTGGTACAAATATATTTGAACCAGTACAATTTTTTTGAACCAGTACAATTTTTTTGAACCAGTACCATTTTTTTGAACCAGTACCATTTTTTTGAACTGGTTCATTTTTTCAAGATTTTAAAAAGGGATTTTTTAATTTTTTGGGATTCATAAAAAAGGGGTTTAGGTTTTTTGGGGGTTTTTAAAAAGAAAAAAAAAATCACCCACCCCTCCCCTACATTGTATGTCTGACGTGCCATGTTACAGCGAATTTCAGCTTGGGCTATACCTGTCAGCTTGGGAATATTATGCTGAGAATTTTAAACTAACTAAAACCCTACCCTGAACCATAAAAAAACCCTAACCGGTCAGTAAACAAGATCTGGAACGACTGCAGAATACCCCACCACAGCAAGTAGACTTTATTCATGTCAACGCGTCATCGCGTCAACGAGTAGACTGCGGTTGCTTGTAGAACGAAGGTAGTAATATATAGAGAACACTTTATTCATGCCAACGCGTCATCGCGTCAACGAGTAGACTGCGGTTGTTTGTAGAACGAAGGTAGTAATATATAGAGAACACTTTATTCATGCCAACGCATCATCGCGTCAACGAGTAGACTGCGGTTGTTTGTAGAACGAAGGTAGTAATATATAGAGATAATAGCAAGATTGATAATGGACGTTATGTCAATTTACAATTTTATTTCATTATTTCATTTCATTTTCAATTTCATTTATATGTTTGACCGTGACAACGCGTCAACGTGTTGACGCGTTGACTGTCAACGTGTAAGGTAGATTACGTGGTAGGGTATTCTGCAGTCTAGCCCAAGATCTTACCCACCTAGAGCTAGGGTTCTCAAGAAAAACTCGCAAACTCAACCTCCCTCTACGCCCGTGTGAAATCGTTTGCCGAAACTGAACAAACTGTGTCAACCGAGCCGACTTTTACAAAATAATCACAGCTGCGGCTGAGCTAAAAAAAAGCAAAAGAAAAGCGAATCACCTGACTACCATTGTATCTGGAAGAAGACTTCTACGAAAGAGCTAAATATAAAAAATATCTGAAAGTATTAAACGAGTGTAAATGATCTTGAAGTAACCCCTCGTACTTGTTAGACTCAGCTTACCAAATGGAATAAAAAAACTCTGACTAGAAGTACTCGAAGTAGAAGAAAATGCGAGTACGCAAACAACATACTTCTAACTAATCCACAGATCGAATTGGAATTTAGCGTGTTAGCTGTTGTGGATGGATCAAAGAAGCCGGAGAAAAACACCCAGAGCAAGAGCGAGATAATATGGCACCATGCGCCACCCCGACTCAAAGAAATGCTGTAACTGTTTATATTCATATTAAAATACATCACTGCACAAAGTAACTGTGTTACCCGAGTACATTCCAGCTATAAAATAAAAGATGAACACAAACAAGGTATAAAGGTATTTTTATTCCAAACTACTTCTGTAGAACTTACTATGCTATTTTCTTACATGGAAAGCCTATCATAAACCTTACCACAAACTTCAAGTTCACACTTGTAAATAAAATTTGAACTGGTTCAAAAAAATGGTACTGGTTCAAAAAAATGGTACTGGTTCAAAACATTTGTACTGGTTCAAAATTTTTGTACCAAAGATATAATTGAACCACAACATATACATGTAAAAAAAAATTAATATGTTATTGTTCTGTTTTCAGAAAGGCAACAATAAAACATAGTTGTAATCGAATGCCTTTGGCAAAATAGTTTTGTGTTAATTTAGTTTTGTTCATGTTAGAAGTGGGTTGACACTAATTATGTTGTGTGGGACTTTTGTGCAGTTCTGTATAAAAGGAGGTGCATGCAGGTTGGTGTATGAAATCAAGAGCCTCCGTGTGGACTTTCTCACCCAAGCTTTGTGTTTGCTTTACACGAAACAGTACTTCTTGTTGTTTTCCCAGGAAAAAGGAAGCATGCAAGTATACCTTTCCCTTCCCAGCTCCCTCAGTGTTTACTTGATGTTTTTGAATATCTATAGACTAAACAGCAAAGGAGCATGTTTGCTTGTTTTAGACTACTTGAGAAATGGAGACTCTTCAAAGCACCATCACTTCTCTTGATCTTCACTCTATTCTCGCCAAGCACAAGCAAAGTGAGACAAATACATGTGTAGGATAATTGAAAGAGATATAAATAGCCTCCATAGCAAACTACATGCACATGCATGTATGAGAACAAATCTACATTTTTCATGTACACTTTATTTGACTGTTAATTAATTGTTACAACCTGTTTATAATTGTAACATGGTACAACAAAGGAAGGAGTACTACATGTACAAAGATTTTTTAAATGTTTTTGGTTTAATGTTTTTAAAATTCAGCAGAATTCAGGTGACATAACACAGGATGCAATAACTTTCCACAAACGTTAAGCCTTAAAACAGTTTAAACTGTGTGTCGCATGTATCTCTCTTTTTTCATTTGCCTAATGGTTACTAATACATAATTATATTTGTACAGGAATCCATAAGCAATTACATAAAATACAATTCATTGTTAACTTCTTTGAAAAACTTGGTATAGCTCCCCGGCTCAGTTTCATGAGCCTTTTTTTGGAGTTACACAGAAACTACATTAATTTTCAGTGTAGCTGGCTTGGACTTTGAAAGTAGAGCTCTGTGAATATGCTTTCAGTAATAAATGTATGTTAAAATACAAATATAGTATGTGTAGCTGGCTATACATGTATATACAGCTATTTCAGGCTAATATAAGTGCAATGTAGATGCATGCTAGTGCTGGAGCACTGGCTGTAGCCAGGTTATTTTGAAACCCCTGATAATTATAGTGACCATTTCCTGTATGTCCCCATCTTCTGTACACCTGTAGTGTACTTATTTTATGAAGTGTGTGAACATTAAGTGAAGATTATTTTCTGAAATTATGTAAGAAATATAAGAAATATAATAATATAATAATATAAGAAACCTGTCAATAATAAAAAGTGAACATGTTCTTAACTTGGTTTTTTAAATGAAATTTGTATGAATTATGTGAAATGATTTTAAAGGTTAACTGTGAATTAATTGTGTCTTTGTTAAGTGCTTACAGTGTATATATTATTTTATGTGAACTTATTTCAGAGGTGAATCATGTGAATATGTTTGAATTGCTAATGCAGTACCCAATGAATCATTAAGGCAGGAAGAGGGTCAGCTTTTTATTGGATAATTTTAAGGAGGGGGAAGGGTTAGGTGCCCAGTGAATGAATGAGATAGTCCAGTCTGTATAATAAGTACAATTAATTTGGGAAAGGAAAGCAATGAGGGGGAAGTATGTTGGAATGAAGAACATGTTTCTAGTTTCCAATGGCTTCCATTTTATTATAATAATAATAACAACAATAATAACAATCAGACAGTGTGTATTACTAAAGAAATAATTAATAAATAATAGTTCTATTATAATGATATTGATGCTAAGAATCTCTGCTTATGATCATGCATGTTTATTTAAAATCAAAATTTTTAAACATAAGTTTTAAAATGCCAAGTGTGCATTCTGTATTATATTAGGCAGACCCTTTTAAAATGGCTAGGAAGTCTGCTATAACCTAAAGCTCAGGGATGCTCTGATGGTAAACTCTTTCTGAATATAAGGTTCAGATACAACATACATAAATATGTAATTTATTATAATATTAGTATTTTGATAGCTACTAAATGTTATTTTGTCAAAATTTTAACTTTAAAAAATTAAAAACCCTTGTGATTTGAATTAACATGAACATGCAATGTACATGTGAGCAGAGATTCTTAGTATTGATAATAATCATTAGTCAATTAGTTATTTTATGTCATGTTTTGCACATGTATCTGATTGTTAATGTTAGTATCATGAATGAAACCTCATCGGCATTAACCTCCATTAAGCCATCATGATTTTCCTTTCCCAAATACATTATCAAACCCACATTTAATATTAAACTGAATCAACTATCACATTCTTTCAATCAACACTCACAATGTTACCCTTCCTCATTCAAAATTTGAGTTACAACACCAACACATACATGATTTACTTCTAAATTTCATAAATAGTTTTTGCATATTTTTAATGTTTCATAGATACATAAGTGTTCTTGTTTTTGGTGGAGAAAAAAGATGAAGAGAAGTTATGGCGCTGAAAAGCATAACATTTTCGAGTCTTAATTCCGTATACATGTAGATGTGTTCCTTCCAATGCTGTTAATATATGGGACCAGATAATAGGAGATATTGTAGTTGAGTCTACGAATAGCAGTTTCAGCGGTATTGACCCGAACGCCTCACTTCAATGTAATGAAGCGCCATTGAAACCATCATTCTTACACGACACCAACACCCTCCTAAACAAGCACTACTAATTTAGATACACAGTTTGAATAGGGCTTCATTACATTGAAGTGAGGCGTTTGGGTCAATACCGCTGAAACTGCTATTCGTAGACTCAACTACAATATCTCCTATTATGTCATTTTTTTCTACATTAAAAATAAACAGGTTTAAAACACTTAGTCTCAAAATAATAATGAGAAAGTATATAGATGAAAACTGTATACGTTTGTGTTTGTTTTCATAGTTTGCTATATTTGCCTGACTTTGATTTTGTTTAGGAAGAATAGAGAGAAAGACAATTAATGGTGTTTGAAGTCTGTATTTCAAAACAAGTAATCTGTATAACCAGGTGCTCCTTTACTATTTCGGTCCAGATATTCCAAAACAGCAAACAAACACTGAGTGAATTGGGGAGAGAATCACGTTTTACTATTTTACAGGAAAATAAACAAGACCAGAGGTACTGCTTCTTTGCTTGATCTACATAAAATGTGTATAAAAGCATTTTTATGCAAAGCTTGGGTGAGAAAGTCCACATGCAGGCTCCTGATATGCACCTCTCTTACAAAACCACACAAATCCCACACAACATAATTAGTGTCAACCCACAATTAAATGAACACAAAACTATTTTGCCATAGGCATTCGATTACAACTATGTTTTATTGTTGGCTTTCTGAAAACAGAACAATAACAGGGGTGGATCCAGGGTTTGGACTGAGTAGTTTACTCTGACAGACCAATCAACTCATACCCCCACTAACGCACACATTTTGTCTTTATTTGGAAAGAAATTGTATAATTTCCTGATAATAGCTCTGTAGATTTACTTACAGTCCGTGGTAATGATCGTCGTTCCAGGATTTCTACTGCTGTAGACAGTCTAGTCACTACTGTAACTTCAAATGCTTCGTTTGAAAAATGGTATGAAAATCTCGAATATGGTATTTTACATGTTGAAACACATTACCTCCTTAGTTCTCTACCGAAGTATAAAGCTTATATATTCACAAGTTTTCTTATTTTTGGCGTTTTTCCAGTCGCATACGAACATTTCGAAATGGTTCGTTTTTCTTGAACACAGAGTTGAACGAGCAATTGTAGCGTTCTTTCTGTGGTCTGGATTATGTGTTATTTGGGCTCAGAGAAGCCACTGAAGAATATCAGTCCATGGTGTGAAGTAATAAAGTAATCGTGGTATTTCTTGAGCTGTGAGAGGTTCCTGAAAAAGAGATACAATTCACTCCCGCTCGCCGGCCATCTTGATTCACTTTTAATTAAGTGGCTAGTGCGCATGCGCCCCGTTTTTCCGCTCTGTCGGTATTGTCCCAAGTGATGTTAATAAAAAGGGACTCAAAGTTGCTTGTGCAACTACCGCCCAATTTCCCTTCTTTCAGTCTTTAATAAGCTTTTAGAAAAATTAATGTATTATAGATTACTTAAATTCCTTCGTGCAAAACATTCTACAGATCATGCAGTTCTTTGTATAATTGATAAAATTCAAAAAGCAATAGATGACCGCAACTATTCCTGTGGAATATTCTTAGATTTCAGTAAAGCCTTCGACACGGTTAATCATAACATCTTGATTAAGAAATTAGAGTACTATGGTATCCGAGGTATAGCCAAAGATTGGTTTGTTTCATATCTTAGTAATCGACAACAAGTTGTTACTGTAAATAATGTAACATCAGATCAGAGTACTGTATCTTGTGGAATTCCACAGCGATCTGTTCTTGGTCCATTACTTTTATTATTATATATAAATGACTTTCATCGTTCTTCAGATCTATTTGATTTTCATCTATTTGCAGATGATGCACATCTTTTCAGTGAACACAAGAATCTCTCAATACTTTTAAAAACAAGCATAAATGCTGAACTAAACAATGTTCATATATGGCTATGTGCTAACAAGCTCTCACTTAACATAGAAAAATCCAATTTTGTTATCTTTCATCCCCCACAAAAAAAATTAAGGTCTCAAATTTTAAGTTAACTATAAGTGATAAGCATCTAAAGCAAGACTTTTGTATTAAGTACCTTGGTATCTTAATCGATTCGAATCTTAGTTGGAAAAAACAAGTAGAATGCATTGCTAAAAAGATCAAAAGAAGTGTTGGCATTTTTTCCAAACTTCGCTATTATATTAGTATAGATATTCTTCTAAATCTTTATTATGCTTTGATATATCCATTTTTGATCTATGGGATAATTAATTGGGGGAATACATATGAAACTACCCTTCAACCGCTCTTTATTTTACAAAAAAGGCAATGGGTATCATTACTTTTTCTAGATTTGATGAGCATTCAAGCTCATTGTTTAAGTCTCTAAAAATTATAAAAAATGTTGATCTTGTCACCCTCCACATTTCAATATTTATGTACAAATTTCACAATAATCTCTTACCTTCTGTTTTTCATTCTTTCTTTATTAAGGTTAATAAAATTCATAACTACAATACAAGGCTTGCCGCAAAACAGTCTTATTATCTTCCAAAAGCAAGAACAAACTATGGAATTTTTAATATCAGATTTCAAGGGCCTACAGTATGGAATTGCATTGATGAAAATATAAAACTTTCCTCAATTTCATTATTTAAAGATAAAATGAAACATAATTTTATTGAAGGTTACTAGCCCTAAATTTTTGACTCATTGCTTCTAAGATGACATATCTGTTTTGCAACATCTTCCTTATTATTTTATTTATAATATATTAATATTATCCTCTATATTAAATTTAAGATTTATTTTTAATATTGTTTATACATAGCTTAATATTAATTATTAATAGATTATTGGTAGATTAGTTATGTGTGTACTTTGTGTATAGGTCTCCCGACCGAAACATTCAAATATATTATTGTAAACTGGCTACCTGGCATTTTTAGCCTTCTAAGGTTATTTTGGGTTGCCAGTACCCCTAATCTTTTTTATCATACTATTTCTGTAAATCTTTTTATATAAATTTTTGGGGTAAAATAAAGGTTGTTGTTGATGACGTAATCGATTACGTGTTTTTAAGTACATGCCAATATCTCCCTCATTTCTAATGCCAGACAGTTCAAACTTGGACAGGTATGGTATTATTTTCCCACGATTCACTTAGTGGTGATGACGTAACGATGACGTCGTTGTCACGTGATTTTTAGTATATACCAAAATAGCTCACTGACCATCCACGAGTTGCCCTTAGGGGCCCTATGTTTAAACACCGGGGTGATCATAACCGATTTCCAGTTATCAGGTACTGTATCTGCAAATAGTGATCTTGCGAAGATAACTTTTAGCACAAGGGCAACAATAATTGCAGGTTCTTTCAAAACGTTTGGCCTAAGCTCGTCGGGCCCGGCAGCTTTATGGGGCTTAAGATTTTGGAGAAGCTTTGTGATCCCTCAGTGTTTAGGCAGATATATCTGGCATGTCTGGGTAGGGGCTGCAGGTATCACATGGCCATGGGAGGTCAGAGGTGGCGGGTACACCAGTAAATGCAGAGTAAACGTATTGTTCAGCAAGATTATACCACGCTCGCATTGATGGCGGATAAGTTGAATTTCCCGTGGCCCACGGAAAACTCCACTATCTTGTCTCTACTGCACATGCGCATAAACCGATAACCTTCCCCTTTAATCTTTTACCTGGTATCTTATGTTTGCAGATAATGAAAAGTATAAGAAACATTAGAGATAAACCTGTTTTGTAGTTCGCCGCCCTTTTTTACAGTCTCAAAACAGCCAATTTAATATCCGAACTTCTAGTACAAAATCCAAGCAGGTAAATGGCTACTTTATTGATGACCACAGTGTTTTATCGATGACGACAGCACGCCGCGCACTCAGTTGGAATATTAAAAGGGTTAGAGACTTTATTTTATTGTTTTATTGACAAATACAGGCACTTGCTGGCTATACGATGAACTCAAAATGTATTCATACTTACTGCACTTCGCCTTCAGCCTCATGCAGTATTCATTATTTTTTGTTCCTTGTACAGTCAGCCTGTATTTATCAATAAAACATGCATGCCTGTCTCTAACACTAAAATAATGAGCAAACCTTATTCGTAAAGCATTTAATGGAGATGGGGCGACACAACGAATCCATAGCCTGAAAGGCAACAAGCCCCACAATGCATATTTGTTCAAGCTCCCTCTTGTGCCACATAATTAATTCTTCTGGTGTTTCTCAACTTCCCCCTTTCTAGCTATTTTCAAAGTGTTAATTATTTCCCAAAAAATGAAGCCATCATGGTTTCCATTGGGCATGAACACTTTATAATTGGCAGAGTAATATGTCTTACACGCCCATGTTTTATTGTATGTACAATTCAATGTTTAGTAGTGTCACATTTGCACGTGAGACAATGAGGTCTTCTAAGCTAATAAATACAACTAAAATCCCATTGTGAATTGACAGCAATAAAATAATGAATCTCCCACACTATGTCTTAGCCTTTAGTTTGTGTAAATAAAATGAGACTTATAACAGAAACACAGCGTGGCTATACTTTAATCATGGTCAGTGGGATGTGAAAGCTCTGATACAACACATGCACGCAACCTTCAGGTGTATGTGGGATATTTACAATAACAAAGCGATAACTTTGAACTTTGTTCTAATATACTTCCTTTATTATATTTTATTTTAGTTGATTAGATTCGCCATTTTCGAAGTGAAAAAGAACCAGTACAATGAAAGAAAAGCAAAATAACATAATAAATCATAATACTAGTAAACAAAACTCAAGAAAATATGACGGAGGATCCGCAACAGCAGTGAGCCAATTACTGCGAGCCCATTCCTCAATGGACTACTGAACCAAGCAAGAACGGGTTATTGTTGCAATTGGCCAAGCAAAAAATATGGCCGTGTATTTTTTACAACTCATTTGTATTTTGGCAAACCTTTAGGTTAGTTATTCAGTTAGTTATTATATAAATCCGCCCAAAAGAAGCACCATGCAGGCAGCCAGGGAGCTTAATAATTATAAATAGTTATTTTACCACCCCAGTATGGACTCATATTTCTATCATTCTTGTGCATATTGTGTTTTGTAGCGAAGCTCCCAAAGGCACGTACGGAGCACCATGGACATGTAGGTCGTTTTGAATCAGCCAATCAATGCGTCGATGCCGTTGTCAGCGTTGAAAGCACGTGCGTTTGTTTTGATCGACGCGTTGATTGGCTGATTCAAAACGACCCATATACTTAGAATTCCTTTGGTCGCGATCTCTGGCTTGATCATCACGAATAAGCCGACGAATTGCGGTCAGCGAAGAACATGGCGGCAAAAAATGTTGCTCCGTATTCTGGACACATTTGTGTTTAATTGGATTTTCTATGTATTTTTTGTTTATTTCATTCTACCAGTATGGAGACAGATGAAGCAGTTATTACTCAATCCACAAAGCTTACTCAATCCACCTTAGAGTCGAACCTAGATTGGAAACTACAGCCGATAACATCAAAGCTCGACGAGTTCACATCAACCGTCGAAAAGATTAAGGAATAGCATTGATGAACCACTAAAGACTCTGGGTAAATACTCCTTTAAGGGCCCATTGATATATTTAAATCGGCCGTTGCTAGAGAAAGTTTGAAGCCTCGTAAAACCCGGAAAATTAAAGAATCCCAATCAGGATTAATGATTTGCGAGCTTGAAAAATAGAAAACCGTTACAATTGGTTTTCTATTTTTCAAATGTAAACACGGGCTCGTAAAGCATTAATCCTGATTGGCATTCTTTAAAGAGTAGGCAATAATTATTGCCATGGTGACTCCTACGGTAAAGTAGTGTAGTCTGATGACGTCATCAAGTGACGTCATGATGACGTCATCAAAATCAGAACATTTCTAAACTCTCCAAGGATTTTTGATCTACTAGTAATTTATGAATATTTTCCGAACCTACGAATTAAGGCGCATAAAACCGAGCGTGGGTTTGCCATTACGACAAAAAATGAAGATTTTACAACACTGGCGAATGAAAAGCCAAAACTTTGGCATTTATTGTCGGTTTCCAAAATCCATGCTCGATTTTGTGGAGAACGTGGTCAACAACATTTTAACGGGAACAAGAGCCCATCTGGGCTTTCACTCAGGCCACATGAGATTGAAGATGAAATACACTTTCATTTGAAATCCTCTTAGTAACAAGTCGTGCTTTAATTCGCCAGTGAGAACGTCATAAAAACAGACTGGTCTATTAATTGCTTTTATGACATGACTATGATAACGCAGGATTTGAACAACAGAATACTGGCAATTCAAGTGTATAAATGCAATAGAATGACATATTCAGACTTTGAATTTGATTGAAAATAGATCAAAAACTCGGGGAAATGTCCGGCTAAAACTGTATGAATAAATGTGAAATGAAACGTAAATTTCATAGCATGAAAAAAATTGTAATTCCTAATGAGAAAGCTCTTCTAAGCCGCTTCTCAAATTCACAGACTGTTTCACAAAAACATTTGCGCTTATCGACACAAGAGTTCAGTTGACCTTTCAAATAATTTATTCTGAGGTACGCATACTCTAAATCACAGATGTTAAATAAAGCGATAATTAGAAGAAAAAGTACATTAACAGACAAACTGAGAGGAAATGTATTCAAATCAAAAACAGTTTACTTACAGTACTTACATGTACGTAACTGAATCTTTCGTTTTGGATCTTTTGGTAGCATCCCACCTTCGTGCACATATGCACTGAATCGGAATGAAAGTCGAAGCCTACCTCGAACTTAACTTTCAGCTAACCTGTTTCCTTTCATTCCACAATGAATAATAATATCATAAAGTAAGCCCGTAGCTTTCAATAAATTTGCCAGTGTCTGAATGAAACAGCTAGATCTTTTCCAATTGCTCTCACGAGTCACGGCAGAAGACAGTCTCAAGCTACAAAACTAAAATTTTGATCCTCTTCACAGTAACGTAATTTAACGTCTCAGATATTATATATATGCCCTACTTCAGCTAGCGCTGTGCATTTCAAGTACTTGTTCCTCTCTCTTTGCTGGCAGTTCATGCTTCTTGTTCGTGTAGTTGCCCCACTGAGCCGTAACCAGAAAACGAGCACAGCATTTCAGTTGGCATACACTGAAAACATCTGCTTAACTAAGATTTGTAAAAATCTTAGCGGGATCATGTAAATATTCCACTTGGCTCAATTGAGGGTTTCTGCCGTCAAAGTTCATTTTCCCCATATTAGCCGACATGTATAATGTGTCGAGCTCTCAATCCAGTAGAAAGACTCTGGTTATTCTGTCGTAAAACATGCCTTAGCTGTACAAGACCTGACCCAAATTTAGGTTGTATTGCATAATTGCCCACGATGGAATAGATTTCTGACAATGACTCATTGCAAGTGATATCTCCTTGTCTCGCCTAGTCTGAGAGCTTTGAACTTTATTATCTGAGCGCGCCTGACGAAATCTAACCTTTGATTATAATTCGATACCCGTTGATATCCAAACGTGTTTGGATATTGTATTTCGCTTACGTTTCTAAATGTACATTGGATCTGTCCAGACAGCGCTGATCGAATGTATTACGGCTCCTGGTTGTTCATGTATTTTTATGGTCAACAAGAGCGCCAGTTGAAATATCCTGAGCCTGTTGGAAGGCTTTCGCCCTCGCGGGTCGACCATTTTGATTTAACCTGGCGATTGTTGCGTGCCGAGCACAGTGCAATCTGATTGGTGTGAATTTGACCTTTAACGCATGCGCAGAAATTTTGCGACACTCAACAAAAAAATAAAATAAAAATAACGACTTGCATTTTAAGACTCGGTGCTGCCACAGGCAGCCCGAGTAAAAAGTGTGGTGTTTAAGTGAAAGCGCGCAAAATGTTTAGGATTTTTAGAAACCGGAAGTGAAGAAATTAACGCATGCACAAAAGCGCATGTTTTGTGGTCGTGAAATAGTCGCAGAACTGTTGTTGCAGTAAAGTCTACAATAATTGGTCGAACAGGATGTGCATTTTCTCCTATTTCCTCCGACAATGGCCAGTTTTGGGGCTTGGCTGAATACTCCAGTCTGCAATGAGCTAGCTTGATTGTCTGTAATGAGCTTCGGAGTTCGGACGCCAGGAACCCATTTCGCGGCAAACCGAATAGCCAATATAAATCGAGCTAGAATTAGACCGAGATTCGATAATTGAAACTCGCGCGTGGCGTTCACAACAATTTGTTTTCCGACATCAAAAATACTTTAAGGATGAAAACTGACCTGTATTTTAGTTAGTTGCATTGACAGAGGTTCAATCACAACTTTACCAGGAACCCGAAAGCATTATCTGGAGACAAAATTGTGCATGTTTGTGGAAGATTTGAGTTGAAAACCTGTCGGTCAAAAATCACTTGACGTCTTGACGTGAGTGGTCGTACTTGTCTTCGTGTTTTTAGAAGCCATGTTCTCGCTAGAAGCAGCCATTTCAACTTCTATATCTTTGACAACTATATATACTATTTACTAGATGTTCTTTCAATATATCAACAGCGGGAATAGCTCGGCTAAATGTGAGTGTCCAATACAAGTTTGCTTTCCCATTCACCGGCGATTTCCTGACTGATTTCACTCATCACTGTACGTGTTCAGTGGCAGCGCCGTACGCTTGCCGTTTCCTTTTTTGCTCGGTACAAATTATTAATTGTTTTCCTTTCTCTAGGTTCAAGTACAGTTAAGCGCCTTTCGAGTCCTGAACGATTCCTTCAAAATTATCGGATTGAGTTTCTTGTCAAGTATTATTTTCTTACACACGATAAACCAAGATTTTCATTTTCCCGCTACGGCTAGCTTGCTCCGAATTTTGAACACTTTAATTCATTCATGAAAACCCTTCAGGTAAACCACAAATAAACCTTACAAACATATGTAAGTAATAAAACTATCGGGTGGCCGGTGGACACGCATAAAACTAGCCTGAGAAAACAGCCGACTCATATCGCCCGAGTAAACCGGAAGTCAAAATCGCATCTGCTCCTGCGAGGATAGCAAATGTTTCGTAGCAACGGAATATGTCAATGGGCCATCAAACGCAAACTCAAGGAAAGCTAACATGTATTCTTGCACCTGAGCCTGTATTCATACTGTCTTTCTGCATGTACTCTGGTTTTTTTCCTTTTATTTTTCCCCCCCGATTTTTTTATTTCGATTTATATTATACTTCTTGAATGTCTATCTTGTAACGTAGTTGTAGCTGTAGTTAAGTATTTGTAGTTATTTCCTATTCCATTATATAAACCTGACCACAATATTTATATATTACTTTTAATGGTCATCTGTCTCGACTAGCCCCCTATGGTTATTTCAGGTGTCTTGTACTCATTTTTTTGTTGCTTTGGTCTTTATTTAGTTTACACATTTAACCTAGAAGTACAATAAAACGTTGTTGTTGTTGTAATCGCGTTCTTCAGCATCGTTTTTCTGGTTTGGAATTGGAGGCATTGAACCCAAACTCGGTCAAGACATGGCGAAACTATGGCTCTATGAGTTGCCGTTAGCGGTTTGGCGAAACGTTTGGGAATTTTTTTTGTTGCCTGCCTTGTATTTTTTTCTCTCTCTCTGATCTCTACCCGAAATTCGCATTCGCTAAACTCGTAAAACATCATACAACACTCAAATAACTACTAATCTTTATTTCTTGAGTATATTTAGAGCACAGTATCGCTAAATTTTCATTCCAGGAGTGAAAATCTAACTCCATATCAACGTTTCTCGGTAATCTTTCAATTCGTATCCATAGCTTTGGTGCACTGCCACCTCTAGGATTTTAATCCATACGTATAATGGAGTTTACTTTCTGCATATTTAAGATACCACTGCCTGCTAAGATTGTAAGTGGAGTCTCTAAACGTTACAAGGTCCTGCACAGGCTTCCCAGACTCGACGTATATTTCCCGCTTATTAGTCTGTTGGTTACCTGTGGTTTATCGATTAGTTTCATAACGATCTCAGAAGAGTTTAAATAATTGCTTCGTGTGAATTCTCTTTTCCGATTCCTACGAATCGAATCTTCAATAATAAAAGATTGATACTTAATGAAGTTGTGTGAGTGGTTTTTTGGCGATTTGGGGCCTTCTAAAGCAGTTTATTAGGATTCGAAATTTTGACCGTTGGCCGAGGCTCTAACAATATTTACAAGGTAGGCAAGTCGACCTCGCCAAAGCACAGACTTACCTCAAAGATCACCCAAAAATCGGCACTTTTCTTCCTCGCTCGCTATTCAGCTTTCGGCATAGGAGGGAATAGTTATCAAGCAACATCTGACCAGAGATTTAGGAAAATCCATAAAATTTATCATCGCCAAACGGCCTCCTCGAGACCCAAAAAGCGCGACCTTCCAATGATCTGTAAGAACCAGAATGACCAAAGTGGCCCAAAATTTTCCCGACCCTACCCAAAACGATGCAAATCGCCTTTTTTCATGGGGGACCCTCAAGCGTGAAATTATACTTCCGCTCGAGGAACGGAAACAAATATATCGCCAATCAGAGACACCATTACTAGGCCTCTTAACGAAACTGGCGGTTACAGACTAATTTTGAATTTGGAACTCGCCAATCAGAGGACCAAGACAGTGGGCTGTGGTCTTCACCGAGTGTTATGACAGTTCCACGTGAGAAATTTTCGCGAGTTCCAAATTCAAAATTAGTCTGTAACCGCCAGTTTCGTTAAAAGGCCTAGTAATGGTCTCTCTGATTGGCGATATATTTGTTTCCGTTCCTCGAGCGGAAGTATAATTTCACGCTTGAGGGTCCGCCATGAAAAAAGGCGATTTGCATCGTTTTGGGTCGGGTCGGGAAAATTTTGGATCGCTTTGGTAATTCTGGTTCTTACAGATCATTGGAAGGTCGCGCTTTTTGGGTCTCGAGGAGGCCATTTGGCGATGATAAATTTTATGGACTTTCCTAAATCTCTGGTCAGATGTTGCTTGATAACTATTACCTCCTGTGCCGAAAGCTGAATAGCGAGCAAGGAAGAAAAGTGCCGATTTTTGGGTGATCTTTGAGGTAAGTGTGTGCTTTGGCGAGGTCGACTTGCCTACCTTGTTAACTTTCTTAGAGCCTCGGCCAACGGTCAAAATTTCGAATCCTAATAAACTGCTTTAGAAGGTACACTCACACAACTCACACAACTTCATTAAGTATCAATATTTTATTATTGAAGATTCGTTTCGTAGGAATCGGAAAAGAGAAATCACACGAAGCAATTATTTAAACTCTTCTGAGATCGTAATGAAACTAATCGATAAACCACAGGTAACCCAACAGACTAATAAGCGGGAAATATACGTCGAGTCTGGGAAGCCTGTGGGTCCTGCATACTTTCTGGTACGTTTGTATGATTAATTGTTTTGAATAGAGTACACTAACGTTGACAGACCTAACTGCTTTATTTAAGATTCGTAAGGTGTGTTATTATCTTGAAAGACAAAACGAACAGCCCGTTCATTCACTTTCTCCAGCTTTGCGGTGCAGCATTTGCAACATAAGAGCCACGTTTCAGCGCAGTAATTAAAATGAAGCAGGATAAAAGCCTGGTAAAGGTTCTTCCTCGTCTCAAAAGGCAGCATTTTCTTCATTCGCTTTAACACTGCGATTTGTTGGCTGACATTGCTACTTCTAGGTTAGTACTCTGCAAATCTCATGTAAATACTGCTGAAAGGACTCCGATGTTACTTGTAGAGCGGGAAAATTCGGAATTATATAAAATTAAGTAAAGCAAAGGGAGAAGATGTCTGACCATTTATTTGGATACGAGAAATAAAAATACTGAACTAAAGGTAAAGGTTACTGAAGCTCCCCTATCATATATTAGCAAACAACACATTTCTGAAGTCCACACTGCTTAAAACATTTGATAACGGCAATCAACTCGTTCTCCCTTCTTTCTACTCGGTACGCCATCTTAGATATACCAAACTGATCATGAGCACTAGTGACTGACGAAAGCGGCAGTACATGGATACGCAATCTCGTACACAGACCCAATTCGTTTCGTGCTGCGCATGCGCGACAAAGAATAGGTCTGTGGTATAATCCGATTTTTGTGTATTCTGATTGGCTGTTCTGAACAATGCAATTTCACTGGAAGTCAAACATAAAGCCATTTATTTGGACAAAGGCATTGAAAATTGGGGCTTATAACCGTTGGAGTTTACCTAAATGGTTGCAGATCTCTTCAGGGATTCTTAGATATTTGCTTGCATCCTATCGGGACTGGACATGTTCAAATCACTTCACCGGCCAACTCGAATCGCACACAGTACATGAATTCGAAAATCGAACCCAACCGGCAGTAACAATTAATATAGCCGAGGGATTTACCGTAACAGATAGGCAATGTTGCACATCCCTTATTTACAACAATGTTCCTAAGTGCTATATAGACAGAAGTGGCATATTTCCAATCTCGTAAACTTGTGAACAGGCGTTGATCGCTTAAATATAAGCGTTTGCATGAAAATACAACGAATTCCAGCCTTTAGGTAACTAAAATAAGAGAGAATCGTAAATAAAAATGCCTTGACTTGCTTCTACTTTGTGTATTGAGTTACTGTTTGTGTGGACACCAGGCTCAGGGAAGGCGATTTCAGCGAGGTTTCAATCCCCATGAATCCTCTTCATGTGTACTGGAATCTGTGATGTATGATGAGTCTATTGCGCGATAAAGAAACACGAACCTGATGCATGAAAATAAATAGCCTGAATTTCAGCCGTCTCCTCTGGATCATTCCTCCCGAGAGAGACGTCTGAATCTAACAGCCGATAATACCGTCCAGTAACGTCAAGGCGGATTAACAATTTAATTTATGCAAATAAAACTGTCATGGCGGTAGTAAGAGTTCCTGGGTCACAAAATCAAAGCCATCGCTCGCCTTGACAAATTATTTAAGATTATGCCGGCCAAAATAAAAGCCTTACCTATATATATATATATATCCACCCATTTGCTTCTCAAGTGCCTATTATGTTGTGAAAACCTTTTCGAAGCAACAAATAGTTATATTATATTTGGGGGCAAAGTACAGTTGATCTTTGTCTTTCCGTTGATCTTTGTCCGTTGATCGTTGCTACGAGATATCTTGGCCCATGAGCGTTGAGGCACTTGGTGCGGCTGTAGTGTTTCCTTTTGCTGCTTCTTGTCAAAGGAACGGCAGACGTCACATTTTTCGATGCAGTCCTTCACTGCACTACTCATGCCAGGCCAATAGACGCATTCTCGTGCCCTGGGCAGGCAACCTTCAATGCCGATATGTGCTGAATGTATGCATTCCAGGATGTCTCGCGCAGAGTTGTAGGGATCACTGCTCTGTTTCCGCGAAAGACTATGCTCACTTAATTCATCTCTGACATCGAAGTAGGCGATTGCCAGGGGGGCACTGTTTGTCTGGTATGAGGCCATCCCGACTTGATTATGCTGATTAGCTCTTGTAGACTCTGATCTTTCTCTGTGTGCGGGCGGATGCGTGCTGCTGCAATCGTGAGGTACTGGGCCATGTTGATGGTCTCTAGCTCTGTCTCAAATGGCTTAGATTGCTCTTTAGGGAGGTACGCTCTGCTCAGCGTGTCGGCTAGTTGCATCAGCTTGCCTTGTCGGTAGGCCAGATGTATGTCATACATCTGTATTCGCAACAGCATACGCTGGAGCCTCTTGGGTGCTTTGTGTAGTGGTTTCTTCACAATTACCTCGAGGGGCTTGTGATCTGATTGGACATTGACCGACCGACCATAGGAGTATTGGTGAAATCTTTGGAGTCCAAAGACCACTGCCAATAACTCTTTTTCTGTTTGCGCGTACCTGGTTTCTGTGTCGGACAACGCTCGACTTGCGAAGGCTATCAGTTGACCATTCTGTGTGATGACAGCGCCAAGTCCGGTGTCTGAGGCATCACATTGCAGGGTCAATTCTGCCTGGAGCTCATAGTACTTGAGTACTGGTGCATGAGTTACGAGGTTTTTTATCTTGTTGAAAGCCTCGTCATGGATGTCTGTCCACCACCATTCTACCTCCTTCAGGGTCAACTTCCGCAAAGGCTCACATGCATCGCTCAGCATGGGGAGGAACTTACTCAGGTAGGTCACGAATCCGATAAACCGTTGTACTCCGGCAACGTCCGTTGGCTTCGGCATCTCTGTCATTGCTCTGATCTTGTCCGGGTCCGGCTTTAGACCTTGATTGCTGATGAGGTGACCCATGAATGGTACTTCGCTGCGTCGTAGCTTTACCTTCTCTTTATTGAGCGTTATGTTTCGTGCTCTGCATCTCTGAATCAGGGCGTGTAGCTTGCGATCGTGGTCTTCGCTTGCTTCCTCTTCGGTTGCTCCTTCTCCATAGACGAGTATGTCATCCTGTATTGAGATTACTCCTGGTAGGCCTTCTACCGCCTGATGCTGGCGCCTCTGAAATTCTTCTGGAGTTGAGGATAGGTCAAATGGGTGGCGGAGCCACCTGTACCTCCCGAAAGGTGTATCAAATGTTGTTAGTCTAGAGCTTTCCCCGTCTAACTCCACATGCCAAAAACCATTTTTCACGTCAAGGGTGCTGAATACCCTTGCCCTGCTCAATTCTGGCAAGAGCTCCTCAATTGTTAGGAGGGGATAATGGCTTCGCGTTAGGACCTTATTTAAGTCCTTGGGGTCTATACAGATGCGTAGCTGTCCGTTTGGCTTTTGTACTAGGACCATGCTGGATACCCACGGGGTGGGTTCTGTGACCTGGGTCAGCATACCTATTTCCTGGAGCCGGTCCAGTTCTACCTTAAGCTGTGCCCTAAGGGCAACTGGCACTTTCCTAGGGGGTGGACAACCGGTATGGCATATGGTTCGATTCGCAAGTGGTATTGCCCGTCCAATTTTCCTGTGCCCTGGAATACATCCGGGTACTGTTTAGTAAGGGCCTCTTTGGTCAGTGTTTTTTCTGATTTATTTTGGTCTACTGCCAGGATGTTTCGATATTGCACTTTAACTAAATGCATTTCTTGAATTGAAGTGCTGCCTAAGAGTGGTGTGCAAGCGCTGTCTTTTAAGACTACGATATTTGCTTGGTAGTTTTTTCCGTTCTTAGGGCTGTGCAGCTCTACTGTGCATTGTCCTACAGGCATTACTGTGGACTTATCGTACAAGGATAGTACCTTGTCAGTTTTTGTTATACTTACTTGACCAAAGCACTGTTACAGTATTTGTGCTGGGATTGTATTGCATGTTGCTCCACTATCTAGTTGAAATTTAATTTCTTTATTACCTAAATTGATGAGGTAGACACGCGGCCAACGGTCAAAACCTCGAGGCCTAATAAACTACTTTAGAAGTCCCCAAATCACCCCAAAACCACTCACAAAACTTTATTAAGTATCAATCTTTTATTATTGAAGATTTATTTCGTAGGAATCGGAAAAGAGAATTCACAAGGAGCAATTATGTAAACTCTTCCGAGATCGCTTATGAAACATACCACAGGTAACCCAAAAGGCGGGAAATATATGTCGAGTCTGGATTACCTGTGTTCCATGTAAGCTTTGTTGGCCCGGGTTTCTTGGAAACACATATTCTTTGGGCTGGCTCCTATCAATTCTTCTTTTATTATGTTCAGATGTGGACCACTCGGCACTCTGTCTGAAAGTGAAAATACGAACCCTTGTCGGGTTTTGCGAGGACTTCTATTTGGCTCGTAGTCGTATGCATTGTTTGGCCATGTTTTGCTTTGCTTTTTTCTTTGTTTTCCAAGCTAAGGACATCCTGCTTGCTTTTTGGAAGACATAAGGCCAACAACCGATGGAATTGTGTGTGGAAAAACTTTTCTCAATAATTAATATGCGCTACTTTCCCCACACCGTCGTTAATACGGGCGAGTGAGCACTTTTTCTGCTGTCAATCAGAATATTTTACTTCTGGTTGAAAACTTCCTTTTGGTATTTCTCCGTCAATATAATTTTTTTTGAACGGAGTTTTTTTGGTATATGATAAACTACTACTAAATGTACATTTCTGTGCGAAAAAAATCCCCCCCCCCCATCTTTTTCGTTTTGAAGGTATCCGGTTGATTTGACTTTGGCCTCTTGGTTTTAGTTTATAGTTTTCGTCAATATAAATATAAATTCGTTTTGCTTACGACTTTGACAGGTTTTGTTTCGATTTATTGTCAGCAACACTGGGATGTCTTGGAAATGTTGGCTTCAAAGTGAATTATTAATTATTATATCCCTGCTAGTGATTGAAAGTCGATAAAGTAGGTTTCGCAAAAGCGAGAACATGATTGTGTGTGCTAGTATTGCGCCTCTGTAATGTCACTAGCTTCAAGTGACGTCATCGCCGCCATCTTGGTTGACATTTTGTTATGATTTGAATCGATTGATTTAAAGCTAAGAACACAAAGAAAAAGAAAGTAAGGTAGATTTCATAAGGCAATAATTAGTCTCACATTTCTATATTTTACAGGCAAAACAACGCACATGCGAGATGTTGACATCACACCAGTAAAACTTAAAATAACAGAAGGCGTGTTTCCGTGGGGTAGCCTCGCATTATAAGCTTCTACCGTAGAATCTCAGGTATATTCTCCGGGGACTATCCACCATAAGTGACCTTTAAGGGATGTTATTCATGGGGTACTATATACAGGAGGCATTACGCACGGAAGTATTCTGGCAGGAAAAAATGGGCCACCACTCGCATTCTTTTTGTTATTGTAAAGCATTTTAACGGTACAATTAAAGGCGCTATGTCATGGTACTGGGCATGTATCCCTCCTTCGATACTTAATTGAAAGGATTTTCAACATTTTCCCTGGAGACGGTTTATATACACCGTTCGTTAGTCATTTTTGCATATTTGTTTGATTTTAAGCATGCCACATGGCCGAGAGGTTCGTTAGTTCATATCACAATCGGTGGAACTAGCTGTTTCAGGCCCGGAACGCGATTGCAAAGTGTATTACCGTGACAGCCCCTTTGAAACGTGTGGTTTACAGTATGTAAATACAGGGCAGGTTTATTTCGTACAAGTTATAAATCTGTTTTTGGATGGGGGAATATCTACAGGAGAGATTAAAGATGCGGGTAAAATGGACATGGAGTGGAAAGGGACATTATACATATATAGGGGTGATTATATACAGGGGGCCTATATATACATGGGATTCTGCGGTGTTATACGGCACAATATTCCATTTACTGTTTTGTATTCTATACCTGCGCTGATTCTGTGTAAATCTGATGAATAAGTATACAAAATAGGGAATTTGTAAAAACTTCATGTACTCATTCATATACTTTAACTCATTATAAATTAATAGTTACATTTCACAATCGATATCGCGTGCTGATGCGTGCTGATACGCGTTAACTATCCGTCAATAGGTTGACTTTTTATAGGACAAAATGTCATTTTTTTTGCCATATTTGGCAATCTGTTGTCGCTGACACAAATGGGTGACT